>JAPTHN010000008.1:20234702-20725201 GCA_026936325.1 Platynereis dumerilii | reverse complement strand
TCGGTGTTGGTTATGATTGAAACACCAATGCCAGGGTTGCTGGATTTAAATCATTCAATTTAAATCATTGATTTAAATCATGATTTAAATCACTCAATAAAAATCATGATTTAAATCAAAGTTGTGATAAAAAGGCTTAAAAAAGCACAAACTAGAATTTGTGTCGCAAGCGGAACACATGCGAGTTCACTATGCGTATGTTGCAGATTCTTGGGGAAAATGGTGTAGAATTTGGGGCCTAGATTTTCATACATGATCAGAGAATAGAACAGACAATAAACTTAGCAGTGGTATCACCAGGAGGGGGGGGGCAGTGCAGTAAAAAGAAAGTACAAGCGGCTTACAACAAATTATGTCAATAGCAGGAAGGCCAGATCTAAAAGGTATTGAGATCAGTAGCATAGCCATTATGGGGCCCCCCCCCGGGGGGTGAGAGGGCAGGGGGGGACAACTTGCCCCCTGAACAGATTTTGGGGAATTTCTGCAGATGTATTAGCAAAATTAGAAACGAAAATGGGGAAATGGTAAGAAAAATGGAGAAATTATGAGCAAAATGGGTAAATGGTAAACAAAATGTGGAAATTATAAGTAAAATGGGGAAAAGGTAAGAAAAATGGGAGAAATGGCCAGAAATTGGGGAAATGGCAAAAAAGAAGTGGGAAATTAACAGAAAAAAGAAACTGAAAGAAAAGGGGATTTATACGAAGAGTTTAAACAGATTTCCCTTTTTTCTGCACAATTTCCCCATTTTTCTTCACTATTTCCCATTTTTCTGCCCTGAATGATATAAATTTGTAAAAAACACCACAAAAATTTCCAAAAAGGTAACCAGCACCAGTGGCATATCCAGGATTTTTTTCAGGGGGGGGCAAACCACCAAGATATTTCCCCAAATTTTTTTTCGCGACCAACAGCTCTGTCATTATGTGTCGCACATTGTACAATGTTCAAAAATTCTTTCAGACAACATTTTCAGTGCACCTTCATGAGGAAAAATCCCAGCTGGATGTCATTCGGATGAGACGTTAAATTGGCGGACTATTGTATCAGTGTCTATGCTGGGCAAGTAAAAGATCCCTCAGATGGGGTAAATGTGTAACATGTTGAGGACTCCCGCTCTCTCTCCCATCTCATCAATCGACCCTTGTGAGTGCCCAGAACTGGGCTTAGAGGGCTGCACTTACCATATCTATCTATCTATCTATGTGTGTTTAAAGAAGGAAGAGATAGAGCTTTAAAAGCTGACAAAATAAACTTGAGACAAACTGAAACTGTGGTAAATTTTACAAATGCTTGTGATAAGTTCTAGGGAGTAGCCAATTTAAAATTATATATTCTAGTGTGCTCTGATTGGCTGGTTCTCATGACTTTATTTGACATTGGTTCATTTGCTCCATACTTGCGAAGTCCAGAACGCATCTTTTGATGGCAGTGAGCCAGTAACTGATATTTTAGAAAGACAGATTTAATTTTTTAGATGGACAAATAATTATGTGTTTCTGTTGTAAGCTCCATGGGAGATGTTGGGGATTGCTTGATAGCAATATGTATAGCAAGATAGATAGATAGATAGATAGATAGATCAGATATCTAGATAGTAAGCTAGATAGCTAGAATGGTCAGATAGCTAGATAGATACATAGATAGATAGACAGCTAGCAAGATGGATAGATAGCTAGCAAGATAGATAGATTGATAGACAGATCGAACGATAGAAAGATAGATAAATAGATAGACATAGATAAATGTGAGCTGTAGTCGAAGGGGGGATGTTTGGGATAGCTATACATTATTATATTATCGGTTTAAGTATTTACTGACTGACTAATTAAAACAACTGTGTCATCCAATTCAAGTTTGAACTTCACACCTTTTCCAAACAATAGACCAGCATCAACACCAGGGTTTCTGTTGGGGTGCTCAAAAAGTGAGTCCTGGGGACTCAGTGAGGTCTGAAAAAGTGGGTCCCCAGCCAAATTTCTGGGTCCTAGTTTTTTTCATATCATGGCCAAGCGGCCATCACCCAATTACAATTCTTGAATATAAGGGAGGGGGCTAGCCCGGCTGGTAGAGCCTTGGTCTCCCATTTGTTGGGACCCAGGTTCGGAAGCTCTCCACAAAATAGTTTTTGCTTTGCTGAAACAATTCTTTGTCGCATCCCTCAATCTTCAGATATATATATCAAAGTAGGAACTCCTAGTACAGGGTGAATTTCCTATAAATCTAAAATGGTAAGTTTAAAAATGTATTTAGGAGTCGTCTGTAGGATTATATTTCTTTATGCATCTTCAAAAATGCCACAGTCTTGTGAAGCAATATTGGCAATAATTTAGTTACTCGATTGATTAAAACTGTAGAAGGCTCCAAATGATCCATTATTGACCTATTGAATATGCAATGACATCACAGTAACACAAGCAGTTTGAAGTAATCACTTGCACTTCCCTGACTGTAACTACTCAAAGGGTGTGACCTGGGTGTCTGCCAGTCCTTGAAAAGCCTTGAAAAAATTGCATTTACCACAAAAGGCCTGGAATCTGCTTCATACTAATAAAAAAAGAAACACAGCTGAATATTTTGCGATTTCTTGTGACAGTCAGGTCGCAGATACATTTTTGCTATCAGAAAAAAATAATCAGCATTCTCTGGAAGATTGGCCTTGATTTTGGGAAAATTTGGGCCAAGAAAAGCCTAGAAAATCCTGGAATTTGGTTCCAAAAATGCTGCAGACATCCTGCACTCAACACAAAGAGACTGCAATGCAAGGGCAATAATGTTCTTCTAAAATTTGAGTTATAAAATACAAGAACTTTTCTGCTGACTTGACTTGTGTTGCGCTGGTATACCCCGGCTGACTTGACTTGTGTTGTGCAGTTGATGTTGATAGGCTAGTAACTGTTACTATATCCACATATTCATAACATTTTGTCAAGGACCAACCACTGGTATTTTCATTTTATGCACAATATTTCATTAACGTCTCTCTACTCAATCACCCTTAAATTAACAAAATATGAATGCACTATTGCAATGCGCTGAGTGAAGCCTACCTTATTTGGCTGTCCTATCAAGATGTGTGTGCAGAAGAAAATTTTGAAATGCTAATCTAGTGCATTAATAAAGCACATAGAAGCTTGAAAATGATCTTATAAAATGCCTTGTATTGTTAGCTGTCAACCCCTTCCACAATTTTCCCGAGTTTTTCTTTGTAAATAGCTAAAAAGTGAGTTACAAAGACAAAAGTGAGACACCAGTTGGTAAACATATATCAAGATGCCTGGGGTTATTTCTAATATAATTTTCCGTTCAGATAAATGTCCCTGCAATAATTCCTTTCACTTAACATTATAATATCAAAGCCACTATATGTACATTGTTATTTTTATTCTTTTAAAATATGTTCACTGCCATATTTGCCTGATAACTGGTTCAAGTTAAATTTTAATTGAGTGGATTGCCTCCCCCAAAGATGGCATTGATTGCTATGAGAAAGTTCACTTTTACAATGGCCTTCATGATGTGGGACTTCTTAGAAGGTGTTAATTGAAATATATACTAACTCAAGGTGTGAATGTAATGGCGAATTGGCTAATTGGTGAAGTCTTGATTGCTATTCTGAATTGCCTGACATGGCAAAGGGACAAATATATAGGCCTATGCATTTTCAACGAATTCTCAGCAATTAATTGAGATATCTTCATGAAAAAACTAAATCATAAAGATTAAGGCACCAGGCTTCAAAAGAGCCTAAAATATTAATTCTAGCCCTAATAGAGGTGTCCGAAAACTATCGGGAAGACATCGAACCTGTTTCGGCCAATCAGAGGGCAGTAAAACAATAACAAAAATATTTCTATTTCCTGTTTTGCCGTGATTTGGTTGAAACTAAAAACTTAAATTGTGAATAAACTATGCACAAGCGGCACCAAAGGTTTGAGGGCGCCTCAAGTTAGCCAATTCTTCATTCATTTCACGAAAAAGCAACTCTAAAAAGTGCTCCCTTGTCTCTCACAAACGATCCAAAAATTCTAACACTCCCAGACCGATCCCATATGCGAGGTGAACTCGCAAATAATCTAAACAATATCACAGACAAACAAAATATCAATGTTTAAGTTTAATGTCTAATGAAGTTGAATCTGCATGTCTATGAAAACTTTATTGGGTGATCTTATGTCATTTATCTTGATCTTCAGAATATAGAATATAGAATTGAATATAGAAATTCTGTGCGCAGGTCTATAGACCTCTATACACAGATCATGTTTTACAATTCATTGTAGCATCCCACTTTTATTGCATCTGTCTATTCCTGAATTCAATTCACCCATCATTGTCTCATGAGATTAATTTATTTGCCTGCACTTTTCTATCTAACTAGGTCTACCTACAAATACACTTATCCCATATATACCTACTGACATATTTATATTTCTTTCAATTAAGAAGTGAAACATTAATGCATGCAGTCAGTATGATACATTGATGCGAAGGCACTACTTGGTCATCTGATATAGAATACATGAATATCCTTTTATGGAATGATGAAATCTGTGGCTTAGCTGTCATATAATATGTCATGTGTCATATTAAAGTATGACACAAGTCTGAGTCATACTGGTTCCAAAAACATGCCGACTCAGAATAGAATCTATCGCTTTCAAAATAAGATCAGCCTAAGGAAAATACAAAAATAGTCACTGTTTTGACTGACAGATACTTGACATAAGATCAAATTAGTTGAATTAACAATACTGTCAATACACAAATTGAAATTGCAAATCCATTGGCAGATAATTGAAGGGCAGCACCATGTTGTTCCAACCCATAGTAAGCTTATAAACCCTCAATACTTGATACACAGAGCAACTACTGCATCATATACCTGTCAGTGTATCAATAAATATCACAGAATTGCTGTTAAATATAAACATGATATGCAGTCATATGGACTGCAGTATACATAACACATTTGCCCTGGGGCTGTGCTATAGATGATATGGGATACTGCAACATCAATAGGCCTTATTTTGTGGTAGCTGGATGTAATAAATATCCTGCAGATTTCATAAACATTACACCAAACCATGAAATAAATTCAAGAAAGATAAAATTATCCTAACTCAACTCTAAAGATCAAGTCAGCAATGACACAATTTTGACACTTTGTGTTTCACCAAAGTGACAGGTATGTTCTGAAGACTCCAGCTGCCATCTGCATCATTCTGACAGCTGACATATTCATCAATATTCAGCACTATCGGGATATATCTCAAGAAATGTATAACATCGGAGTTACATCACGGAAATTGTGCAAAAAAAACAAGACACAAATTTTGGAAATGTTTATCTCTCTCAGTGCTGTCAGAATAGGGAAGCCTCATAAATGGTCATCATATTCGGTCTGAGGGCATTAAATCGACGTAATTTTGGTAAACCATAGCGGTACAATGTTACCTCAACTATTCTAGACCATTTCTGTTAAATATAATTGCAAATAAAGGCCAATAAAACGTAATTTGTCTAAAATAAACACCAACCTCATTGACTCACGGATCCAAGAGCCTCGTTCTACATGAGGGAATCCCTGACCGTGACGTCATTCCGCTGAAGGAATTCCCTTAGTTGATGATGTTAACACTAGATGGCCAAGCAATCTTGGACGCTCCCTTGTGGATGTAGATGTAGATGTAGATGGTTGGGGACTGACTCGTCCCTGTCCACATATCAGCGGACAAGCATGTAGTACGTGACGTCACAGAGCAATTGTGAATGAGCTGATGTTGATTGCATTGTTCTCTCACCAATCAGATTTGAAAGATCGGTACTAGCTACCTAAGGTCATTCATCGACCGTGGATTCCAGATTGGTTGGGGACGAAACCTTTCGGTTGTTATCCCATCAGTTTTGACTCTTGCGTCGGTGGGCTCTCCTCTCGGTAGACCACCTTTCTTTCTTTTAGGAGAAAGCCAATAAATAAATAAATTACATAAATAGAATTAAAATAGCTTGATAAATAAATATAGATTAAAACACGTAAATAGGCAAATAAATAAATAAATACTGGTAAAACTGAACACAAAAATATAGTATAACTGCTAATACTGACAGTAACTCCTACCACCCAGTAAAAGTAAAACAAACAACGAACACCTTTTTTGTTTTTTTTTGCCAAACAGTTGGGCATACGCCCCTCTCTTGCCGTCAAAATTTTTTGCACAATATTGCGCTGTTTTCTTAAAGGGATCAAGGGTAGGGTCCGAGAGACCACTGAGACCGATGTTTATTTATTTATTTTTTTATGTTTTACAGCTTTCCCTGGGTCCAAGAGACCACAAGGTATAGGTATCAAGTTGGCGCCGAGAGAGGAGCCATATGATTAATTTTTTTTGTTTAAATTTATTGTAATAATGAGGACTTGTGCCCCCCAAAATAACAAAGTGCAGCACTCAAAGGAGGTGGTTTGTGCGTTGATGCGAGTGTAAAAACAAATTTAAACATGAAAACCCCATATTCGGGTCTATAGCGACCACAAAGGGTGACAAAACAATAAAGTAATAATACCAGTAGTTATCTTTTCCTCCGGGTCTGTAGCGACCACAAAGGATAACAAGCTATTGATATCATTAGATAATCAGTTTTGGTTTTCTGGGTCTGTAGCGACCACAGTGATGAGAATGGCGATGATGACAAATGTGCTAACATGAACAACTTGAAAATGCCAATCAACTGAGACCAATATTTATATTCAAAATTGATGTTAAGATAAGCATGTTTCAACGCAGTGGAACAGTTTTGTTGACGAGCGAAGACCTTGATCTGACAACCGCTGTCCTGTGGATCCGCATTTTACTCATCACAGTGCTTGTGCGCATGCGTCGCTTCTCTCTAAAAAATTTTCTGGAGAAGGCAGACGTGCTTCCTCTATTTCTGTCGACTTACCAAGGTTTACATGCTTAACATTGTTAAAATTGTTGCTATTTCGTACGTACTGGTTCTCCTGCATGCCTGGAAACACTCGGACGTCGGCCACAGCCCTGTGGAGCCATGGGAGACGGATTTTTCTTGGTTCCAAAACGACATTGCCATCGACCACATGTATGGATCAGTGCAGTGGAAGGTGGGCCGGGCCAACCATGGTCAAACCGTCACGAAACACCCGTCTGTTATGGGTCTAATTCCAAGTCATCACTTGTTATTGAAGGATCCCCATCTCCAGGCCTACTCCAGAGGGATGTTATCACCGGGATCTTTTGTTTTCCAACTTTAGGGCCTTCCAGGCTAATCGACATAGTCGTTCATTGACCCTTGTCACTTAACACAAGAGGGCGCTGAACCAAAGACTTTTCCAAGTTCATTGGAACCTGCTGCCACCTACAACTTCAATATTCTGCTGATGACTCCAATCCTCTCCAACTTGGGGAGTTCAAGACAGTTTTTCCAGTTCATTAGAATCAATCGGTTCATATACCTGTGCTGACTACAGCTGTGGAGTATTAAAAAAAAAAAAAAAAAACTCCACACAGAAGGAATTGGCCTTCTACAAATAACTAAATATTTAATAACCAGGGTTTTCTCATGGCGTAATGCCACAGACAATCCTATTAAAAGAATAATCTGTCTATTTTATCTTTTCTTATATCTACACACATCAATATATTTCTAAACTATCACTTCTTCAATATTCTTGGTCACCATATGCCAACCAAAAACATTATCTTATAACTTAATTAACCATCATTCATATTACTCAAAATATTATTTCAATATTATTAATATTAATTAATATTAATTATTACTTATAATTCCCATAATTAAACTTTCTCTAATTTCATGTCTTCTCTAATTTAATATCCAATCTCATTTCTTCCTCAAACATTCTATACTCCTACACCACTATTTGTGGTCACTTATTTGCCCTATATATCATATCGCCCCTACTTCTCTGATCAACTATATCTTATATCTGACCACCACATTTATTTTTTTAATTTTATTCATATTTTCTCCCTACCCGATCACCACTAATTTTGTGATCAATTATTATTCTATACCCGATCACCACTAATTTTGTGATCATTTGTATATCCGATCACCACTAATTTTGTGATCAATTACTTTCATATATCAGATCACCACTAATTTTATGATCTATTATTTTCTCTTTTCGATCACCACTAATTTCGTGATCACTAATTTTTATTATCTCGTGCCTCAGGCCAATCCAATATTTATTGCAATTACAGATGCCCAAAAAAAACAAAGGTCAGCGTGGAAAATCATCGCCACGATTCACGACAAACCCATCACAGATGCGGTCGCCATCAACATCCAATTGGGCAGTGTCCCCGTACCAGCTGCTACCCATCGGGGTACTCCGGTCGTATTTCAAAGGTCAGACCCCAACCAGGAGGAGAGCCACTATGATTATGGCCGCTCTCTTGAAGAGAGAGTAAGGGCACTGGAGTTTGCAGCCTTGGGGAAACAGCCTACTCCTGCCCAGCGGGGCCAGTATGACCAGCCGTCAGCGGGATCACTAATGGGCACTCCCTCCCTTCCCTTATTCACCTCCCTCACTAGGGAAGTGCAAGACAAAGTGTCCAAGGGGGAGTATGTGGATCTTATTGCTCTGACTTCATCGGATCCTATCCCTGAAGACCAAAGGCCAGCCACAAAACACCTCACACCACTATCTTGGGCCAGAGCGTTTATGAGACTATCCAGTGAACTCATCCGCCAAGGAAAAGCTGATCCGCAGAGTTTACTCATTCACATGGACAATGTACTTGGCTTGGCGGAAGACAACCATGCCTGGCTGGACTACGATGTAAACTTCCGTTCCCAGCTTGTCAATGCCGGCTACAGTTTTGCCCACATGCGAGTGGAACTCTATGCTAAAGCGGTTTCCACAACCCAATACCTTAGTCAAGGAAGGAACAACCGACCTGACAGGCCAGTTTCAACGCCACCAGTGCCCTTCGGGTACTGCTACAAGTTCCATTCCGCAAGTCAAAGGTGCGAGGCCTCACCTTGTCTATTCTCACACAGCTGTCCAACCTGTGGAGCACGTCACCCTACCTACCTCTGTGCCATGTCTAACCCACCGTCTCAAGACATCTCGTCTCACCAAAAGGGGCCTGCGGATCAAAAAGGCCAGAACCAGTCCACACCACAAGGCCAGTTTTCTTAAATTCCTACGGTGGGTCGACACAAATTCTCATCAATATCACTTTCCCATTTCTTCAACTTGTTTCCTCATGGTGAAATGCCACAGGAACATGCTCCATACATTTATTCGTACCTTACCTTCCTCCATCCTCATGGTGTAATGCCACAGGAAAAAAGGCCTTCAGTGTCCTCATGGTGTAAGGCCACAGGACCATATTATACCTATTTGTCAATAAATAACCCATTCATCCTCATGGTGTAATGCCGCAGGAACATCTATGGGCCCTAACATATATCTATTCTCCCTCTATCCAGTTGGAAGGTTTGACCCTGACCTGTCGTTTATTGATAACATTTGTTCACTGGTGGATCGATCGTTTACTATTCCTCTTCCTATCCCATGATTGAGGGCAATGGTGTAATACCATGTTCCTTCGCATAGGCTGCTCCTCCTCTCTCCTCTTCTTCTTGGCGCAACCCACGTTGTGGGTTGTTTGGCTGATCACTTCGTTCTCCTCCAAGAAGTGAGGAGTTTCGGACTCTCCTGACCTAATTTCATGTTCTGACTTTTCTTCCTTGCTTCTACATGTATTCAACATACCTTATACTCGAACCCCAATTTTATTCAATGATTTGTATTTATGTATTTACTCATCCAATTCAAGATGTTATTAAATAAACTTTTAAACTCCATAACTGGTGTTCGGAGCGTATGTCAACAAAAGCATGTTTCAACGCAGTGAAACAGTTTTGTTGACGAGCGAAGACCTTGATCTGACAACCGCTGTCCTGTGGATCCGCATTTTACTCATCACAGTGCTTGTGCGCATGCGTCGCTTCTCTCTAAAAAATTTTCTGGACCCACCATCCACCCCTACAACCGCCATTTCCTCAGATTTGTGATCTCGCCTCTTAGTGTAATACTACAGGCGTACTTTCTCATCCTGAGGTTTCGGATCATTCAGATAATAACACTGACTGGCTGATCACTTCGTTCTCCTCCAAGAAGTGAGGAGTTTCGGACTCTCCTGACCTAATTTCATGTTCTGACTTTTCTTCCTTGCTTCTACATGTATTCAAGATACCTTATACTCGAACCCCAATTTTATTCAATGATTTGTATTTATGTATTTACTCATCCAATTCAAGATGTTATTAAATAAACTTTTAAACTCCATAACTGGTGTTCGGAGCGTATGTCAACAAATTCTCATCAAATACAGAGATCATTTCCTCCGTGTCTGTAGCGACCACAAAGGATGACAGAGTAATGATATTAATTTTTATGGCTTCTGGATCTGTAGCGACCACAGAGATGAAATGGCGATGGGAAGAAACTTGAAATGATGGTCATCGATGAGAAGGATTCACAAACCAAGAAAGTAATACCTCCGGGTCTGTAGCGACCACAAAGGATGATGGACTGAGAGTAAAAATACCACGGGGATGTAGAGGTGATGAGGATGGGGTGGTATTATGTGAAATGACGATCGATGAAGAAAACACAAACAACAGTAATTATTTCCTCCGGGTCTGTAGCGACCACAGAGGTTGACAGCAAATTTACTTATGAGTTTATTTATGACTTCTGGGTCTGTAGCGACCACAGAGATGGAACAAAAAAGAGGAACAATGTGTTAATATGAAAAGAAAAGTGTGATCAATTTAATTCCATATACCGAACAGTTAGATTCTATAAACCATTATACGATCCGGGTCTGTGGCGACCACGGGATACTAAATTTTTTACTTTATTAGTCTTCCAAGGCTCTTTGGGAGTTTAGTGCCATAGTGCTCTTTAGTGATTTACAGATCTGTGTCTTTTATTAATTTGGTAGATGGGTGGCATCCATCCACTAAGAGATTGTACTTCGCGCTGGCACTGCGGGACTTGCCCCTGTGGTGGTAGAGACACTTATCCAGTTGCGGGGTTTTCACTGTGAAGTTAAGGTTTGCAGCTATGATGGCCTCATTCACCTGGTCCAACATATAATGAAGGTTGGCCTGCATTTCTTGGTAATTTTCAGCTTCACATAATATACTGGTTTTGCCTTTATCTAGTCGACTTTGATTCCAGTCAATGATGCTCATAGGATAGATAGTACAGATTACTGGTATTGCTCCTTGACTGGTAATGTGCCTTTGAAGGTCTTTAATATCATTTATTGTTGTCTGAACTGTTTCATCACAGTTTTCTTCTGGCAGGACAATAACCTCGTCAATTCGTCCTCCCTCATAGTCCCTTCTCGACCTGTGCGTCAGATTACAGATTCCAGCAGATATGTACGTAAGCGGTGGATCATCGAAATTTTCTATTAAGTTGCTAAATTCGCCCTCTATAGTGTCTTGCAGGTCTCGGAATTTGGCCCCTGATACAGACCATGATCTGGCTATTGGCAGATTAGTGGGTGTTAGGTCCCTGACCCGACCGTCCCCTAACAGAAACATGGGGGGCGCCATATTACCGTAGCAGCTGGGAATGACAAAAATAATCTGTGCAGGAAATATAAAATGAAACAGAAAAATACTCAGGTAGGAATGAGACTAAAAGAGAGGAAATAAATACATATACGGTCAGAGTTTCCGTCCACCATTATACGTCTAAGTATTTTGTCTGGGTGCTTTGTTCACTCTTTTGACAGCGCGTTCTTAAAAGAATTTAGTGTTTTACAGTCAATAGTCTCTTGTCTCAGGTTGTTCCAGTCGTTTATCACCCTGTGGGAGAAAGTATTTAGTCTAATGGTAGTGTTAGCCTGAGGCTTAGCAAATTTGTGGCTATGGCCCCTTGTCGCAGTTGTTTCATTGGTCTTAAAAAAGAAGTCGACGCTGATATTGTCAATATTTTCTTTAAGTCTAAAGACTTGTAGTACGTCGTTTCGTCGCCTACGGAATTGCAAAGAATCTAGTTTTAGGAATTTCAGTCTGTCTGAGTAGCTTAAGTGCTTGATGTCCCTTATCAGTTTTGTCGCCCTGCGTTGAACTCTCTCAATGTTGTCAATGTCCTTTTTAAGGTAGGGTCTCCACACTATGACTGCGTATTCTAAAAGGGCCTAACAAGGCTTTTATAGAGGGGCAAGAGTGTTTTAACACTAATAGTTGGGGAGCCAGTGGGCCAAAATGTGGAAAATCGTGGGGCCCGTCGGACAACATCACAAATTTGGTACCGTTTTGTAGCCAGGAACTTGCCTATCAAAATTCAGGTTGTTGTACTATCAAATTGTGGTATGGGTTTTGAGATAATTGTGTTACCATGGCAACGATGTGCTATTTTCAACAGATTTCCGGGAAACAGTAATGGTATCTTTCTTTTCATGTGGAGGACTGCACAGTAATCACAGCATCTTCATTTTTGGGTCAAATCTTCAGAAGGCGTAGGGCCTTCAAATGGCACATGTAATTTATGGTTATGACATATATCTGTTACCATGGAAACCATTTTCTGATGCACTCTATGAAAATTACAGACTTCAACAAGTTCTGCAATGCTGCATTTACACAATATTAGGTATAATGACAAACTTTTTCAGAATAAGTGCTATCATATTCCATTCTTGCTACATGTAAAAAATTATTAAGATGACATTATATTTAATGTTGCTACGGCAACAGAAACACATGAAAGTCATATCCGGTAAAATATCTAAATTTTGCTCTCAGGCCCCTGACCTGGTTCAATAGCATACAAATATGATACGTTGTCGCACATTATAATTGTACCAACTCAAATACAGACATTAAGTTCATAAATTTCTTACCGTTACCATGGTAACCATTGAAAAATGCAATTTTTTGCAATTTAAGCAAAAAAATACAAATCTCTGTTTTGTCAGGCTAATTAATTTGTCTTTATTGGGCAGAAACATGAAAAATGATTATGCTATCATTTTCTCAGATAAAACTTGACACTAAGAAATTCAGTTTTTAGTTGTTGCCATGGCAACAGTTGAAATATGCTGTCCTTTCCACATACAAACAAAATGTATGACCTTAGATCTGCCTGATCATGTGAATTTTTATCAACCTGACAACAACTTATCAATACAATTATATTACAAGGGATATAAGCAGATTTATCATAACATGAATTTGTTACCATGGCAACCATCAAAAAGTACCTTTTAAAGCCATTACAACTTTGATTCCCCATTTTATCTATTATAAAACATGAACAATGTTATATATGCATGCACACATTATCTTAAGTCAAAAGACAGTATAAATTTTGTTGTTTCTATGGTAACCACTATAAAGTGTGATAAATTATACTATTAGACTGTCCAGTCTTATGATCAGAGTATATAGAGCAAATTATTATAAGTTGTCATTGCATTCATCCATTAATGTTATTTTGTAAAGTGAGGGGGTTGGTCCAGCAGTAGCATGCTGGGCTGCCAATCGATGGGTCCAGGGTTCGAATCCAGCTCTTGCCGGGTCACCTGGGCTTATGTTGGACGGCTGTTTCAATCATCCTTCACATCATTGCTGTGTCCTTCTCCTGTCCTAATTAGCCTACCAAGTGCATAAATACAGGATGTAAAGCCACAATCATCCATTATTTGGTAAGATGAAATCATGGAGACATTTCAATACGTCATGAAGGTCATCTCCTATTGCCGCTACTGTATTGTAGTCAGCATAATTTTCATTGACACAATACCTCAGGCCATTTGCAGATAATTATATTGTACATAACGGGTCCCAAGTCACCTCCCTTTGGGATACCCTTTTTAACAGTTGAACATTCACTTTTTTCCCCCAAAGATAAGAGTAAGTGGCGATTAGAGTAGGCAGAGATACATTAAGGTGGCGATATCAGTAGGTTGAGATACAATAAGGTGGCAATATGAGTAGCTGGAGATAGCAGTAGGACTGAGTAGGTGGAGGTAAGAGTATAGGTGGTGATATAATTAGATGGAGATAATACAAGGTGGGAATTAGAGCAGGTGGAGATAAGAGTAGGTTGCTTTAAGATTAGGTGGAGATAAGAATAGATGGCAATCAGAGTTGATGAATTAGGTGGAGACAAGGGCAGGTGGAGATAAGAGTAGGTGGAGATACAATTAGGTTGAGATAAGAGTAAGTGGCGATTAGAGTAGGTGGAGACGCAATAAGGTGGCATTAACAGCAGGTTAAGATACAATAAGATGGCAATCAGAGTTAATGAGTAAGGTGGAGACAAGAGCAGATGGAGATAAAAGCAGGTTGGGACAAGAGAAGCAGGAGGCAAGAGCATGTGGAGATAAGAGTAGGTGGGGATACAATCAAGTGGAAATAAGAGTAAGTGGAAATAAGAGTAGGTGGAGATACAATAATTTGGCAATAAGAGTTGGTTGAGATACAATGAGGTGGCAATAAGAGTACGCAGGCAAGCAGAATAAATGGCAGGCGGAGTAAAGAGAAGGTAGAGATCAGTGAAATTGGAGATTAAAGGAGATGGAGTAAAGAGCAAGTAATAAGAGTAGGCAGGTACGATTAGGTGGAGAAATGCATAGATAGAGAAAGAGCATGTATGCCAAAATGCTATGTAATATTAAGGCATTTTTGTTGTGATGCTAATGACAGTGTGATGTAATGATAATTTGGGTAAAAATCTTTGTTGGGACCAGTTCAAAACTGGTAGTCTGGCAATATATGCATGCAATGGACTTATGAACACCAGAAACATGTTCGAAATGATTCTGGCTCAGAAATATGCAGTCAAAATAGAGCAGCAAGGCATATGCTAATGACAACTTGAGATAGGACAACTGACATGCCAACAGAAATACTCAAACATTTTGGTTTACATAAATGATACAGAGCTACAGATAGTGCAGTTATTTTCTAGGATTCTCAAACAACGTCAGGCATAAGGTTTTCTCACAGAATGTGTGTCCCTTTCATTTTTATTAAGAAACAAATCCGGTATGATGCTAATGACGCAATATTGGAGACATTGAAAAAACAACCTCCTGCTCTTATACAAAATAATATTTCAGCTTTTAGTAAACTCAATTTTAAAAGAGTGATAGTCAAGTCTCAATGTATGGAAGAGTTTAATTGAATCAGGATCCTGCAGTAGTGTTTGTGATGCGATCTTTCAAAGAAAATGTTGGTGGAGACAAGCCATTTTCAGGGGGGTTGGCCACTTCAATGCTATTTTTGGATGGGATAAAAATAACCTGCCTCATATTTTTTTGTTATAAATTTTGCTAATATCCTTGTCTATGACAAATGACAACAAGAGGTCCTGCATGTACCTTCCTGTCATCATGAATTATTGTTAAACGCTGAAGACAAGAATTTGAGACTTAGCAAAGTTCGACCCAAATAACATCTAAAGATGTCTGGAAAGTGCAAAACCGACTATTTACAGACCAATGAATATATATGGTTATCCAGACGTCTGTATCACCTATATTTCTGATAATCCAGACGGGATCAAATGATATGATTAGTCCATTTGAGAGCCTTTACAGACGTCTGGAATTGTTCAAATTGTTATCTGTGCAGACCATCTGTTACATCCTTTGAAAGTGTAAAAGTCATTTTTCTGTACGGACAAAACTGATCAATGCAGCTGTTTGATTCACTCTTGAAATAGGCTAAATGTGAAGCCTACAGATGTCTAGAAACAGGCGAAATATATAGCTTACAGATGTCTTAAAATAGCCTGTGTCTCTTCCACTTCTGGTCTGTAAGTGGTTTGAATGGCAGACGACGCATTCTACAGACGTCTGGAAGAAAGCAAAATATATAGCCTACAGACGTCTGCATGGTCTGTAAATCTCAACAATGGCGCCGTTTTTTATAAAGAGCACAGATGTGTTAAAATAGCGTGTGTCTCTTCCCCTTCTGGTCTGTAAGTGGTTTGAATAGCAGAAAACGCATTCTACAGACGTCTGGAAGAAGGCAACTGCATGGTCTGTAAATCTCAACAATGGTGCCATTTTTTATATACTAGAACAAGCACTCTTTCTTATTTTCAATTTGCAAACTGGCTTTGCCACGTCAACGACAGTTTTCTGTTGGTCTGCTAATCTTCTTATTTGATTAAGTATACTTTCAGTCATTTAATTAATTTGTTTATTGTCACCTATGCTGCTAGATGTGATAAGCACTGAATCAACTGATTAACCATAACTGACACAAACAAAACTTTTTTAAGCCAGTGACATCACACAACCAAGTTGAAAGTTAATTTTGAAAATGTTTGGACCGCTAATCCGCAAACAGCTCTAAGATTCATTTCAAGGTAGATATTTTCTAGCACTTACCTTACTAATTTAGAATCAACAATTTTATAGTAAATTCCACAATATGACATGAAATTTGTTATGGAACAGAAGCCCACATCAAAAACTACTTGGTAATTTGACTGAGGGCTATTTCTGGGAAGTGCTGCACATGCAGATTCTCTGGAAGGCGGCATCAGACCATAATAAGACACATATAGAAAATTGTACAGCCCTGAATGATGTCATAATCAATGATGAAAACATACCACCAGTTATCATGAGAGTAAATACATTCATTGACATTTGTGGACACACGGAAGTGTAAATTGCAAAGATAAAATGACTTAGAATGAGATAATCCCCATGTTAAAGAGGTCTATCCTGGGCTACCAATATAAACTAGAGCTGAGATATTGACTTTGATGTATATGCAAAGGTATGTAGCCATATACATTTTTGGCTTTCATCGCGTATGCGAATCCCACCATAGACATTTGGAAGTGATAATTTACATCAATATATCAGCCGAGAAAGGATTATTCTCTGATATATCTTCGAGGATACATTGGCCGAGGGGGATAATTTTAAGGTACTGAGGGTTTGGCATTTGTTTTGTTTGATGCTTACTAATAAATTTAATAGGCTGTTAAGTCAAACCTCGATTTGACTTCTCATTTTTTTGTAAGTTTTCTTCAAAATGAGTATCACTGATAATCAATCACTTTCAGTGTGATTTTCGTGAAACGCTTAACTGAAAAATGAGTCCTTTATATAATGATTAAGAATTATTTGGGAAGTCCATGTTAATTTCACTAACAAATCCCTGCCAATAATTAAAGCTGTTAGGAAATACACATTTTTGCTTCTATCAGTATATATCCCTGTCACATGGACAACTCTATTCATATTCATATAAAAAAAGTGACATATTTGTTCGAAGAATTTAGCATTTCCTTCACTTGAAACCACCTTTCTTGGCAAACTAAAGTAATTTATTAAATAATTTGATGTAGATATGTAGCCAGCATTGTTATTGTAGTCCATAACAAAATTTAGCTCCTAGCACATCTGAAAATTCAACTATGGTCATCCTTGAAGATCACAAATGTCAAATAATTACCATATTTTCATCAAGACAGCCAATTTCCGAGCCCATTTTTTTAATACATAATTGTGCCATTCTCATGGGTCACACTCTCATATTATGTAAATACATGAGTATTAGATGGGGTCAATATATTCTTGGCTTCAATATGATGTGTTTTCAAAGCAGTATAGTATCACATCACATCTTCTGGAATTAATTATACAGATATTTAGCAGTTGATGCCAAAAATTACATTTTCGCTGGATGAGATACATTGTGTTTACACCTATACTTTGAGAAGCAGAATAGAGTTATCTTCTTGCAGATGGTACAGAATGATGCCTAACATCCATAGCTTTAATTTTGTATGTAGTTTATAACAATAGTACAAGTATAAGTGCTTTAATTTTCTAATAATTAAGTTCAAAGAGAAAAAAACACAAAAATGGCATTTCTGTCATTTTGAGATGCCTATGTTTAAATGGGCCAAAATTTGATAAGTCTGAAATTCTTGTCTCCGGTATTTAACAATAATTCATGATGGCAGGAAGACCAATAGAGGACCTCTTGTTGTCATTTGTCATAGACAAGGATATTAGCAAAACTTTTAACACAAAAAATGTGCGGCAGAATATTTTATCCCATCCAAAAATAGCATTGGAGTGGCCTACCCCCCTGAAAATGGCCTTTCTCCAATAACATTTTCATTGAAAGATCGTATCACAAAAACTAGTACAGGATCCTAATTCAATTAAACTCTTCCATGCATGGAGACTTGACTGTCAGTCTTCTAAAAGCTAGTCACCAATAGCTGAAATAATATTCTGTATAAGAGCAGGAGGTTGTTCTGTCGATGTCTCCAATATTGCGTCATTAGCATCACGCCGGATTTGTTTCTTAATAAAAATTAAAGGGACACACATTCTGTGAGAAAACCTTGTGCCTGATGTTGTCTGAGAACCCAAGAAAATAACTGAACTGTCTGTAGCTCTGTATCATTTATGTAAACCAACATATTAGAGTATTTCTGTCGGCATGTCAGTTGTCCTATCTCAATTTGTCATTAGCAAACACCTTGCTACTCTATTTTGACTACATATTTCTGGACCAAAATCACTGTGAACATGTGTCTGGTGTTCATAAGGTCATTGCATGCACATATTGCCAGACTGCCAGTTTTCCACTGGTCCCTGCAAAGATTTTTACTGTAATTATCATTAGCATCATGCTGTCATTAGCATCATGTCAAAAATATCTTATTGCCTTTACGTCACTAAAATTTTGTTGCAGGTGACTGGAGTTGAAATCAGTTGAATACACATTATCAATAAATGTTTCAACAGACTATTAGATAACATTTTTGCATTTTCCTTGCATCTGACATGCTTAGTATGAAGTTTGATGCTTCTCTAAAACTACTAACCAAATATGGGGTGCCAGTAACATGTAACCATTGTCTAGCATCTGAAATATGGTTTAGTAAGTAGTGGAGATCATCTTTATTATTCAGAATCCAAAATATTGATGAAAAGAGTGTTTTTGTTTGTTTTTGTAAATTTCTGGTTCAAGGACATGTTCTATCTTCATGACTATTGGTCATGGAGACCTGAAATAAAGCTCAATGTGTGCAGAAAAGCCACTTTCCTATTTGTTGGTAATACATTATTCAGCTCTAAGTGGTACGGATTTCAAGTTATAGGCATGACGCTAATGACACACGTATTTGGTATTTTAATTGATTAAATGTAGTTTCTCAAAAATAATTGGCACTAGAGACCTGGAACGTGGCCCAAAATGTGCAAGCAACTTGCCTAATCATTGGCAATAGATTGTTTAGCCCTAAGTGGTCAGGATTTTTTAGTTAGAAGTGTGATTTTAATGACAGTCAAAAAACATTACAGCTATGTTTATCACCTCAGTACAGATCAGCGGGGCATTGGGACCCTTGGACATGAAAGTATGGTGATAGCTGACTATTTGACCTACTTAACGCAAACTTTAAAAGGCATTTCTGGAACGAAAAATTTTCAAAATTTTTTCAGCTGAAATTTCAAGGTTTTCAAATTTTGACCCAAATGTGATTAAACTCGAAGTTCATCCCTATATTTTTCCTGTTATCTTCCAAGTTAATTTATTTAGGTTCTCAGGATTCCAAAAAGTATTGGTTCATTAAATTGTTGGGGGGGGGAGGGGGTGGGGTGTACGTGGACCAATTCTAGCCTGTGGCCTATCATATATTTATCACAGAAGCAGATTGGAATATCTGATTGAATCAGTTTTTAGGCACAATGGCTATAATGACATTGTTCATTGGTTGCCATAGCAACAAATACATTTTTATACTATAATCATTCCATTTGATTTTTTGTGGTATATTTCAACTAATAATGTGCTGAGTTTACCAACAATCCAGGAAGATCTGTGCTTTGATCAATGCCATTTTTTAATCTGACAAATTTTCCTTAATGCAAAAATTCAAAAGGCCCATTTCTAAGGTTGCCATGGTTTCAGCTGAAAATGAATTTATTAGAGTTATTTTTATCTGAGAAAATGATTTTATATCATATTCATGTTTCTGCACAATCAAGACACATTAGTTAGCCTGAAAAAGCAGAGTTATGTATTTTCTTGCTCAAATTGCAAAAAAATTGCATTTTTCAATGGTTACCATGGTAACAGTAAGAAATTTATGAATTTAATGTCTTAATAATTTTTTACATGTAGCAAGAATGGAATGTGATAGCACTTATTCTGAAAAAAATTTGTCATTATACCTAATATTGTGTAAATGCAGCATTGCAGCACTTGTTGAAGTCAGTAATTTTCATAGAGTGCATCAGAAAATGGTTTCCATGGTAAAATTATCTGCAAATGGCCTGATGTATTGTGTCAATGAAAAATTATGCCGACGACAATACAGTGCGGTAATAGGAGATGACCTTCATGACGTAATGAGATGTCTCCATGATTTCATCTTAAATAATGGATGATTGTGGCTTTACGTCCTGTATTTATGCACTTGGTAGGCTAAGTAGGACAGGAGGAGGGCACGGCAATGATGTGAAGGATGATTGAAACAGCCGTCCAACATAAGCCCAGGTGACCCGGCAAGAGCTGGATTCGAACCCTGGACCCAGCGATTGGCAGTCCAGCATGCTACCGCTGGACCAACCCTCCCCCCCTCATCTTACAAAATAACATTAATGGATGAATGCAATGACAACTTATGATAATTTGCTCTATATATTCCGATTATAAGACTGGACAGTCTAACAGTTTAATTTATAACACTTTGTAGTGGTTACCATAGAAACAACAAAATTTATACTGTCTTTTGACTTAAGATAATGTGTGCATACATGCCTTACATATATAACATCGTTCATATTTTATCATAGATAAAATGGGGAATTGAGTATCCTGATGTGAAATCAAAGTTGTAATGGCTTTGAAAGGTACTTTTTGATGGTTGCCATGGTAACAAATTAATGTTATGATAAATCTGCTTATATCCCTTGTAATATAATTGTATTGATAAGTTGATGTCAGGTGATTAAAATTCACATAATCAGGCAGATCGAAGGTCATACATTTTGTTTGTATGTGGAAAGGACAACATATTTCAACTGTTGCCATGGTAACAACTAAAAACTGAATTTCTTAGTGTCAAGTTCTATCTGAGAAAATGATAGCATAATCATTTTTTATGTTTCTGAACAATCAAGACAAATTAATTAGCCTGACAAAGCAGAGTTTTGTATTTTTTTGCTTAAATTGCAAAAAATTGCGTTTTTCAATGGTTACCATGGTAACGGTAAGAAATTTATGAACTTAATGTCTGCATTTGAGTTGGTACAATTATAATGTGCGACAACGTATCATATTTGTATGCTATTGAACCAGGTCAGGGGCCTGAGAGTAAAATTTAGATATTTTACCGGATATGACTTTTATGTGTTTCTGTTGCCCTAGCAACATTAAATATAATGTCATCTTAATAATTTTTTACATGTAGCAAGAGTGGAATATGATAGCACTTATTCTAAAAAAATTTTGTCATTATACCTAATATTGTGTAAATGCAGCATTGCAGAACTTTTTGAAGTCAGTAATTTTCATAGAGTGCATCAGAAAATGGTTTCCATGGTAACAGATATATTTCATAACCATCAATTACATGTGTTGTTTGAAGGCGCCAGGCCTTCTGAAGATTTGACCCAAAAATGAAGATGCTGTGATTATTGTGCAGTCCTGCACATGAAAAGAAAGATACCATTACTGTTTCCCAGAAATCTGCTGAAAATAGCACATCGTTGCCATGGTAATGCATTTATCTCAAAACCTATACCACAATTTGATAGTACAACAACCTGAATTTTGACGGGCAAGTTCCTGGCTACAAAACGGTACCAAATTTGTGATGTTGTCCGACGGGCCCTACGAATCTCCTTAAATATTGCACTTTTTTGGAACTGGCTCCCCAACTATAAGGGTAGTAAAGGAGTTTTTGATAAGACCCAGTCTGCTGTTTGCCTTTGCAATCAGTTTATTAATATGTGTAGCGAATTTTAGGTTGTCGTCAAAGTTGATCCCGAGATCTTTCTCTGTATTGTCCTTAGCTATAAGTATAGGTCTGTGAGAGAGTAATTTGTCTTTGGGTTATGCGGGCCATAGTGAATAAGTTTACATTTCTCTAAATTAAAGGGTAACTGCCATTTCTTTGTCCAGTCCACAAGCCTAGTCAGGTCATTCTGTAGTTCAGTCTGGTCCGCAAGGCGGCTAATGACTCGGAAAATTTTGGTATCGTCTGCGAATATCTTCAATGTGCTAGTGATACCATCAGGGAGGTCATTTATGTATTCATATGTCATTTATTTTGCAAAAAGTCTGGTGGGCTGGATGGGAGGGTCTTGCTGTTACTTTCATTTGTTTCCAGTCTACCTCCTTGAAGTTAAAATCCCCCATAATTACAATATGATTGTTCCTTAAATCTCCAATTTCATCCATCAAACTAATGAGATTGTCATTGTTTGATTGGGGGCTATTAGGGCTTCTATAGATGCCTCCAATTACTAGTCTAGTGTTTACAGGGAGCTCTAAAATTACCCACACTTGGTCGTTAAAGGCCGTTTAAAAAAAGCATTCTTCAGACTTTAGCCTATTATGAACGTATATTGATACCCCTCTCCCAGTAGTACAGTCATAATTTATGTAATTTGGTAGTGGGAGGGATCCTTCCCTGTCTAGGGTGCGGTTAGTCTTGGGAAGTGTCTCTGTTACACAAATGACGTCGATGTTATCAGTTGTAGCTATAGAGCAAAGCTCATGTATTTTGTTCGTCAAAGAGTCTGCGTTAGTATAGAGGAATTTAAGTTGTCTGTCCATTTTCGGAGGAACTGTCTGGCTGTTCCTGAATGGCGGGCGCGGGTGGCTGTTTTTTAGGGAACTCTTTGATTGTGTAGTTACCTGGGTCTCCCCTCACTCTATAAACCTTGTCTGTCGAAACCTTTGATTTATTGTAAGCTTCTGTCAGTTTAGCATTAAGCTCTTTTCTTTGGGATTCATTGAGGTCCTGTCTTATACTAAGTCTCTTTAACCTCTCGTCCGCATCCCGTAACAGTGCTAAGCTTTTTAGCACTCTGTCCCTGTCCTTGTTTGTCTCAAAGCGCACTTTGATGGGTCTATGTTTATTTTGGTCCTCTCTAGTTTGGTCAAATTTCCCTAGTCTGTTTGTGCTAACAATCTGTGCGTCTTCACACTTAATTTGTGCCAGTAGGTCAATTATGAGTTGCAAGTCTTCCTGCTTACGTAGTTCTCCCGTAGCCTGTTTGCTCTCGGGAGCCCTGTAGACTACTATGCCTTTTGACCTAAGTTCCATCTCTTTGTCGTAGTCGGAAGCTTCTTTGAGTGCTGTTTTGACATTCTCTATTGTTACAGCTTCCTGGGTGGGTGGCGTAGATTTCAAGATGTCAGCCCATTGCTTGGTGGCCTCTACTGGTATGTCAGATTTAATCTGTCTAATTTCTCTGCTAATGTTTGTGTATAGCGATGTAAATAAATCGACTCCCGCCAATAAATTTGATGAAATTCATGGCCACAACCAGCCATGCCAGGTAGATGCCTTGTTCCTTGGCTTCTGAGGCTTGGGTTGGGAGAGTCAAAGTTTGTCTCACTCTAAATGAAACTCTTTGGCCTATTAAATTTTAATATCAGGTGTAGAACATACATGTAATACGTTTTGCCACCATCCCCGCCCCCCCCCCCCAAATTAACTGCTTCCGGGGGGGGGGGGGGGTCGTTGGACCAGTGGCCTCCCAGCTATAGTTCGACCAGTGGCCTCCAAGCTATAAGGTGCATATATGCACCTACCTGAAATTTTAATGGTATTATAGTAAATATACAGTGTACCCACACGGGGAATAGTTGCCCCCCCCCCTCCAAATCGAGACCCCCGAGTTACTCAACTGGTCTCAGGCAATATACCAAGTTAGGGCCTTCAGGGGGGGGGGGGTTAGAGTTTTCTCGGTAGGATATTATTTACTTTCTTGTTTCTGATATAACCGTTTTTATGTATTTATCATTTTATTCACACCTGTTCTTAATCTGTTAAAGGGCCCGGTTTTAAAACAGCTCTGCTGACCCGGTTTTTACCCTTATAAAATATATTCAAATAAATAAATAAATAAATACTTCATGGTGGCTGAGGCAGTAGGGTGTGTCAATTTTGATTTTTCTTGCAAATCCAAAAAGGTATAGTGCTATAAAGATGGCATTTGACCTGCGGAATCCAAAACTGTTCTCTAAATTGAGATACGACAATTCATTGCTGGGTAAATTTTCAATCAAAGTTTTGATTTTTTTTCGTAATTTTACCACTTTCGCTCACCCGCGGTTCTCCATAACCTTGTCAATGTTCATCACATAGCATTCTAAATATAATGGTTGAAAAGGTCTCAAAAATAGCTTCAATTTGCATACCAACATCAATTGTCTACGATAATAATTTCAAATCCAATCTGCTTGTTAGTTAAAATATTCATTTAAAAAAGCACGGCAGAATGAAAAAACCCATATAAAAGACTATTTTTGTTTTATTTCAGTTCCAGTTGGTATGCAAATTGAAGCCCGTTTTGAGATCTTTCCAACCATGGCATTTAGAATGATGTGCAATAAAAACTGACAAAGTTACGGAGAACCGCGGATTAGTTTGGGAAACAGCAAGATTCGGGCAAAAAGGTAAAAAATTTGGGCAGATGATCAAATAAACACTATTGAAAATTAATGATTTCCAGGCAATTTCATTTGAAATGGTATTAAATCTAGATCTTGAAATTCGGGCAAATGTCGCACGCCCCCCCAAAAATCGTGTGTGCCGTACGCCTATGGAAATTAATATAACGCGGTGGTACGACTTGTAACCCACAAAAAATTGATGGTTACCAGTTGGTAGGATTTTTGGTTACCAGTCTGTTGGTAACTAGTTGGTTGGTTACCAGTTGGTTTGGTTTCCAATCGGCATGGTTGCTAGGTGACTTGATACCCATTTATTTCAAGCCTGCGAAGTCCCTGAATATATCATTCCAAAATCGAGCAAATTATTAAGAAAATATCGCAGAATATCACTCCAAGTCCCCCCCCCCCCTGGTTATCCCTCATATGTTTTGCAAAATATCTTCTTTTCGGGGTTTAAAAGACTAGTCTATATTTATTGTCTCTCAATGACATTTTTTAAAGTGAGTAGTAATATGTTATATGTGCTATACTGACGACAATTTTACCATTTTACTGAAAATCACCATGCAGGTAGTTCCAAAAATGACTACGGAAATCACGCAAATCATGTATGTACAATGGTTTTGACATAAAAACGTGTGAAAAAGTGTCTCCTTTTTAAACACTATATAGGCCTACACGTATATTAACTTTGCTAGTTTTAAAAATGGTCTCAAGAACATAGGAAACACAATACTTAAATCTGTTCATAATTTTGCAATTTACTTTTTTTGCCAAAACCAAATTATTGTGTTTCTTTTGTTAAAAACAAAAAAATAGACCTTACATCCTTCATTAAAAAAACCATCGGTGTCGTTTGAATGTCAGTGTCAAAAGTCATTGATATCAAAAGAAATCACATGTACAACAGAGCTCGTTGATCATTACATATTCAGTGGGGTTGGATAATTTTTTTTTGTGGGAAATTATTTATTGCACTGTACTCTGAGCTCCCTGTCTGCATGCCTCGGCGGTCCAACGTCGGCCCAGCGTCAGTCCGATGTCAGTAGCATCGGACCAGCTTCGGGCCGACATTGGACCGCCGAGGCACGCTGATAGGGAGGTGGCAAGTGTCACTGTGATTATTCATTTCTAGCACGTGAATTCTTCTAATATTTAGTCTAAATCAAATATAACTCCGTGTAAGTAAATATCCCCACCAGAAATTATTCATTTCAAAATTGACCAAAATGAATTATCTATTTCACTAAAACTGGACAAGAAATGCTAATTAATTTAAAAAAAAGCTCCCCATTAGAAGTCTAAATTGTTGGCCAATTGTTGCTAATCCCCCGGCCCTTACTTATATATTTTAAACAATACATAGAAAGATTATAGAACAAAGGAGATGAGTTTATTGCCTTTTGAATTGAGTTACAGTTCTGACTGAAAGTTTAGATACTGCCATCTTTAAAAGCATAGATGGACTGCTTACCGGGGATCACTGCGGGAGACATTCCAACACTGACTGCCGTGAAACACTTACTCAAGAAATACCAGAGGCATAACGGATAAGATCCAAGAACTTCCTTTAATAAACATTCATCGAACAGTTACAAAGTTATGATGAATGCAACGAACAATAGATCGACCACTCTTTTTAACGTCCAATCTAATCTCAACAAGCTAACAATAACCTGAACAATTTAGATAGTTTACAATAAGACACCATCTCTATCAACCATGACTTCTAGGTTCCTTAAGGAAACCTTTAATCATACCTCTCACCACGATACCTCTTACCTGACGTTCGTCCTTCGATCAGGGAGAGAGGAGCGCCCGTGCCGCCTGGGCAGAGGCGTGTTCTCTACTGCTTGGGCAAACCAAGCTTACCCCTAGGATTTACATTAGGGTGCTTTGCGGCTGCGCAAAACACAGAGCTAATGGTTGCTATGGAAACCATGAGGACGAGCTTATTTCTTAGTTCTTTTCTAGTTACTTTACAATTTACACAATAATATGGCTGTTATCATGATTTACACAATAATAAGGTAGATAACATTATAACTTTCATTTACCACTATTAAATAGTTACAGTTAAGATTAGAGGTTTATAGTGATTTCGTGTGAGATACGGATGTCCTTCGCACCTTGAAGGCAAACCCAGTGCCAAGACGCGAAGACACCTCTGAGGTGAAAGCCTCAGTGGTGACAATACCCCAATTCAAAATGACCAATTTCTCCATTTCCAGGGCAATTTTAACAACAATAGGCTAATCATACATGAAATACAAATGTACAATGCACTACTGAACCATTAAAAATTCAATAGCAATGAGATTCTATGATAATTATTATCAGTTGATTGCATGTTATGACATTTTCAAAAGTTTACATACCTTCTTGTAATATCACATATTTCCACCCTTAATAATATTATTTAAAAAAAAAACAGCTTACATGATTTTATACTACATTATTTCAAAAGTCCTCAGACGTCAGAATTTCCCCAGAAATAGAGAAGTAGGTCATTTTGAATCAGGGTATGTAAACTTTCGGGCAAAACTATATTTTTATGAGGCTTTCACATTGGGGCATGCAGTACTGTAAAGTAAATTAAATTGATGATCAAATAATAAATTTCTCTATTTAGTTATGAATTTTCTTCATATCTATCTGAATCAGCTTTGTTACCTCTAGGTCTGTGTGCTTAATATGCAATTATTGGCATAACTAGAAGTGGTGGGCCACTGTGCTGTTCAGAGATTAATTATTGGGATTAGACTAGTCTCCCAGGGATTTGTTTGCTGTGATTTGTATGTGGGAATGTTAATAAAATCTTTGAAGTATTAGGCCTGCACATTTGAGCCTGTTGAAACTTGTGCAACACTTGCATAGAAGGTCTAATGAGAGCTAGAATAGAGCCAAAGAATTATCTGAAGGGACTAGGCCTATACTATCCATATATGGAGTAAACAATCCAGAACAGTTACAGATATTTGACTGTCTGTGGAATATATCATTTCTTCATTCTGGGAATGTAAAATATAATTCTAAAAATGAATGGAATAACTGAAATGTTTGCTCAAACGTTTAAGAAAACCTGTGGATAGAAGTTCTGTTTTGTCTGGCCTGGAAATTTAGTTTCAAAATACAATGGCCAATAGGCAGTATTTGTGCAGAGGTGATTTTGTTACCATTTACAGTAACAAAATACAAGGATACGTTCAAGCTAGGATTTCTAGGTAAGGAAATATTTTGTTCTTAAATTGTTTAATCATAAATAATTTGGATATTTCTTGCTAAATAGATGAAAATAAGGTCGATATAATCGATCTTTATAGCTTCTTGAGGCACTATTTCTAGGGTCAGTTGGTGGGACCCAAAAAAAGCTGTAATCTCGAGTTTTTTTGCTGGCCAATGTTGTTGGTAAAGACCGAAGTATATACTACACTGCAGTCTATACATGTAGAGCCAGAATTTAGCAACCTAAATGCTTATAAATTTTAACTGTTATGGTGAAGACCTGGGAAATCATGACTGAAGTACTTGAGTCTTGCCAATTTTGGAGTACCAGTGACAGTAATCAAAAAAGCTTTGACAAAATGTTTCTTCATCAAGCACACTAATATGTGATTTAGCATGGCATAATCAATAAAATAATTTTTAATTTAGTTATTTTGTAATTTGGCTGAAGAACCATAGGCATATCGGAGGGGGGGGAGCAGGGGGGGGGTTCCCCCCCCCTAAAATTTGGGAATCAGTGAGATCCAGGCAAAAAGGCTAAAAAAATTCGTGCAGATGGATAAATAAAAACTCGAAAATTAATGATTTCCAGGCAATATAATTTGAAATGGTATTAAATTTAAATCTTTCAATTCGGGCAATTGTCGCTAGCCCCCCCAAAAATCGCGCGCCCGGCACGCCTATGCAAAAAACCATGCTGCTTGTGAATCCGAGACGCTAAAAATCAAATAATCTTGTGTCCTTTCAGGATTAAATGTTTTACTGGATACGTATGTATAAGTTTTGCAATAGGTACATTGTACACTGTAAGTGTGATGTCATTGCACTGGACTGGATGTCGTAATTGGGGCAAATGTGACAAATTGATGATTGATCACTTGCCTCTTTTAATATTCGACATATAGATAGATAGATAGATTGGTTTTATTGACACTATTATTTGAACCTACAATCATCCGCAAATGAGTAACACTTGATTTCTCATCAGAATTTTAACTTTTTTTTGTCAAAACCAATTCTACAGTAATTTTGGTCCTACCCAATGGGCACATCTACGTTGCAGCAATGTTGTGACAACGTCGCAATTTTGGTGAAAATTACGTAGAGCTGCATGTATGGTAGAAATGATGTTGTCACAAGGTTGCAAGTGAAGAAACAACAAAATGTGATGTTAGCATGCAATGTTGCATGTGGCAACATTGTCAATATGTTGGGAAAAAATTTCAACGTTGTGGCAACATAACTTCTACCTTACATTTCTGTTTCACAATTGACAAGCCCTCCACTAATTGGCAAAGTTGCGTTTACATTGTGCCTCTTGGGTATTGCCGATAGGTACATTGTATCAATGTTCCGAATAGTATTCACATACGCATGACCATCTCCTGTCTTGTCTGCCTTTGGCCTTGTTCATCACATTTGGGTCGTTGCAAAAATTTTAAAAAGGCCTAAAATGCAGGGTTGCATTTTAAAGAGTGTCAGATTGTAATGTGCACACAGAGTTTATAACTTATTAGAGCTCTTTGCAGATTGGCAGTCCACTGGAAAAATCAATTTTTTTATTTTCAATTTGCTGACTGGCTTTTCCACATTATTGACAGTAATTTGTTGGTCTCCTTGAAAAGCCCCATTCATATTATTATCATAGTTTTTTGGCCAAAACAATTTTGACCCAATTATACAGGATGTCTACAGAAAAAAAGGACAGTCAACACAATTTGATTTGTTTACAGTTTATTTTGTGCCAAGCATCATTATTCAACAAAACATGATGTGTATATGATAGCGGGGCAGATTTGTCATGAACAGGCAAGCAATAGTGCATTTGTACATAGAAGCATGAAACTTGGCACACCGTTTAAAAACGTCTCAAAGCATATATTTAGATAGGGAGCCACTACAGATTTGACCTGGTTGACCCATGGCAGCTATTTTCCAAAATGGGGACTAAATATCTCATTTCACTGCTTTCTGTGAAGTGCCTACAGTTTTACCGTATGAAAACAGTCGTTGCTATTCCTTCTACAGATCTAAAAAACACTATCAATTGATTCCTGGGTTGAACTGAGAAATTTTAGGGTAGACAGGGTGCATTTTGTTAGAGCTGTTGAAGAAAATGTATCATTTTCGCGGTTTCCCATAGTTTCATGGAATCTCAATTGATTTTAAAACTGACTACATATATAAGAGCTTTCAAATGAATGGTCGCATCAATAGTTTCCTTGAATTCTTTGTCAAAATGAAAGAAAAAGCAAATTCTTAGAATTTTCATTTTATTTTCATTTTTTCCGATTTCGTACCAAGTTTACGAAACCCATTGATGCGGGTACTCATTTGAAAGCTCTTCTTACAGGGAATTCAAATATGTCACTTTTTTTAGATATATGGAGAATTGGTGTAACCATTTGTCACCGCGAAAATCCAGTGTTTAGATCAATATTTCTTACAAAAAGGATTCCAACAAGTCTGAAAATAGACCAAGACTACCAATAAATGTTGTAGTAATGTACTGAATACTTAGAGAAGCAATAAGAAACAATATTCACGTATATTATATTTGTAGGAACCACACAGAAAGCAGCAAAATGGAAGAATTGACCGCCATTTTGGAAAATGGCTGCCAGTAGCCACCTAAGCTAAATCTGAAGTGGCTTCCTATCCAAATATGTTTGTATAGCTGTTTTTTAAGCAGGGCCGTGCAGAGCCTGCAGTAGGCCCAGGCCAAAATGAAAAAGTGGACCCCCCCCTTCTGCAGCTTCAGGTTAACAAATTATGACCATGTTAAATCTCTTTCCTGGAGGCTAAAAACAAACCCAGGGCCATGAAATTGGGTGATTCGCGGCTTTTCCTATCCCGAACATGTTAGTTTTTGGTCTAGGGGAGGAAGGTGCATGGGATATGGCCCAATACCACCCTAAGTAAGTCATTGAACCAAGAATATTTCTCTTAATGATAAACTGTTAATTTATTGACACGAGACCCAGCTGTTGAAATTCACTCACTTCAGGTTAAATTTTAAATTTCAAAGCCCTCATAAAAAAATCACCTTAGATTATAAATTACCAGCATGCATTTTATAAATTCTACTAAATCAAGCTAGGTGACAACTGACAAGGTGCAATTATTATGAAGAATGCAATATACTTTTTATTTTTGACCTTATCTTACAAAATTACCAAACTGCTAATGGATGCTTAATATAAAAAGTTCAAGATTACTGAAGAGTTTACCTTGGGCAATTAAGATACTTCAAAGTACATTTAAGAGATTCATGAGTCATAAAAACAATAGTTGCAAAGTCTTTGCAATAAAAATGTGAAAATTCAATACAGACTGGGATTCTGACGATACTTTTGGAGCTTACAGCCTTTCACGAATTGCAAGAGAAAATTTTGACTAGTATTTCTGACACAATTAAGTCAGGCACTCCCTTGCAAGCTAATCAGCGAATATTAAAAATTACCTAGTGAAAACATTTGTTGCTTCTTTCGAAAAAATATTTAATCAGATTTGAATTTTTTTTTTTTATAGCTGTTGATTTACAAAAGTAAGACACTATTCATATTAGAACATGAAAACTATATGTTCATTTGATGCAAAAGTTGCTGGGTATTGACAAAATATGCAGGGCAACTTGGATTTGGGAACATGTTACCCAATTTCAAGTAAAGAATTTTCTTTGTGGATATTCCTCAGGCTGACAAAAAATAACTAAAAGTTCACAAGGAAGAATATTTTCAGCAGCAGTATTTCACCATCCAGATCTTGTGAAAAAAATAACTCACAGTTGATTGACATTGTCTCTTTGTACAACTAGTGCATGTGGAACCTCAATATTCAGTGAATGGATTGAACTCAATGACAAATACAGCATCACTCATAGTTTCTCATCTTGCATCTTATATGAGCAGAAAAATACAAAATATTTGGGCAGACTGGCCTATGTGGCAAAGTTGCAGCTTCAACAGGCCCATTCACTCAGGAACCCTTGCAAGATGCCAAAAAGATACCAAAATTTAGATAAACCATCTATGAAAAACTTTGGATTGTGTGGTACCTGCTTACTGGATCCTGAGTGTGCTGAAGCCGGACCTGGACCAAAAGTCAAACTATAAGTACAGAGCCCTCTCACATTGAAAGCCAAACAGTTCACTCTGACAACAATTTCACGAAATGCCCGCCGATAGAAATCGCAGAAAAAAATAGACCATAGACGAGACATCTAAGATTTACTAAGAACAAGATGTAAAACCAATATGGAAAAAAAGTTATCGGTTGAAATTTTTACCTTACACAGTACAATAATAATTATGTAAATTTTAAATTGCCAACAGTAGAGATGTGAGGGCCCACCAACTTATTTTGCTGCAGAGACCAAAATGGTAAAAGTCTAACCCTGTACAAACAGAGTAAAATCTCATTTTCGCAAAGCGCAGTTAACCTTACTTTGGAAGTAGGCCCCCTGAAATTTGGGGGCCCCTGCCATTTGGCCCCCCTGGCCCCCCCTCTGCTCAGGCCTGTTTTTAAGTGTGCGCCAAGTTTCATGCTTCTATGTATAAATGCACTATTTTTTTACATACCTGCCCCGCTAGTAGTTAATATTTGTCTAATAAAACATAAGTTTACAAATTATCAAATCAATTTAGGAAATTCTTTGCCACAAGGAGTGTATAACATATGTATCATTTTGCATAAATTATATTATCAATTTTTCATTATCAGAAGCCCCCAGCAAAAAATATTTTATATTTGTTATTGTCTCGTTGTAAAGAGTTTAACAAAAATAAGTTGCCTTTACAAAAAAAAACAGTGAAAAACTCACAGAGATGTTTTCTCTGTTTAATTGGCAGCTTGATTGCTTCATTTTCTGTGGGTCAGCAGGCCCTGAATTCATTTTGGCTTTCATTAGTATAGATATTTTTTACCAAAAGGAAAGGTGCTCATGTCAACTCTAATGACTTTTGATGTCACCAAAAAAAAAAAGCATACCATAAAAATGTTAAAAAATAGGTCTGAGTAGTCCACTGAATATGCATGAGAAAAAAAATTTCCAGTTACTTGATGATCGAAGCACTTCCAGTTCGTAGCTTCCCCACATGGTAAAATTGGTCATTTGCTTTGGAAAAGCTGGTTATAATAATTTAGCCAAATTTCACTAAAATCGGAAACATTTTTGAGATACTCAAGTTAATTTGAAAGAAACTTATTTTGTTGAATGATTCAGAATAGTATGTTAGCCAAAGTTGGAAATGATCCAAAAAATTGCCAAATGTATCTTGAAATTGTACATGAAATATATATAATTTCACAATATCACATCAATAAACAATTAACATTGAGAGATTGTCAGGACTACAGTTACTACTAGCGGGGCAGATTTGTCATGAATAGGGGAGTAATATTTCATTTATACATAGAAGCATGAAACTTGGCACATCGTTTAAAAACATCTTAAAGAATAAATTCAGATAGGGAGCCACTTCAGATTTGACCTGGTTGACCCATGGCAGCCATTTTCCAAAATGGCGGCTAATTCTCTCATTTTCCTGCTTTCTGTGAAGTGCCTACAGTTTGACCATATGAAAACAGTGGTCATTATTTCTTCTATAGATCTGAAAAACACTATCAATTGATTCCTGGGTTGAACTAAGGAATTTTAGGGTGGTCAAGGTCCATTTTGTTATAACTGTTGAAGAAAATGCAGAATTTTCGCGGTTTTCTATAATTTTATGGAATCTCAATTAATATTTAAGTAGACCACATATTTGAATTCCTTGTAAGAAGAGCTTTCAAATGAATGGTAGCATTACTAGTTTCTGTGAATTCTTTGTCAAAATTAACTTAAGAACCGAAATCTTCAAAAAACTTAAAATTTTCATTTTTTCCATTTCCACTCCAAATTTGCGAAACCCATCAATGCGGGTACTTATTTGAAAGCTCTTTTTGTAAGGAATTCAAATATGCAACTTATTTTTATATTCATTTAGAATTGGCGAAACCACGCAAAACCGCGAAAATACAGGGAGGTGGCTCCCTATCCAATTATATTTGTAGAGATGTTTTTTAAGTGTGCGCCAAGTTTCATGCTTCTTTGTATAAATGCACTATTTTTTTACATACCTGCCCTGCTATGAACAGTATATTCAGAACAGTCAAATTACTCATTCACACCCCTAACTGTGGTAACTGTCTGCAGATGAGGTCGAAATGATGCAACGGTTTGCTCCATGCAGATATGATGGAGGCCTTTAACTTTACTGCGAGGGTTGGGATTCTGCCTTCAAAGTTGCCCATACGGAATAAGCCACTGGGTCCAGCTCTGGAGACAAGGGATGGCACTCTACCTAGCTCAGGCGGTTTGTTTTGAGGCACTCCTGAGTCTTCTATGCAGTATGAACAGGTGCTACACCTTGCAGGAAGATGATTTTGCCAACAAAAGAGTTTCTAGTGTGACATCATGGCACCCCAAATTCTTTCAGAATGTTGTTATAAACATTTGCATTGATTCTGGCACTCTGTTCAATGGCTATTTGAGACATTTTAGTGATTTTCTTGTCATCAGATGACTCCATGTTGTTAGGTCCTGAATTGAACTATCGGCAGCTGGAGTATCAGCAAATGTCCCACTACTCACCCATAAATCATTCCTTCTCTCACAAGCACCATAAATGGTGAAAAATTTCTCATCGACAATGAGGAAAATAGGACGACCGTTTTCAGCTTGGAGCAACGCAAGAACTTTTGCATATCATGCTTGCATTTTGCCTTTAGTAGTGATCTAATTCTTTGCAATAGATCTAATATGGCTGACTATCAAATTCATTCTTATGTTAGATTTATCACCAAATTCAGAACTTATATGATTGTGAAAAAGAAGAAAAGTGACTGTCCTCTTTTTCTGTAGACACCTTGTAAACAAGACAGTTAGTGTCACAGTGCCAAAATCATTCAAGTACCACAATTTCCTGTTTTCGTTTGGCTTTGTTACATTTTGTCAAGGGTATCTCACTAAAAAATGTGTGACATACAGCCCTGAAAGGCAAAACAATTGGCATTTAAGCTTAGTTTTTGAAATTCAATAAATATAGTGTTATTTAATTTTCTCTTCAGCTCTGTTTACAACTCCCTGGTGGCCTTTCCTGATAAAGATGCTCCTTTTAATTTTCCTGAAATTAGTGGTAAGTTTATATTCGGATAACAAGTGAACTGACTCTGACTACCAACTCCTTTGCCTTTATGAAAAGTGATTATGACTCAGACTCCTTGGGGTGTCCTGAATTGTAACTACTACTCCTACTCCCGACTCCACTTATTATATTACCAACATTATTGCACACAAATATTACGCGGTTAACAGGGAGAAAAAGTAATTCTACAAAGTTTTCATTGGATTTTGTAGGAAGTTTTGTTAAAAGATTTGGATTCATTTTACATGTTTTTAACTTTAAATATTTTTGTAATTTCTATTAATTTCTTGGAGTCTGGAGTCACCCATTTAATTTTTCGACTCCCGACTGCGACTCCACCTGAAAATCAAAGTTCAGCTCTGTCTCCGACAACACCCAAACACCCCATGACTTCACGACTCCAACTCCTGACTCAGACTCCGACGCCCTGTTTTACTGTTTGTTCAGGTTATTTGACAAGCGCAAGTCTTGAAAATCAATCTATGAACATAAAAATAAGTTGCACTTTTAATAAAATTTACTTAACTTATAACTGAAATTTAAATGGCATTGCTGTGTCCTCCTCCTTCTAATTAGCCTGTTGAGTGCATAATTACAGGATTTTAAACCCCAATCATCCATCCATCCATCTGTTACTTTCCAGTTGCAACTTTTCGAATCTGTGTCCCAAACCAATATAAGGCAGACAAGAAATACAGGAATCTTGTAAGCAAGCATGGGAAGGGAACAGGAGATCACTTGATTGAGAGAGAAATCACCAAGTTTAAGGTAAGGTTGGTGCAAAGATAGTGTAATATGAGGTTATATCATGGGTAGGTGCAGTACATCCCCGGTATACTCCCCGAGACCCCAGTATATTCCCGAGACCCGAAGGGTGGAGGGAATATACTGGGGTCGAGGGGAGTATACGGGGATGTACTGCACCTACCCATGGTATGACCTTTTTATCCCATGTCTAGGCACATTTTCTGAATAATTAAAATTTTTTATCTATGGAACAGACATTTCTTGCAACATGTAATTCTGCGCTGGAACTGAAAATTCTTTTTTCAGTAATACTGTTCTTATGGAAAAGGTATTTAAGATATCACCTTGCAATTTTGGATTTGTAATTTAAACTATATGTACAACACTCGACAGGAATATAACGCATCTAGGTTGATTATATCAGGAGCAATAAAATAAAACGTCTTTGGAACTTAAAAAAGACGTTTCCCCAAATCTGAAATTTTATGCTTGAACTAAATATTCTTCTTCCAGTAATAATTTTTTCTGGCAAGAGTTCTTGAGATATCGCCTTGAAATTTTGGATCAATGACCTTTAGAATATTATAGAAAGGACTGGAGAATATCATAGAGCTAAGTTACTTAGATCCTGAGATATAAAACTATACGGCCATAGAACTTAAAATTACGTTGACTCAAATCTGTGATTTCACACTAGAACTGAAAATTCTTGTTTCAGTTATATTTTTTTTGTCGCAAGAGTTTTTGAGATATCATCTTGAAACTTTGGATTTGTAATCTATACTATATATATAAGATTATACGGGAATTTAATACATTTATGTTGATTAGATCCAGAGAAATTAAATAAAACGGCAGTGGAATGCAGAAAAACGTTTCTGAAATAAATGAACCACAGTGCTGAAACTATACCAAAAAGCAGAATTTGACATCATTACTTTGTCATGTGTTGTGAAATATTGTCTAAAACAATATAAGAAAATAAAAAGGGGTCCTCATCATGATGGAAATTTATATAAATCAGTATTTGTACAACAAAGTCATTTTGGAAAAACTAAACAAATTTACCGAAAATTGCTTTGGAAAATTTTCTATACTGAATAGGAAGTCAAATTTACATTAATCCAAAGAGATATTTTCTTGTGGATCTAACGCTTCAAACCGCTACTCTCTAGCCCTAATAGATCCTTCTAAAAATGGAAAAGACCGCTAATTTTTGTGTGTTGCCAAAATCACAAGAAAAGATGCTGAGCAGCAGCAGAGATTGTGACGCTATACTGGATTTATGGAGGTGTGTCTAAATACTGCTCTCTCATTGGCTGTTTTCAGTATATTCCCTGGCAAATGAGGGAGTATACTGGTCAGGTGACCATATACTGCTTTTTCTCCCCGATACTGACTTTTTCCCTGCTGTATTGCCCAGGGAAAATCACAGTATCGGGGAGAAAATGTGCCTAGACATGGGATAACATACTATATAACTCAAATTAGATATTACAGTAATATTATCAAAATTCAGACAGACATTTTGTGTTGGTCCAAATTAATGTTAGTATGAGGGTTCTGGTCTGGTTTTAATGCGCAAAAAGGACAACTTCTGTGTTAACCTCAGGGGTCATGCCACTATTGTACCCGGTAGCATCCTCTTGGTAGAACAAGCCACAGTTACCAGGTTCCTTAGAATGTGTTCTGGACCTTAATTTATCCAGAACACATTCCAAGGAACCTGGTAAATGTAAGTGATGCATGAACTTAAAGTTACCCTTTTTATTCAATAAAACTGGCCTAGATTACTCATTTTCCTCCTACTCATACGCTTATATATTTTTATTTCGTGTAAAAGCATGCTTCAGACAAGGAAGCCAGGGAGAATGCTGCTGAGCAAGAGAAAAACAATGGATCCCCCCTCTTGTATGGTCAAATTATTCAGGTGAGACTCTTTAAACATCGGTTCATTTTGGTTTTATATTGTGGAGGTCTGGATGACCTAGAGCCATGGATTTTTCTATAACTATATACTAGTTGGTGGGTTAGGTCAACAAAATAGGTGGTTGACTTCACTTTCTGATGCAAAGGTCCCCTTTGGCACAGATGTACCTTAGGGTCATAGGAAAAGATTTATCCAAAGACACAAGTGAGATCACCCCCTGGATCGGAAATACAGCCATTTTCCAAAATGGCCGCCGCAAGTGCAAAAAGTCCAATATCTCCGCTTCTATTTCAGCTAGAGAGACAAAATTAGGGTCAAAATATATGTTTTTGGGGTCAGAGAATCCATTGAAATAGTTCCTGAGTATGAAAACCAATATTCACACAATTTATTGTTACCCCTGCTTTAAAAATGGCTGCCAGACAAGGTTGGCGGCACCGAGGCCACTGTTAGTGAACATTTTGTGTTACTTTGATACCATTAGGTTGAATAATCTGCAAACATTGTTGGAAAATCAATCTCTACTCAAAATCAACCTACTCTTACCCAATTGAAAGTAAGATATGCTCAATATCAGCTCTATTGAACAATATTTATGTGGTCTTCAAACCCTTGATCGATCACATTTTGGCATTTGCATTTCCTGATAATTTTGTCAAATGGTAATCTACATTAAGGAATTCTTCTGTCCTGTAATCAGCAGAAAATAAACAGCTTTTACATAGACAGCATCAAGCTGTGTCAAATTAATTTTGCTGTACATTTCAAATAATAGTGTTATTTAAGGCAGTTGTCCAGTCACTCCCGCAGGATCAATCATGAGATGCACTCCACAGCATCTTATCATATGCTTATGTATCAAAGTCACCAACAAAGCAACCCACCAAGCCCAGACTCAGGAGTTTCCACTGCAGGTATTAAAATATGTTTTCGGTAGAAAATTTTGGTAAGGTGTTTGTACAGGATTCAAGAAATTTATTGAGTGCCGGAGAACATTCATGGTGTGTCATGCTATAGTTAGACATTTTGGATACTCAGTGAACAGAGGCAGCATGTATGACTTGGCTATGGGTTATGAACTTGGCTAAAAAATAGCAGCAAAGTATGCCGCCCAGTGCACAGGATATCCAGTTACCATTTTCATGTCTTTGTTTTCTACCCTTTCTAACCTCTTTGATGACCAATGTTGCAAGGCGTAAAGCTTGTAGGGATGGTACATACAGGGTGTCTACAGAAAAAAAAAGGACAGTCAACACAATTTGATTTGTTTACAGCTTATTTTATGCCTTGCTGTGGTAACTTTCTGTAGATGAGACCAAAATGATGCAAAAACGCGTATGATGCACTCCGCCAACATTTTGCCTCATGCAGACATGATGGAGGCCTATAACTTTAATGCGAGTAATTCACTGCGACCAGCTCAGGAGACAAGGGGTGGCACTCTACCTGGCTCATCAGGTTTGTTTTGAGGCACTCCTGAGTCTTCTATGCAGTATGAACAGGTGCTCCACCTTGTTGGAAGATGATTTTGCCATCAAAAGACTTTCTTGTCTCATGCCATGGCATCACAAATTCTTTAAGAATGCTATTATAAACATTTGCATTGATTCCGGCACTCTGATCAATGGCTATTTGAGACATTTTTGTGATTTTCTTGTCATCAGTGACTCCATGTTGAAGACCAAGTGTTAGGTCCCGAATTTGAATTATCGGCAGCTGGAGCATCAGCAAATGTCCCACTACTCACAAATGATTCATTCCTTGCCTTACAAGCACCATAAATGGTGAAAAATTTCTCATAACCAACGAGGAAGACAGGACGACCGTAGTCAGCTTGAAGCAATGCAAGCACTTTCGCATATCATGCTTCCTTTATGCCTTTAGTAGTAATCTAATTCACAAATAAACATTTTTGCAATAGATCTAATATGGCTGACTATCAAATCCACTCTTATGTCAGACTTATCAACAAATTCTGAAATTATATGAGTGCAAAAAAGAAGACGAGTGACAGTCCTTTTTTTCTTTAGACACCCTGTAGCCTTTTAGAGATGTCAATCTTTTAACCAAATATTCCCATTTAAACTGGATCAAGGATGTCAGTTCATTTCTAGTGGTTTGGTTACTTGTCTAGAAGAGCTGGTTGATGCAATGCAAGTTCCATGGATAACAGAAGTACACATAGCTGTAGAGAATACGGGATTCTGATCAATATTGTTATATTGTAGCCTACTATGATAAAGACCCCATGCGCTGCTTGAGATGGTACCATAACTTGGCATTTTCCCAAGGGGCTGATCACTGAATCAGTCATATCTGTGCTAATTGTCTTCAATCTGTCATGTGTTGGCCTACATGACACACACAGCCCTCATCTATGGATGGCTTTTACAACTAATGCACTTCTAGATTGAAGATATGGCTTCATTGCCTCATAAAATGGGTTTTGTCTCCTTTTTAGCAAGGCATACAGCTGTGATGCTGGAAGCTGCATCAATTTTTTGTTGAAATTTGAATAAACTGTTGACCAGAGGAGACTGATCCATACCTTCAACCCTTCGGCCCTTCGACAGGGAGTTTATAGTCACATGAGAACTATTGCAATTCTTGCTAAGTCCTGGCCCAGCCAGGCTGATTGAGTATGTGGGGTTGATCGGGCTGGTGTCAGAAAAAAGTCTGACCTCTGTACAGTTATCCTCATCTCCCACCAACTGGACAGACTCTACCCTGTTTTGTTTAATCATTAGTCCCTCATGACAGTACCCTTGTTTTCTCTGGAACTAATGGGTTATTTTCCTGCTTATGAGTTGGAGAGGGCTGGCAAAATGTACAGAGATAGTTGAGACCCTGATACCACTTCATGCCAACTAGGCAGTGAGCAACAGGTCTCTTGTCAATGATGACACTGGACTCAGAGTCCTGGTCATGGGGTAGTGAAGACAGTTATGAGGTGAGAGTCTTGTGGGGCTGAGGGCATAGGAGTGCTCGGTATATGGTGTTCTTCCAGACTATTCAAGCAGCATCTGGAGGAATGAATCAGCCTCACATTAAGATGAATGGGAACCGGAGATGACTGCTTCATCAGAAGAACCTCTGGTGTAAGATTTTGGCTCCCTTTGAATATTTGCATCATCTAAACATCCATCCTCCAGTACTCATTTTTATGAAATCCTTAAACATTTTTTTGGCAGGACATTTTTCTAACTTTTTTGCTGCCAAGCTTAATACCAAGTAACATTGGTCATCAAAGATGGTCTGACTGGCAAGAAAGAGCCAAAAATCTTCAAAATAAAGACATGAAAGTGATCACTAGATAACCTGGGCAGGGGCAGCATACTGTGAAAGTTCATGTCCCAAGTAATGCATACCACTGCTTTTCACAAGTCCAAATGTACCATAGCACACTATACATGTTCTCCACCAGCCTAAACATTTTCTTGAATACTGGTTAAACCATGCGATACTACTTTTTTTCTTACCGAAAATTTCTGACACTCCGTCTAAATGATTTCGATTGAAGAAAACGGCAGTGGAAACATCCTTACTCCTGAGACATTAGGGCTTGGCTGGGTTCTTTCTTGGTGACTATCGTAGTTATGCACATTACATAAGAAAATGCTGCCGAGTACATTAAAAATTAATTTGACACACTTTTCATTTACTGAAGACACCATGCTTGAATTACTGGACAATTAAAATGAAAGTTAAGCGATGACGAAAAATTTGTAAATTGATAGAATGTAAGGCCAGGTTTAATATGACGAGACAGCTGTAGCAGATGACAAAAATGCTTCCCCCACATTCCACCAGGGGCTCTGCCCACCCTTCCCAGCATCCCCTCCCAGACTCAGGGACTCAGGGACTCTCACCTACGACTCAGGCCTGCAAAGAAGTGCATAGACTTTCTCCACAGAACTTAAGGTATATTCAACCTATTTTCTACATCTGGTATCAGAAGTGAAAGCTGAGCCCGGATTTCTGACCTTCCTGACACTGCAACTGAGTTTTGTGGAGTTTTCAGGCTTGTGAGAGTTCAAACAGTAAATGAAATCATTGTTTACATGTGATTTTGTCAAAGAGTTTGACAGCTGATTTGTGGCAGATCAGCATTGGCGCGAATTTGGCTGCTTGGTAAATGCTTATTGCATAATTGCTATTAGGCATTGTGGCAGCTGAGTTCTTTATATAAAGTTGTAGATTGTAGATTTATATTAATAACTTTGTGTAGAATTTTGTTGATTGCTGTTGGGTAACTGCTGAAGGCATAAAGTGCATTTTGGCAGTGTGACAGCTGATCAGTGAAATTGATTAACTGTGATAAAGAGTTACACTACATTTAGTTAGTCTACAATTAAAAACTTATATTTTGTGTTTAAATTATCAAATTAGCCAAACATTTAGAAATTTAATATTGTTCTAGGTGTTGTTTGATATATTTAGAGGTGTAAAAAACTTAGAGCTTTTCAGTGTTTGTGGAATCAGTTAGCAGATTTACACTTGACAATTGTTGAGAGGTGTGAAAGCTGACTATAACTTACAGACTCAAGAGTTCTTTTACACTTTAACAAAGCTAATATTTCCTGTTAAAATAGAAAATTCTCCAAAAATTTAACAGAGGAGAGTGAATACACAATTTACTTAGAATTATTTTCAAAAAAAATAATAAATTCTAATTTTCAATTGACTTAGTGTGGGACTAGTGAAATCCTGTTGGGACATTTTGGGAAATTCTCAAAAGTGGGCTTCAGGTGTTTAACTGGTTGATACACACTGGGACAACCAAAAGTGGTTATTAATTAAGTTAATACTTAAATTTAACATTAAGTGGACTTAGGAAAATTTGCACTTTGACCTGCATTGATATTTAGGTGTGAGGTACAGGGAGGCTCCAGTGAATTTAATTTTCTGATTGGCCATCTCTGGGCTCCCCATTGTCATTGCTTGTTCTTTGTGAATAAAACCTGGGTTTATAAATTTAAGTTATTTTAATTAACTTAATAGAAGTTAAGTTTAACTTATAAAATTTGCACATTGACCTGCATTGATATATAGGTGTGAGGTACAGGGAGGCTTCAGTGAATTAATTAATTTTTCTGATTTGTCATCTCTGGGCTCCCCTTTGTCATTGCTTGTTCTTTGTGAATACAAAATAAGTTATAATTTAAGTTAGTTTAATTAACTTTAAGTTTAACTTATAAGTAGTTTATATACTTAGTTAATCTATATACTTAGGTTAATTTATTACTCAGTTTAATTTATTACTCAGTTTAAGTTGAGAAGTAACTCGGTTGGTCCGTGGGCTGTTTGCCTGTAGCTTTTGTTGCAGGTGGACCTCACCGGTGACTGAGTTTAGTTACAAATAAATATTAAAACCTGAGTTAATAATTTAATCAATTTTAAGTTAGTAGTTAAGCTACAGTACTTGCTCTTGGTGGGGTGAGGGGGTGATACATGGTACTCGGCTTTGGCCGGGAGATACATGGTACTCCTTGTCCTACTATAAGCGAAATAGATTAATCATAACTTTAGTAGTTAACTAGTTACTGATTAAGTCTTAGTGGACACCCGTATTGAATAATTGTGTCCGTACATATATTTTGTACAATTCTTGTGTCAATTGTTGTGCTGTACTAGTTAAGATTCTATCTAGTTAAAATTCTCTCTAGTTAAGTGACTAACACTCACACTTCTGCACTTCGTATCGATACGTATCCGACTATCCGTAATTATTATCATCGGTAAGCGATACAATCTTAATTGGCCGCGTGGTCTTTGGGAGCGGCCGGTACAGTTGTTAGTTTGTGTTAGGGGCAGACCAATTTGCAGTATAGTGGTCTGGTACCTTACGAGCATTACATAACTGTGCAAAGTGGTCCCCAAAGCCAACTTGAACACTTGATTTATTTGAGTATCGTGTATTTTGGCTGTGAAACTCATCTCAACGTCTGCTGTATTCAGTTATGGGAGATTGACTGGTGTTGTGGTTGACATCGTGTAGGACCATCGTTACCATTAGATGGGTATAGTCAACCTTTATACAGCCACCGAGAAACAACTCCGGACTCTGCACAACGTTGGACCAACCACTGCAGCGAGGATAATATTCTTGCGCGGGCAGGGCCCCCTTACCTATCGGAACCTAGCTGCTAACTCTAGGGTTCCTGCAGGAAAGTGGGAGTCTTGGCACCGCCGCGCCAAGGTTTCATTTGACATGGAGGATACTGTGCCAAAAGATTCCCTGGCTGACAAGATGGACCCCGGCGCAACAACTGATGTCACAGCTGCAATTCAACCGGAAGACGTGGAAGAGGAAGAGTCCAACAAGGACGCTGTACCTGATCAGAGGCCGCCAGCGAATGAAGATGGAGAGAAGGCAGAAGGTGGACAGCCACCCTCGTTAGAAAAAGTTGGCCATGATGATGTCTTGCAGATGTTCCTCGGAGGCGATAAAGGAGTTGGAGATAGCGATATTGGTGCTACCTCGATGAACTCTAATGGCCTATCCATGGAGGAACTGTGTCAGAAAGCCTTAAGAATGAGCCAAGATGTGGAGCAGCAAGTCAACCAGAACTTCCAACAACAATGGTGGCAGAAGCAACATGAAGCCATCCTCAGATCTTGGGAGACTGAGAGGGAAGAAGAACAACAAGGCTGGCAGGATAAAATCGGGAAGCAGCTGCACATAAGCCATGCCCAGAATGAAGAACAGATCGAGCGCCTGAAGGATCATTTTTGCCAGTTTGCAGACCGGCAGAAACTGGAGAGGGGGCAGTTTGAGGAACGTAGACGGCAGGAAATGATTACCCACCGGGAACTTATGGAGGACTGGAAGGAAGAACAGAAGCAGAACATGTCACAGCTCATCACCAGATATGATGAAAAGTATGATCGTCTCTCGGAAAAGCTAGATCATTACATGTATGACTTCATTAAAGCTGTACGACACTCCAAAAGACGATCATCTAGAAACGGCTCTCGACATTTTTCCAGATCTCAACTGTCAAATGATTCCTCCTTCACCGACAACACGGACAGCTCCACAACGGATTCTCCAAATACAGCAAAGAATTTCATCAAGGAATCGTATCGGAAAATGAAGAGGATGGAAGGTAGCAAGAAGATGATAGAGTCGGCCCAGGAAGGATCATATGCCCGAATCATGGAGGAACAAGCTGCAGATGAAATTCATTCCTTCAATCCGATGGCCACTAGTGAGAAGCGACAGGAGGAGAGCATCCCATCAACATCTGTAAAGCCAGCTGACCTCTCGAAATCACCACACAGTGAAGAAGAATTGAGGTCGCTGCAAGGGTCAAGTCTGCAACAACCACCCCCAGATGACGAGTCTCGCAATACTCCTGTGGAATTCAGGAACATCACAAAATTAATTCCTGCTAGCCGGATCTATGGAAAAGATGGCCTCAGTGAAGTGGTCCCAAAAGTCACCAGAGCAGCAGGTGACGCCAGACTACAAGGTGGGAATATGGCTCCTGGTTTGGTAAATATGGGCCAGAAGGGAGGTCAGGTGGAACTTATTAATTTTTCTGAATCTCCACCTGGTACTCCCCCTCAGGCAACCACCTACCCACCGACATCTTCCCATCAGATGACGCCAACTCACCTGTCCTTCAAGGAGGCATCACTCAGCTGGGAGGACGAAATGCCTGAACTGATCACAGTGAATGGAGCAACTGTCATCTCCCAGACTGGTAACCAGGTGGCACCCCATACAGAGAAGCGAGCTCCGCTGGATATTTTCCCGGCTCGGCTTGGAATCAAGCAGCCACCGCCAACAACATCCACGAAGGAGGTGCCAGCCTCATTCCAGCTGCAATATGAGGAATCCCCCTACAGAGATGCCCTCAACAAAGGAGGGAAGGGAGCAGAATGGACACCACAACGTGCAGCAACAGGGAGACAGAAGACCATGGAAGCAGAGAAGCCCCAAAAACATGCCTTCCAGCCCCGTCTGCAACAAGCTTCACAACAGCAGGTGCCTATCCAGGCCCCAAGGAAGCAGCCAGCTCAGCCTTCAACACTCAAACCTGATCGGAGCAGAGCAGCCCTTCGACAGCCGCAACCGGTCCGGACACCTGCAGAACACCCCCAGCATGAAAGGGACCAAATACATCAAAGTTTTGCACTTCCTCGACCGCAACAAGGGATAATGGAGAGAGAGGGACATTCGTCTTCGCCAGTGGATAATTATGCTGATAGGCGACATCCACATCCATCCACAACGGACCAAGGACCACCTAAATATCCTGCAACTGCTGAATATTGTCTGCATGCGGAAGCCCCAAGAGTGGAGGAACAGGCTCGCCCACAGCATGGAAGTCATCGACAGCACTTACAATATAGTCAACCCCCCGGACATGGGCAACATCCAGGCAACAGCCGTCCAACTGGATACAGTCAGCACCCAGGCTACAGGCAATCATCTGCACAGCCCCTATACTCCAGCCAACCAACCGGATACGTGCATCATCCAGACCACAATCAGGAAGCTGGACACCGACTGCAACCTCCTTACTGGTTGCCCTTTCAACCAGCCTGTGAGCAGGACGCCTTGGCAGACAGCCCCATCCCAGCCCATTGCTACGGACCCCAACATACCCTGTAGCACATCCCCAACAGAATAAAGGACAACAGTGGACTCCTTTGTATGGAGCTCCAACGGATGCTGGCGAACTGAGCGACTCTTCAGATGATGAGCTAGATAACATGGCAGCCCAAGCCCCAGCTCAATCAGTCTACGGTGGCAGCCGCGGAGGTCGTCCAGACAAGATACGTCTTCCAAACCCCCAGATGCCTAAATTTGATGGAACTATGGGTGAATGGGACAACTTTGCCTTTCAATTCACAAATATGAGTGAATATTACCAGCTGAACAAGAGGGCAAAGCTGCAGCAGCTTAAAAGCTGCCTAACTGGCAAAGCTGTCAACTTCGTGCGAACCCTTTCTCCCAGGAGTTCTACCAGCTATACTAGACTGAGCAACCGTCTACGTGATCGATTCGCCGGCACTGAAAGGGCCGAGGTAATCCGCAGCGGACTACATGATGTCAAGCAACGGGTTGATGAAGCTGTCGACGAGTATGCCGATCGCATACAATCCCAGGTTGCCCTTGCTTATCCAGGCCAAAATCAAGGATTCATTGACATGACTGCCAAAGATGCCTTCATCCGTGGAGTCCGTGATCGGAATGCAGCTCTTGAAGCATCGAAGACAAATCCCCAGACCGTGAGGGAAGCCCTGACGAGCATGAAGCAGTACAGTGGACTTCTTAAGGCCATATTAGGGAAAGCTTCTCTCCCTGCTGCAAGACAGGTGTCCTTCATGGATGATCTGACGACAGTCCGACACACCTCCACTCGTCCGCCAACACCACCGAGGAATCAGATGGAATCAAAGTCTGTGCAAGTGGGACCGACGAGCGCTAATGAGCGGTACCGGTTTCCAACAAACTTCAACCAGACGCGGTCGCCTCCACGGTCGCCGTCACGTTCCCCTGGTCGCAGAAATAAGCCACTTCATGACAGATGTTACAATTGCGACCAGACAGGACACTTCCGAGCTGATTGTCCCATGGGTGACAGCCCAAAAGCCAACGGACGGTAGTAGTCGGTCGGACTGCCGTCCATGGACCCCACGTAGACCATCCACCGGATATTGCACGACCTTCTCCACAATCCCAAGGACTGACTATGACGATCCCGATGAAGCTGAACAACCTCCGGATATCTGCAGTCATTGACACAGGCTCCCAAGTGACCTTCGCCAACCAGGCACTGTGTGAGGCAGCTGGCATTCGGCCCATTGAGAATCATCAAATACCAATTCACGGCATTGGTGATGGAATGGGTATGTCTGCTGGCATTCCTCTTCAGGTGCCCCTCCAAATTGGCAATGCAGAATACTACTGGACCGTCCTCATTGGTGCCATTCGAGAAGATTTCATTCTTGGTATTGATTTCTTGCATGAAGTGGAAGCCAGTTTGGATTTTGCAAAAGGTTTCCTCAGGATTGCAGACTCCATTATAATCGCCAACTTCACAACAGACAGGCAAGGCAATCAGGTTGCCGTGGCACCAGTCACCATTAATGAAAAGATGGTTATTCCCGCTTTATGTGGACAAACTATTGAATGTGATCTCCCAGACAGATTTGATCCAGGTGCCGTTGTAGTCATCGACCCATTGCCAACATCCTTGCCAGTCCTGTTCCCATCTTGTGTCGTCCAATGGGATCCACATGTCAGCTTAGAGATTGTCAACCCGTCAGAGAAATCCCTGAGGGCACCAATGGGCACCATCATTGCAACTGCTCGTCAAGCCGACATGGTTTATCAGAACATCGTTGACTCAGCAAAAGAAGATCTGCATGTAACCGAGACAACACAAGACGATAAACAGCCCGAGGCTGAGATACCACTACCAGACCATTTGGTTCAACTTTATCTCAGGAGCATCACTAATTTGGAAGGGGAGGAGTGCATGGTGTTACAGCAACTGCTGGCTGCTTATGATGATGTGTTCGCCAGTCATGACTTTGATCTTGGCGAATTTTCCACCATTATGCACCGCATAGACACCGGAGACTCCCCGCCAGTACGACACGGTCTTCGAAGAACTCCTTTGGGATTCCAAAGTGAAGAAGAGGCTCACTTGAACTTGATGGTCGAGAACAGAATCATTCAACCTTCAGCCAGTGAGTGGGCAGCAGCTCCTGTAATCGTAAAAAAGAAAGACGGAAAGTACCGCTATTGTATCGATTACAGAGACCTCAACAAGGCAACACGCCGGACAGCTACCCACTTCCATTGATAGAGGAATGTCTGGATACCTTGGCTGACAATCAGTTCTTCAGTACATTGGACATGGCGAGTGGTTATTGGCAAGTTGTAATTGATCCAAGAGACAGACACAAGACAGCCTTTATAACCAAATACGGACTGTTTGAACATGTCCGCCTTGCCATGGGACTTTGTAATTCTCCGGCCACCTATCAACGAATCATTACGTACGTTCTCCAGAATATGCTGTGGAAGAACGTACTAGTGTATCTTGATGACATCATCATCCTAGGACGCACCTTCGAAGAAAATCGCAGTGCACTCGAGGCAGTCCTCCAACGGTTCCGTGAACATAACTTGAAATTCAAGCCCAAGAAATGTGAGTTGTTCCGGACCGAGGTTGACTTCCTTGGGCGCCGCGTTGGTCGTAAGGGCATCAGTATTCCTGATGCTAAGATCAAGAGCGTCCTTGAGTGGCCGGTACCAACAACGAAGACTGAATTAGAATCCTTCCTAGGATTTGTTAATTATCATCGCGACTTCATCCCAGCGCTCGCAGACAAGGCAGCCATCCTCTATCAACTTGTGAAGGACACCCGGACCAACGAAAGACTGTGCTGGGGCGGAGAACACCAACAAGCATTCGAAAATCTGATTGGATGCATGGTGACTGCTCCAGTATTAGCTTACCCAGACCCAACCGGAGTGTTCATCCTTGATGTTGATGCCAGCAGTGTTGCCATAGGGGCTGAACTTCTACAAATCCAGGACGATCAGGAGCGAGTGGTTGCATTCGCAAGCCAGTCACTGTCAGCAGTTCAACGACGGTATTGTACCACTCGTAAAGAACTGCTAGCCTTGGTGACATTCATGAACCACTTTCGATTTTATCTCCTGGGCCGCCACTTCCTTGTGAGAACCGATCACAATAGCCTCATTTGGCTCATGAGGTTCAAAAACATCGAGGGACAACTCGCAAGATGGTTGGAGGCCCTGTCTCAATTCGATTTTCGCATCGAACATCGTCCTGGAAAGTACCACTGCAATGCTGATAGGCTCAGCCGCATTCCCATTGAAGAGTGTCCGTACTATGAGGTTGGTACTTCTGCTGAATCACTTCCCTGCGGAGGATGCCAGTATTGCATCCGTATGCAAAACCAATGGGAGCGATTCAATGACTTCGTAGACGACATCTTGCCCCTCTCAATGCGACAAATCACCGTGGAGGAAGATACTGCTGATGACCAAACCTCAGAAGTGACAAACATACAGTTGGACTGGGAACAACAACAAAGAGAAGATCCAGAACTTGCCTTGATACTTCGCTGGATTGAAGCAGAAGAAGACCCTGAACCAGGAGTTCTCTACCTTCAGAGTGCCTCAGTAAAGCAACTCTGGCGTCTTCGGAAACAGCTCTACATCAGGAACAGGATTCTTCACTATAAATGGAATTGTCCTTCTGGAGCCGTGGAACGTTCTCTAATCTTGGTGCCTCTCCGACGACGTCATGATGTCATTGAGTCAGCCCATTCCAACGTGTGCTCAGGACATCCAGGACCAGAAAAAACTGTACACATGCTCCGACGCAAATTTTTCTGGGTAGGCATGCTGGCCGATGTCAAAATCTTCATCCAGTCCTGCGATCTCTGCTGTCGAAACAAGAAAACCAACCGACATCCAAAGGCACCGATGAGAAAGTTCCATGCCGGAGAACCGATGGAGCGGATTCACATTGATATTCTGGGCCCCCTGACTGAATCAGCAAGGCACAACAAATATATCCTCGTTATGGTGGACCAATTCACTAAATGGGTGGAGTTAAAAGCCTTGCCTGATCAATCAGCAGAAGCTGTGGCCCGAACATTCGTGGAAGAGTTCGTCGTCTGCCGCATGGGATGCGCTCAGCAAGTCTTTAGTGACCAAGGCAGAAATTTCGATAGTCGACTCTTCCAGGAGATGTGCGTCCTGTTGCAGACAGCCAAGGCCCGCACCACTCCCTACCGTCCGAGTTCAAACGGTCAGGTGGAGAGGATGAATCGGGAGATTCTGAATAAGCTACGTGTCCATATCGATGGACACCAAGCTATTTGGGATCAATATCTCCCATTCATAGGCATGGCTATGCGAGCAACTGTTAACCGCTCCACCGGTTTTACTCCGAATATGTTGATGCTTGGCCGGGAGGTAACGCTCCCGATGGATCTGCTCGCCAACGTTCCCTCTGAAGATGTCCCTACAAATGAAGCGGAATACGTCAACAACTGCGATTGGTGCTCCAACAAGTTCTCAACTGCGCTCGGGAGCAGTTAGGTTCCACCCTCCATAGTCGTAAGCAGGCCTACGACCGCAAGGTGAATGTATATACCTATGACGTGGGGGACCTGGTATACCTACTGAATTCTGCTGGAAAGATCGGCCAAAGTCGCAAGTTGCAACCTATTTACACCGGCCCACATTTGATTGTGAAGAAAATATCAGACATCCTCTTCGCTACAATCAATTCTCGGGGCAAGCAACAAATTACCCATCACGATCGCATGCGAAGGTGTTCAGACCACAACATTCCAATCTGGGCCCGGCGTGAACGTGCCCGACTTCAGCAAGACATCCACGTTGAAGCCGAGGAAGTGACCGACTGGTCACTACCCCGGCTCTTTCAAGAAGAGGGGGAGGAGGGTGATGAAACGCCAGCATCAGACGCTGCATTGCCAGAACAGCTACAGACTACAACAGAAGAAGATGAAGAAGTCGCATCTGAGTTACCAGGAAACTCAGCAACACCAGACTCGTACCTTCCAGGCACTGTGGCACCAACCCCGGAACAGACCGATAATATCTTGCCAGTGCCAGACAATAGCCTCAGCTTACCCCCTAGTAAGCGAAGTGGTCGGCAACGGCGGCGCCCCTACTGGTTGAGAGACTTCATTACCCAGCGCGGGACACAAAATGCACATAACTAACATAGTATTAAGATCAGGTGCCTCCCTGGCACCTCTATGCTTATTGTGACATGTATCCCGCTTGTTCCTTTCCAGATGGAAGACTTCCCCGGCTTTGAAACAAAGATTATAGACCCCTCAGGTCTTGTTGCCATCATTACGATTCGGCGAGCTACCGTTGATGATGTCACTGAATTACCACCTAACCTCTTTGATGATGGTGCAGAACCTCCAGGCCTCTACAGGAAAGCCAACTGTGTAGAAATTGACAGTGAAGAGGATGATGACGTCATGGTGATACTGGACAGTGAAGAAGAGGATGACGTCATGGTGGTAGAGTCAGGGGAGGTACGCCGTGAGGTGGGCCCCCTGGCTCTGACCAACGGACCCTCCACTAGCTCCAACAATGACAACCAGGCTGCGGATCTGCTCCTTGACTTTGAATGTGATGGATTTGATTCTGATGAAGATGACCACCAAGTGAACCTCCTAACTACATCTGTCCCAACATTTGATGCAGACCCGGAACCGACGCCATCTACTTCTGCGTCTGCCCCATCTCGTCAGCAAAGGAAACACAAAAGACGTCGATCGAAGCAACGTGCCAACAGGAAAATAGGCCAGAAGAATCTTGTGGTGGGCCAGAAAGAGTTTGTAGTGATCGACGCAATAGAGGTTGAGGAAGAAGAAACTCCCCCTGCACCAGCAGAGCAGATGGCAGGTACCAGTGACGGCCAAGTTGACGGCGGCTTCTACTGTCCCATTTGCCGAGATCGGGTTTCGGTTCGTGTGAAACGCCACCTTGAAGCTAATCACCTACCATGGTGGATCATCCCCGAACGAGCCTGCTGGCAATGTAAAAGATGGGAGTCGTCCCTCAGCAATCTCAAGAAACGACATTCCAAGAGCTGCCCTCCTGCAGCGATGACCGAAAGTAATGCTACCACTTGGGTACACCTGAGCAATGGACTGTTGCAGGTGCTCCGAGAGAACTTCGACTGCGAGTCAAACGCGCAACTCTTGGACCTAGTTGTCACTCGCAAGTATTATCCCCGTGACAGGTCGCCCTTCCATCTTTCTTTGGAACAGCGGCTCCTCTTCCGGGTCTGGGAGCAACGAAACGGAGTGACAGTCTCTCCCTTGGAGGAGATGACTGTCCAGCCACCGTCCGTGGTGGCATGTTTGCTCCATCCCAAAGTCTTGGCTTGCATCATTGCCCAACTTAGTGAGGAGACCGCCAATTCCATTGCGACCTTGCAGACCAAACCACCAGGAGAGGCCCCTGTCCGACTTCCCTTGATGCCGCGAACGGTGGACGCCCACATTCATTTGGACCGCTGGGGCAAGGACTTCCGCAACCACCTTGGATCTTTGGAGGACTGTCGTATTCGCTACAGCAGCCTAGTTGCCGTCTTTGCCCACCCCAATCGATGAAACTTGTGGGACAAAATGAGCCAAGAAGACTTGGTCTGCGCCTTTGGTATCCATCCAGTGGTATGCGGTCAGCAACCGGGTGTGGCCCAGAGGCGTGGAGATGAGCTCCGCCAACGACTCACTTCCCCTCGCTGCGTGGCATTGGGCGAGGTCGGCTTAGATTATCTATGATGTCGCACACAGGCACAGCAGAAGAAACAGCGGGATGCTTTAGTTGCCATGCTTGGGCTCCGCCCAGAATCTCTGCCAGTGGTAGTGCACTGTCGTGGTGCTGGCGCCCTGGCTGATTGTCTCGAACTTCTAAAGCAGCACCTTGAACGTGATTCCACCGTACAAGTGCACTGCTTCCTGGGAGATCGGGCGGAGGTACAATTATGGCAGAATGCTTTCCCTCAGTGTCTCTTCAGTTTTGGACACAAATCATTGGCTCTCATTGGATCTGCAGCGGAAGAGCACAACATGGCCGCCCGGGGACTGAGTCTAGACAGGATCCTGCTCGAATCAGATGCTCCCTACCTGGGGAGGTCCGCTCGGGTGATGCAAATGTCTCCTGGCCCTGCGTCGCCCAGGCGTGACTTGTACCAGGTGGGAGAATGGCTTGGCCAATTAAAGGGTCTCTGTCCCTCTGTTGTCCTCGAGGCGGCAGGGCATAATGCCCACCAGGCCTTCAGGATCCCGATGAATTAGCCAGCATCACATCATCTGCTTGTTCCTTCCAGGGACTGTTCCATTGTAAATATTCACCACTATCATCTGTAAATATTCATCATGGACAGGATAACGGATGATGTACATATACGGGGAATTGCACAAGGAAAAGCACAGGAAATTCTTCACTTCACCTCCTGGCCGGCACCCGTTCTGTTCTTCACAGCCAGGATTCCTACACACTAATCGAGATAGAAACATTTTTGATCTGATGACCACAAGCCAGAGATAGTGGGGGAGGGTGTAGCAGATGACAAAAATGCTTCCCCCACATTCCACCAGGGGCTCTGCCCACCCTTCCCAGCATCCCCTCCCAGACTCAGGGACTCAGGGACTCTCACCTAGGACTCAGGCCTGCAAAGAAGTGCATAGACTTTCTCCACAGAACTTAAGGTATATTCAACCTATATTCTACACAGCTAAAATTAAATGGAACCACAGCTTGATGCTGTTAATGTAAAAGCTGTTGATGTGATATCAGAAATGTAAATACCCTTAATGTGAAGATCATGCTTTGGGAAAATTATCGTGAAATGCATATTCCCAAATGTGATTGATCAAAGTGAAGAAACTTGAGAAGCTTTGAAGACCACATAAATATTGTTCAATGGAGCTGATATTGAGCATGTCTTATTTTCAATTGTGTTACAGCATGTTGATTTTGAGTGGAGATTGGTTTTTCCAGCATTGTTGGCAGATAATGCAACCTAATGGTATGAAAGTAACACAAAATATTCACTAACAGTGGCCTGGGTGCCACCAACCTTGCTTGGCGGCCATTTTTAAAGCAAGGGTAGCAATAAATTGCGTAAATATTGGTTTTTCATAATCAAGAACTATTTCAATGGATTCTCTGACCCCAAAAACATATATTTTGACTCTAATTTTGTCTCTCTAGCTGAAATGGAAGCGGAGATATTGGACTTTTTGCACTTGTGGTGGCCATTTTGGAAAATGGCTGTATTTCCGATCCAGGGGGTGATCTCACTTGTGTCTTTGGATAAATCTTTTTCTATGACCCCAAGGTACATTTGTGCCAAAGGGGACCTTTGCATCAGAAAGTGAAGTCAACTTTGACCTAACCTACCAACTATACAGTTTCTTTTATTGCAACTTTGTTTCTTCACTTCCAGCTCCAACATGTGTTCACCGAAAAATACATCCATGTTTGTCACCAGGATGTGGCACAGATTGACAATAATGCTTTGAGGGTAAATTAAATATAATGGAAATTTAATGCTAAATTTGTGATTATCAGTTACAAAAATGCATATCTTTCATCTGATTATTGCTCTGAATGTATCTTACTGTTTTTTTTGTCCAAAGGTGGAGCTGTTGCCTTACAATCACAAAAAGGCCCAGTTCAAGATATTGCCAAAACACAAGGTCAAATCTGAAGGAAATCTGGTAGGTGATTCTTCATTTCAAATTACATTATATTACTTCTGAAAGAGTAATTTAGGGCAAAAAAACTATCACAAACTGGTTTTAAATATCACTATTTGGCCATATTAAGTTTGATTATTAGACCAGTGCGACAATTGTCAAAATGCAATATGGCTGTCAGGAAAGGGACAGTCATGAAATTTTTTGCCAAAACAAGGTGAAAAGGTTGCCTTCATGAAAAAAAGCATATATTTTTACACAATTAGAATTGTTGAAACAATTTTTTCATACCTGCGGCAATAACTCCTGATTAAAATCTTGAAGCCTGTCATAAGCTTCCAATAATTGACTACAAAGAAGTGGGTGAAATGGTGCCTTGAAGCTACTTAGGCCTATGATGCATGGAACAGTTTACATGTATTACTTTCAGAAAGTTTTGAAAAACAAAGCGTAAACCTGGCAGGTTACTGACTCTCAGGGTATAAATTTTACCTTTTGCTAATGCTTTGGTACTCAAATTTTCATGATTAATTTTTCTGCATTCCAGGTGGCTGCAGATGACTTGGTGATGTTGGAAAGTGTCAAATCCACTGGACAATATTTACATGTGTGTTCCACTCCATTCTCTTCCAACAGTCCTTACAACAATGGGTAAGCCTTTTCCAATCAGCCCATTAGGTCAAATAATCAACAAAATATGTCAGCAAGAGCTAATTACATAGTTGCCTGATTATTGTGTTCACCAAAATAGTAATAGCCATTTTACATGTGTGTACAATATTACTTGACAGCACTTGTTTCTGTACAAGTAGTTAATGAGACCCTTAATTTTCAGTGATGGACATGGAAAATTTTTGTCCGAGGAGCTCTCGGCTCATGCGGCAGAGGTGCACCATTCCAAATTTAAAAGTTAACAAATTCTTCCATCAGAGCATAATTTGGCTAAAAATACCGTGAGGACTAAAAAAGTAACATGATTATTGTAATTTCACCACTGATCATTTGGAGAGCTGTAGCAGGATACAGCTCCCCTTGTTTTTTTATCAAGGGAGCTCAGCTCCCCGGGCTCCCCCCCCCCATTTCCATCACTGTTTTGGATGTAATGAGCCTGAAGCATTTCACTTCTTTATTTTTATGTGTATTTAGTGACATTTTTTGTCTTGTATATGTATTGGCTACGCATCTGAATGACTTCAAAGAATCTTCCTCATGAATGTAATTATGTTGCCATTGACTTTCAGACATGAAGTTGATCTTGCAGTTGTCAGCTCAGGATTTGTCATGAACCTTTTAACCCCATCCCAATCTGATGATAGATACATACAAGTGAGTTAATTAAGCAGCCTTACAGTACATTTGATACATTGAACCAGATATATTTAAATCAATGTACATGACTTTTTTCTTATTTCAATTCATAAGTAGAATTGGTTTTGCTGAAATATGCTGAATTCATGCAACACACATGTTCTAGTTTTTGTGTGGTATCCAAGAACAAAAACTTTTGTTTTAGATTTCAGTAACAGAGAAACAATTGTGAAGTGACTCCCCTTTTTGTGCTCTAAAATGTTCACGTTATATGAAGCTAGAGTAAGAAAAATGTGGTCAGTTGTTTGTACATCAACGATAATTTCTGACAACTTTTCTGGTCGATACACATTAGCCAGTACGGTTGACAAAAAAAGTAAAATTGTGGTAAGGCATTTTTTCATCATTTTTTAGTGAATAATGAAATTGTAAAGTGTATACTGTTTGTTTTGCAGCCTGGCAGAACAGTGAGGTTTTTCCACAAGGAAATTGAGGCCTATCTCTGTGCAGAAGTCAGTGCTGATGTAATTGGAGGTGTACAAGGTGAAACAATGATATTCCTTCAGGAACATATTTATTTGAGGAATTATAAACATTATCAAAAAAATGTTGCACAGGCATTGAGAATTTCTACTGGTTTGTTTCAGCTCATCTTAGAGTCAGACCGAAGGACTACACAGTTCCAAAAACAGTTTTTCCTTCAACATCAGCAATTGTTTACTGGCAAATGGAAGTACAGGGCAAGCCCATTTCTGGTAAATAACATGCAAAGATAGACGGATGGAGTTTAATTGATTCTGACATCATCATAACAAGTATAACCTGTTTTGATGACCCATTCTTACAAGATTATGAGACACCAAATACTGTTCAAGAAAGTGTTATTCCTTATATAAACAAAATAGTCTTTGATTTAAAGAAATTACACTCCCAGAATCTTTTTTGATCCGTTAATCTGTTTTGATTTCCGATTTCAATTGTGATTGTGATTCTGAATATTTTATGAATTTTTGTATCTGATCCTAGGCATTATCATGCAATTGCTAAAATTTTATTATGATTCTTCTAGATTTGGAAATATAAAACAGCAATTTTCAAGATAATGTTTTATGAAATATAATAATATTTTGGAGGTTCATCGAAATGAAAATTGATGGTTCTTCATACTCATATAATTTCATGTTTACAGTTTTTATGATGTTTTGTTATTGATAATCATATACATTTCTTGATATGTAGTTTGCCTGCCAATTCAGGTGAATCTTTCTTTTGTAATTGTACATATATCCATCTATACAATGTCAAGGATTAAAATTATTTATCAATTTCAGCTGAGGCTCTTCGGTGGGCCCAACCAGTTCTTCTTCGACATGTGGTTACAGGCACATACTTGACTGTTACTCCGGATAAAAAGCCAGGCTTTTCGACAAACAGACATGACCCAAACGCTGTGTTTAAACTTCATCCTGTTATCACAGTATGTCAACAGCCTTTTTAATAACTTAAATGGACGTAATTCATTGTCTATTATGATGGCGACCTTGTAATGAGATGATCTTGTTGAAAGTTCTTCAATTAATTCTGTTGGCTCGTTGCTTGTGAAACAAGCAGCGATAATTAAGCTAATAACCTAACATACATGTATAAATTAATATTCTTCTTCCCAACCTGAGAAAACTGTATTGTGAAAATTCTAAAAAAGATAATTACCAATAAATGCTATATGATATATACTAGTTCCCTACGAAACCAACATTCTGATTCATTCTGATGACTTGATTAGTTTGAATTATATTCCACATAATGTTTACAATACCATATGGAAAAGTAGTGGATATAACATGTGACATATGGTGCACCTAATGCCATCTATAGTGTTGTATTTGAGATATACTCCCAAATCATGAATACATCCTCAGTCCTCTGTACCCATGAATGTGGACGCATGTAAATTTTGCCGAAAAAATTCATTTTTAATTGAAAGTATTATATGTTGTTTCAGGGAGAGGTAGGAGTGTTTGTCATACAATTACTAAGATAACATCGTGCATTGGCTCTGGTATTGTGTTGTTCTTTGGAGAATCCAAATTCAAAGCACTTTAGATTCTGTCTCTCTCAGTGTGTGACTTAGACTCCTTGTTTGAATTATTGACTTTTCACCCCTTTACAAAATTTCTTATACATGTATACTGTAGTAAGCGGTGTTTATATCAAGATTCGAAATGTATTTTAACTGACAAAGGCATTTTGATTGCAGGACAAGTTGGAAATTGAGATGGATTCTTTTTGTCGTATACAGCATTTGAAGACTTCTCTGTTCGTTCAAGCTATGACAGGTTTGTTCAAGAAATTCTTTTATGAAATTGCTGTAAAATTTTGCAACTGCAGCATTTTGACCAAGAGGCAACCATTAGGTCTGATTTCACCAGTAGAGTGTAGACCAGGTAGACACCAGACCAGGTCTGACTGTACTTCCACATTAAAACTGCCAAGTTCCTGTGACAGAAGGGCACCATCTTACAACAAGAAATATACTTAAGACCCATTCTCCCGTAGTCAGAAGCTCCTGTGCAGCCGAGCTTGGCTTGCCCAGTGAGCCTCTGACTCGATTGGCACTAATTTGTGTGGTTATGCATCTGAGCTGCGAAGGACAGCCTTCGCACCCAATCAGAGAGACTGTTACAATTAAGTGTTGGTCATTGTATAACAGTGTTTCTTGCAAGTGATTGTGAACTGTAATCTCATTGAAATGTAACAGCTGTGAAATAATTGGGTGCATGAATTTATTTTTTCCTTAAATCTTGAATGATTGAATAATATAGATTGAATATAGATTGAATAATATTGATTGAATAAGATAGATTGAATGAGATAGATTGATAGATAATAGATGGATAGATGGATAGATGGATAGATAGATAGATAGATAGATAGATAGATAGATAGATAGATAGATAATACGTTTACCCTCATGAAATAAAGTTTAAGTAAAAATACTTATTTACAATAGGGCCCTCCTGTTAGTAAAATATTAGTGGTAAAGACATAAATAAATACAAATGTGATTGATAGAGAGATAGATAGATATCTATTGACTCAAACGCAGGTCACATTTGACCAAAAAGTCAGTTACAAGAAATATCAATATAATTATACAGGTTAAAAACAAAAACAGGTACAGGTTCTAATACCCCCCCCCCCCCCTGCCAAGATCTTATGGCTGCCACTGCAGTGAGCTTTTGCATGGAAATGCGTTCTGAACATGTCAAACTTGGACCAAGTCAATCACCAATCACTGTCCAAGGGGCTGTCTTGAGAAGCAACTTAATGACCAATCAGGTTATAATTAAATGCATGACTGATGTTGAATGACATCTGAATTGTTCACAGTTTTAGTAGTGTTTGGTTTTAGTAATCATCAGTCATTTCACAGTTTATCTATTTCTTCATATGACAGTTTCTTGTTTTTAGTTGGTATGTTTTGTTTAATTGTTAAATATTCATGGTTGCTTGCATTGAAATGAAAGCTGCCTTCTGGTTGGCTGAAACCACTGGGGCATGGCTGATCTAAATGTGACTATTACCACAGAAAAAACTATCAACAGAGTCAAAGCCTCGCTGTGCCAGCTCGCACCAGAGACTTTGACAATGTGAAAATGCTTAAGACTATGTTCAACCTTAAACGTGATCTTAGCTCTTTTGATGAAAATAGGTCCCATTGTCCATACAAGTGGTAAACAATTGATTAAAGCTTTTATTTTTGTTACAGATACAATTGAGTTCATAGATCTGAAACAACAGTCAAGTCGCAGTCTTCAAGCCTTGCAGTGGTCAAAAGCTGAATGCCGAATGGTAAGCTTATTTTTCCTGCTTTCATCCCTACCCTTCAAATACAGCTAACAAAGTGATAGCATTCTATGTCAAAAAGCAAAGGATATATTTCATATTTTGTTTATGCATTTTCTATATGACTAGTGAAAATTTCACATAATGTTGGCTGCAAATTAACTACAGACATGACTGTTTGCTTCTCACTCAAAATTTGAGACTGCGGCTTGGATCATGTTGGTTGAGGGAAAAGCACCAAAGAACATAGCACAATACTCAGATTCAATGAAAAGTCTGATTGTCTGCTAGACACTGGCCTTTAATGATAAATTTGTTTGAAAATTTCAGATCCAAATGGGCAAGATGACATTTGCAGATGTGTTCATCCTCCAAGTCGTGGTTCCAGAGAATACAAGGAACAACAGGGTGGTCCAAGGTCATGTGCCCTGGGTCAAACATCTATTGAAACAGGTTTGATTGTGGATTTGATATCTGTTTTGATTTTTAAAATATGATTTTGCAGTCAATGCGAAAGAATCGGCAATCAACAGTTTCAAAAATCAAGGCCTAAGAGAGTCTTACTGTACTGTGCTGACAGTCTGTCGCTGAAATGGAGGTGTGATAAACAAATGTACTGAATTTAGACCATGTTTAAAGTAAAGACTCACATTTTAATCTTGTTGATTGTTTCTACACAAATGTAATACGTTTTTTAGTGCAACTGCCCACCAGTGATTTGATTGATTTTGATTGACTGATTTGTTTATTTGTTTCTACCACACATACTACTCATATATACAACAATGCACTTTCACATATTCACATATTCCATCAGTATTAAAGTTAAATCAATATTACAATTCAAGTGTATGGTAAGGAGGAGTGGTCAAATCTTAATTAGACTAGCAGGGCTAGTCTTTAGGGATACTAGGTGTCGTCCAGTTACGAGTCTACCATCTCCATGGCAACCACAGTAGTAGTACTGTCTATTTACACAAGGTGGCTACACTTTCTTCTTCTTCTTATTGGGAGTTCTCTCCTGTGTTTTGGAGCTCCCCTATTGATAGTTATGATATGGTCAATGATGTCAATCAATGTTAGTCAGCGATGTCAGCCGGGATATCAACCAGTGATATCAACCAGTGATGTCAGCCACTGATGTCAGACGGTGATGTCAGCCACTGATGTCAGCCGGTGATGTCAACAAGTGATGTCAGCCACTGATGTCAGCCGCTGATGTCAGCCGGTGATGTCAGCCACTGATGTCAGCCGGTGATGTCAGCCACTGATGTCAACCGGTGATGTCAGCCACTGATGTCAGCCACTGATGTCAACCAGTGATGTCAGCCACTGATGTCAGCCACTGATGTCAGCCACTGATGTCAGCCACTGATGTCAGCCACTGATGTCAGCCGGTGATGTCAGCCACTGATGTCAACCGGTGATGTCAGCCACTGATGTCAGCCACTGATGTCAGCCACTGATGTCAGCCACTGATGTCAGCTGGTGATGTCAGCCACTGATGTCAGCCGGTGATGTCAGCCACTGATGTCAACCGGTGATGTCAGCCACTGATGTCAGCCACTGATGTCAGCCACTGATGTCAACCAGTGATGTCAGCCACTGATGTCAACCAGTGATGTCAGCCACTGATGTCAGCCACTGATGTCAGCCACTGATGTCAGCTGGTGATGTCAGTTGGTGATGTCAGCCGGTGATGTCAACCAGTGATGTCAGCCAGTGATGTCAGCCACTGATGTCAGCTGGTGATGTCAGCCGGTGATATCAGCCACTGATGTCAGCCGGTGGTCAGCCATTGATGTCAGCCACTGATGTCAGCTGGTGATGTCAGCCACTGATGTCAGCCACTGATGGTAGCCACTGATGTCAGCCACTGATGTCAGCCAGTGATGTCAGCCGGTGATGTCAGCCACTGATGTCAACCAGTGATGTCAGCCACTGATGTCAGCCGGTGATGTAAGCCGGTGATGTAAGCCGTTTATGTCAGCCACTGATGTCAGCTGGTGGTCAGCCACTGATGTCAGCCACTGATGTCAGCCGGTGATGTCAGCCGGTGGTCAGCCATTGATGTCAGCCATTGATGTCAGCCACTGATGTCAGCCACTGATGTCAGCCGGTGGTCAGCCACTGATGTCAGCCGGTGATGTCAGCCACTGATGTCAGCCGGTGATGTCAGCCAGTGATGTCAGCCGGTGGTCAGCCATTGATGTCAGCCACTGATGTCAGCTGGTGATGTCAGCCGGTGATGTCAGCCAGTGATGTCAGCCAGTGATGTCAGCCACTGATGTCAGCCACTGATGTCAGCCACTGATGTCAGCCACTGATGTCAGCTGCTGATGTCAGCCACTGATGTCAGCCGGTTATAGGATGATGTCAGCTGATGAAGTCAGCCAATGATGTCAGCCGATGATGTCAGCCAGTAATGTCAGTCAGTGATGAGCTGAACAAACTGCTGATCGACCCCCTGCTAGTCTTGCATATGGAAATATGCTCCCATCTAGTTAAAATAGAAACACATGTTACGAATCACTTTGTTTCTAAGTGAGTTATTTTCTCTTGGTGTTTCATTATAATTTATTGTGTCTCATGTCCTACTTTACAAATTTGACTTTTTCTAAAATTATCCTGAGCAGATGAAGCAAGGGCAACCAATCACCACAGCACAAATGACAAAAGCAACTAAAGTAAGTTAAATCTTGAAATAGTATAATTTTTCTTGATACAAACCTTCAACTTCTGCTTTGAAAAACTTGTTTAATTTTTTCTCAGGCTGTGAAAGAGATAACAGCATATTTGACGGTTGATGGGTTACCTGATAAAAGAAGACAGAAACTGCTGAGAAATTACAAGGTGGGCCATTTAATTCCTAGATATTAATTTTACATAAATTCTTTAAAAAGTCAAAGTGTCAGCAGAATGTCTTTTTTTCTTGTTGATTCATTCTATTCTCCATTGTTCTTTGAATTGATTTTTACAGCTGGTGGACCTGTTTATTGAAACCTTGGACTTCAATCCAAACACAGCCTCAATAGAGTAAGAAGGACACTGCTTATGTCTCTGCTATGTTGCATCAGATCATATTGAATGCCAGACAATGACATTTAAATTCAAATTGACAACATTACTTATAACGTTGTCACAAAATTGTCATTGGTGACATGCTGTGTTACATCTTTGAAAACTTTATGTTGTACAGTTTGTTGCATCACCTACAGAAGTGGCTGCAGTACTGCCACAATGACTGCATGGAAATGTAAATATGTTAGTAGATGTGTTGACTTAATAGATTTAACTGGAACCTTTACTAGTCTTGATATTAGTGCAGATAGACTTTTCTGGGTCACACCAGCAGCCAGAGTCCGCGAAAAGTGCTTTTGTCACACAGGACATTCGGGCAGGCAGATCTTGAATTTTACCTGCCCAAATGAAATCCTGCCTGCCCGAATAAATCCCATGAGCACGAAATTCCAATATTATTAATTTTTATTCCTGATTTTGTGTGCCTTCAGGAATGTAACTTTAATTTTAAAAGTTGCTCCAAATAGATCCTACTGACTCATTGCTGTCAATAAACTTAAAAGTCTTAAACCTGTATTCCAAGCCTAGACACAAAATTTCAAAAATGTTCTATTGAATATAATTATATTGCTACCAGGTAGGGTTTAATTCATATTGATTATTTAACATTTATTTCTGCGTTCATTAGTATTTGTGCCAAGCTGTCTATCATTTTTTGGTGTTTATAAATCATTTGTATTACTACATAAAACCCGTCAGAACCCCTACTACATACCTGAATATTGCCACCTTGCAGGGCCTCAAATCTTATACATGGGCTTACATGGAATATATACTAGATGATGCTGAACATGGCTAATTGCAATTTGCTTAGCTATTGACTCTTCTTTTGCTTAATTGCAATCCATTTGACACATCTGACACCAATTTGCAGCCTGATTTGTGTCATAAATCTGTGTTCAATTGCCCTGGCGATTTCAAAGGCCAGCACTAATTGCATTGGTTGCTGCATCAGCTCATTGACTCTCCAGCAAATCCATCGGACATTTGGGCAGGCAACCACTCTATTTTTTCCGACCACACGCTATTTTTGCGGACTCTGCCAGCAGCCGAAAGAGACATTTATAAAATCAGTTGCTAGATGTCAAAAGATCTTGTATATTACGAGGGGCGTTAAGAAAGTTTGAGCCTTTTTTTTATATGTACACTTATTTTCAATCTAGAACTAAGAATTCTTCACAGTATAAAATTCAGCATATTTGGAATAGATTTCCAAAATCTTGGACAATTTCGGCATTTTCAAGTAATTCTGTGGTTGCCGTAGAAACTGAAAGTTCAGCTCATTGGGGCAGGCAATACTGAAACCAATAAAGCCGAAGTATCACTTGTATTGGTGAGTTTGACAGTATTTGACACACGAAATATAATATTAGCCTTTGAAAATACTCCCAAGCTCACCAAAAGCATTAATTCATACACCTGACCCATTGAAGTAAATGTTCCTCGAAGCCCTCCAAACAACATTCTGTGAAAGCATTTTGGCCATCCAATGCCTTTTCTCCTCTGATGCCTGAAAGTATAGCCCCCAGTGGTTAAAGTAAGGGGAAACCAGGACTTATGTAAAGCAACATGTCACAGGAATAGCTGGGATGGATAATGCTGTCCATTTGGGTTTCTTATTCATACCAGTGAATCCGTGCTTTCACGAGTCCTTATGTTGTCAGGGAAACACACCTTTGCGGTCCGAATTTCCCTTGCCAAATCTGGCATGCAGGATTGCCTTCCTACATGGGTTCAGTGTAAGAAAACACACATTTGGTGTGCTTGAAAGTATATTTAGAAGCTGATATCATATTTCTTGTGTCAAATATTGTCAATCTCACTAATACAAGTGATAGAGAGAAGTCTCTCACAGTCACAATTTATTGGCTTTCTTGGTTTCAGTATTACCTGCCCCAACGAGCTGAACTTTCAGTTTCCACGGCAACCATCGAATGTCTTTAAAATGTCCAAATTGTCTAAAATTTTGGAAATCAATTCCAATGTGCGGAATTTTATCCAGTGTAAAATTCATATTTCTAGATAGAAACTAAGCGTCCATATATAAAAAAGCCTTGAATTTTCTGAACGCCCCTCGTAGTGACAAAATGAGGGCCTACTCTCTTATTCAATAGATATGTGTATTTGAGTTATTCTACAAATTTTTCTTTCCATTTTTCCATTCGCCAGATCTGTTGATTCCTTCAAGGCAGAAGTTTGTGCTGTGTTACGAAGCTATCTCAGAGGAAATAGTCGAAAGAATGAATTGTATTTTGCGCGACATTTTGATCTGTTTGAGCAACACTTGAAAGATGAGGTTAGTGATTAATGATATTCTTATTCTTCATGTCCCTTTGGCCTTTCTATAAGTATCTTCATTTAATTTACTTATGTGTTTTGGTAGATGATTTGCTAATCAAATTTAGGCCTATCAATATCAGAAAATTATATACAAAATTATATACAAACATATTAGTGAAAAAAGGCATGTTCAGTTGAAATTCTTTCATCAGGGTGCAAGACACAGTATAACATTATTATGTGTATGGCTTTAATTGATACTGAAAGAAAAGCCTGAATCATACTAAGCTTAAGTCTAATTTTCTTTTCAATATTTGTCTGATTGTTGTTGTATAGTCTAATCACATTATCCCTCTGTCTGTAACAGTAGCATGTTGATTTTTCTGATTCCCCCAGGGAGTGCTGGGTGTCAGTGCTGCGGTGGTCCTCATGGAGTTGATCAAGGACAACAGGACAATTGTGGACAGGGTGACACAGTCTCATATCAAGCAATTCATTAAATTGTTGAAGAAGAAACCTGTGAGTGATTCTAGAATTTTCTGTGAAAACCTCTTTCCTCCATAACAAAGAAAATGGTAAAATCATCCAGTGTTTCTTGCACAGTATTTGAAACTTTTATTATTGTTTGACCACATATCAAGGACCATTATGTATTGAGGATTTATTTTTTGTATTCAAATGCAGAATGGAGGCAAAAAGTGGATTGCAACAAGAAAGGTGACGCAGTACATTGACCTACTGTATTGTCATATCCTTACCGTTGTGCTTATAATACACTTATTAAATTCACAAGCTTTAGTTTCCAGCAGAATAACTTCTCATGCCATGATAATCCCAGCTTTGCTTCTGCTTCTAAACCTGTAGATTCAAGCAAAATCTATAATCCATAAGTGATTGCGCATAGATAAGTGTCATCTGAAATTTATGATTATTGTTATGCAACCCTCTGCTTCTGCTTCTGCAAGCTTGGCATTTAGACAGAATCCACAGTCCATAATTTGTGAATGAATAAGCCTTTTCTGAATACTGTATAATTGGTGTTATGTAACCCTGTGCTTCTGCTTTTACAAGCTTGGAATTCAGGATCAATCCTTAATTCATTCTTCAATAACTGAGCCTTTCCTGAATCCTTTATAATTAGTGATGCAATCCTTTGCTTCTGCTTCTACAAGCTTGGAATTTGGCAGAATCCATACTCCATTAGTGAATAAATTAATCTTTTATGAATTTACTAAACCTTTATAATTATTGTTATGTTACACTTAACTGACATCGGATTGCATTTTTGAAGATCAGACTTTGTTTTGCCATCAGCATAATCATTACTAAAACCCCTTTCTACAATTATTACACTTGCAGCATCATACGTACCTGGATCTCCTGTCTGTATTGTGCGTTTGTGAAGGAACGCCTATTCCAGAGAATCAACGTTTCATTACAGATGCATGGTTGAACAAGCCTGGGAAAACTGTAAGTTTGGCCTTTGCAATGATGTAGTTAAAGGAAAGTCAATATAAGGAATGAAAATGTATAGACAATGTGGCTCAAGTCCAATATACGGATAAGAAGTTCCTGAGGGACTGTTTACTTCATAAAATCATTGCGTCACAACCGTTGTCATGACGTCACATGGGGGCTGCCGCCCCCACACCCCCGCTGATTGGTTGAAATTGTTGTTGTGATGATGTCATCAGCCAAACAACACACTTATTGTTACACTTGGAACTATTTGGTCCTTATATTGGACTTGAACCGACAATGTTATCTTACATCAAAAATGTACAATATTATTAAATTCCAATTTTGTTCAATTATTTTGCTCCTTTGTTTGAGCCATATTAGACCATGAAAAAAAGAAAGGTGGCTTCTTCAAGATACCAGTAAAAAATTGGCCACTGCTTGTGATGAAGGCATAAACAGTGATGCTGTCAAAAAATTACTGAATTGGTTTTTTCGAGTGCTGGTGGTTTTTCATTGCTGATGAGTCAAACTATTGAAGGCAGGTTGACAAGGCACAAAGAAAAACAATGAGGCTAGAATTTGTTTTCTCATGAATTAAGTTTCTTTGCAGGTGAAAGATCTCTTCTATTCTGATGCTGGACAAAATATTGGCAAAGATACCAATGTGATGTACATTTCAACAAATGCAAAGAAGACATGGTCAACATTGGAAGATTTCTTGATGATTGTAATTTATTTGAAGTCATATATCCAAGATGAACTTAAAATTTCATGTATGACAATATGGGTGTCTCCTGGCCTTGTATTTCAAATAATATTCCAATTTATTGTACAATACTTTCCGGTCGAATAAATGCTACTCAAAATGCTGCTCTATTGCTGATGTATTTATTGATAATTGAATTATTTTCGTTTCTGATATTAAGGAACGCCTGGAAAAGGAAAATGAAATTTCATTCTTTGAGAGTCAGCTGGATCTCTTCATCAATTTGTGTGAGGTTTGTATCTCCAAACTTTCGCAGGCAATCCTAAAATCTTTGTCAGTGTCAGATGTAAAACTTTTTTTTTTCTAAGGTACAGGTTGGGCACGAAATTGATATCAATTATCCTATATATTCCATTATAATTTTTTTCGTGTTGAAAAAATGCTGTGTCTTGATATTCACAGGGTCTGAACCAATACTCAATCGAGACAATTACTGAGAATCTTTGTCTTATTACCTGGGAGGAAGCATTCCTCTGCTTGACCAATGATGCTCTTCCGGATGGAATCAGAGCCAAGTACTGTCATCTTATTGGTGGTGAGTGACAGATCTGCAAAGAGATTTAGCAAATCTGAAGTCTTTTAGGATACTCTTCAAGTGTCACTTTTTCAAAGTTATTGATATAAACAAAACAAAGATACATATGGGTCATATCAAGGTTCACTCTGAGGTCAATTATACAAATATCAGTAGCCTAAGATATAAGTGATTGCTTTTATTTTATTTTCGATAGGCAGCCAGCCAGATAAGCTCTGCTTTCCATGTGTAAATAAACATACATGCATTTGTACATTTTCATTTAGGATTATTCCTTGGATACAACAATGATGACACTTATGATAATATCCAACTCACCTTTACCTATGACGACACTGTTCCCCTTACGCCGATGGTTAAGGTAAGCAATGCCTTTTAAAAACAAGTCTTGCCTGAATAACAACTAAAGGCATTCAAGGAAAACATAACATAAATATTCTCTCTGACTCTTTTTAATTACAGCAACAAACACAAAATGCTTTTGAAATCGGAACAAGAATTCGCCAACTCCAATCCTGGATCAACAGCTTCTTGGACCAAAACAGAGGGATGGTTGCATCTGAAATTGGTCTCAACAAACTCATAGGCAATGTAATAAGAATTTAAATTTGTAGACAGTTTCACAAGAAAAGAGTGCTTAATCCATAATATATATTTGTTTCTCAAAAATTGGGTGAATATTCAGAGCAAATAAATGAATACTTAACAAAAATGCAATTTGATGCAAAAGACAGCACTTCACAATTCATTCCTTTATCTTTATGTTTTCGGCAATGCAATAAGAATTTGCAGTTTTACAGTAAAAATCCGGGTTTTGGCTCAGACACTCATTTCTCAACGAATATACATGTATTAACAAGTGGATGAATAAGTGCTTAGAAAACACAATTTATTTAATGATAGTTGTATACTTCCAGAAGTAAAATCTTACATCATTATTTTATTTGAGTACTCACTTCCTTGGTAAGGTTTACTGCGTTAAAAAGATAATTTTTTTAACATTAGGTGGTAAATATTGTCTTTTATTTTAGGTATTGCATTTGGTCAGGACTATGTTGAAAAGGGGGTTCTACAGCAGTAGATCAGGAACTAATGCCCTGATCACTCCCCTTATGTCTTTGCTTGATGGAACCAACGACCTTCCATACCCGATTACCATTGGTAAGAATATGTTGTTTTTTCACTACTTATCATTATCATTAGTCATTCTTTGGTGAACATATTCATTGAGGTTATTCAAAAGACTGTTATGTTACATTTCTTTGCTCTGCTGGTGCGTTTTTCCTGCTTAAAAGAGGTGGTGAGCACTTGAGACCAGGAAAGGAGTAGATCTTAAATTTTTACCCACTGCTGCTAAATTCTGCCCTTGTAAGCACAGGCAGGTCCAGCACACAGGCCAGTAAATAAAGTAAAGAACTGCAATGCCTATGATATTGCCATTATGATCAGGATCTTTGCTAATAGCTGCTGATATCTGTCTTTCAAGTTTTCAATGTTTATCCCTTGAATTTTCAGCGTCTGAAATGGATTCAGAAGATGTCATCAAGTATCGTCAGCAAACCCGCTACAAGGTTTCAATTGAAACTAATGCTATTGTTGAAGCAAAATACCAGTAAGTAGATCATAGACTCAGCTTATTTTTTTTAAACCTAAGAGACGCTGGTGTATGTGGCAACTTTACTAACAACCCCTTTAAGTTTCGTCATTATAACTCAACTCCAATAGGCACAACTTAAAATGGAAATATCATGCTTTTGTAAATTACTTATGTTAGAATAAAATGTTACTTTGTTGAGTTGTTCTTATTGAAAATGGGACACTATAATCCTTCTGTATTATTATTTTTGTTGATAATTGGTAGTGAACATCGATTTCCCTAATTTTGTCCTTGTCATGAAATACTTTTCTGTTTTTTCTGTGTTTCTATAGAGCCATGTTGGTTGTGGATTTGTTCATGAACAAACTGTTCAACACAAGAATTCAGGTGGGGAATGGTCAATTCGTAAAGATTTTGATGCTCATAAACTTCAAACTAAACTTTAGCATGTATTTCGTAAATATGTTGCATTGGTCAAAAATTAATTTAAGTTTATCTCATTAATAGGAATTCCAGAAGCTTTTCAAACAAGTCCAGAAGAATGCATCATCAGTGGCCACAGAGGAGGTCCTAGCTCCTCTCCTTTACACCCATTTCAATTCAGATGAATACCCTGGGTAAGACACCTTTTTCATGAATCACTGTCTACATTTCCTTATATATTATATTCATATTCAAAATATTTATTTACTTCTTTTGACATAAAATTTTCTCTTTTTGATGAATTACTAAGACTAATTTAAAGGGATTGCTAGAATTCTTGCCCCTTTGGAAACTTCCGTAATTGTGCCCATCCCAAATAAAGGCGTTGTTTTGTATTTTTGAGTAAAATAATGAAATAATGATAAAGATTGTATGTATACTATTTTTCCTGTAGGGTTGTATCCGATACACTTCAAAGCCTAGAAAATATGATGTCAAGGACAACCCTATACCAGGGTGTGAATATCAACAGTGTCTTAATGGTGAGGGAACTTTTTTTTTTGAAGAAGCAAAAAAATGTTGTCAAATGACAAACAGCAAAAGTATCCATTTGCGTGGTGTTTTCACCTCTGATTTGTATGATCTGAAAAGTTCTTCTTTCTTGTCAGGACCTTACTAACTACGAATATGACTACCTCGTCAGTAAAGCACTGCACCTGCTGAATGAATATTACTCTGCTTATGAAAGCCTGTTTTACAGAGCGGAATTGGCAAAGGTAAGTTACTGTAAAATGTTTGTTATTCTTGTGGAAGTAGGGGAGAGCGGGGCACAGTGAGACACTTTTTTTATTATCAAGTGTTTCAAAATGTTTGCAGTAACTAGTTGAATGCGATCAGGTCCACATTATAGCTAATGACGTTGGGTATATTGTCCAGTAGTTTCAGGTTCCTACCTTTTACAGGTTTGGAGAAATTTTGAGTTTCGTCCATGCACAGTGAGACAGCAGGCGGGGCACAGTGAGACAGGGCATCTGCTGCCATAACTGCCGATCCTTAGGACCTGCGGAATTGTTCTATAAATTGTTGCTACAGAAACTACTGTACTCATATAAAAGCAGCTGGCTAGGTGATTTTTTAGGTCCTTTCTTGAGCATGTTTCAAAACTTCATCGCACAGGACACATGCACGACTTATTTAACCTGCCGCACCTGTTACATACTAATCAAAATTCTTTCTGATGCTTCTCTTTGGATATGACTCACTAAAATTAGTAGTTTATAGCAGGCAATTTGTTTTTAATAGTGAATTGTGAGCTATGCATTTTATTCAGGTCGTTTCGAGTGTATTTTGTGATGTCTCACTGTGCCCCGCCTCAAACTGTCTCACTGTGCCCCACGCAGCTCTCTTAATAAAATTTTTGAATCCTGCGGACCGGATGGCTGTATTGTGGTTCATCATCTCACTAAACTAAGACAAATAATCAAGGTTTGAATCCAAGGCAATTGATTGGCATCATATCGTTTTTCTTGGGAATTATAACAAAAAGTCATTTAGCAAAATTATTTACTTTTATTGGCTAAAAACCAAAATATTGAAATTCCACTCTCGATATGCTGTGTAGACATTCAGGATATAGGACAGTCTCTCACTTACTTACTTTTTGTACTGTACAAAAGAGGGTTGATCTGTAAACAGTACCAGCTAGACACTACGGGCTTTGTCTCACTGTGCCCGCCGTCTCACTGTGCCCCGCTCTCCCCTACAGATATGAAGATGAGGAGGGGGGCTAATTCTCCTCGTCATTGTCTCTCTATTGCTTTTGGTCCCAAAAGTGAGCGTTACCATTAGAAATGTGGACTGCACTCTTCAGAACCATTTATTCAAGCTTTTTATTTTCTGATTAAGGTAAACTATTTTAACATGAACCATCTTGAAGTAAATTGGATAATTCACGTAAAAGTTTTACTGTTAATCTCTGAATTAGTTGAGCCCTTACTCCATATAATATCAAGTTTTTTGTGTCACAATCATTAATATCTTTCCTTGCTGTAACAGATTGCACTCACAGATGAATCTTGCACCGTGGTGATGAAATTACACCAGAAGGTCCCATTATTACGAAGACTATGTCGCTCAATTCTTGACGAAGACAACACAAACAAGTTGGTGTCAACTCTGGCTGAGCTGAAAAGGTGACTTTTTGTTAATTTAGAAAGTAAAAAATACTTCAACAAGCTATGACTTTAGAGCACGACATGCCAAATTATTTTTCTTTTATTTGAACATGATAAAAAGATGACAAGGATAAATGCAGCTAGAAATACTTATTTTTTATTCTCAGATTGTGTTGCCATGACAATGACCTTCTGGAACCCCACTCGGTCAACCAACAAATCATTGTGAACATGGGTGAGCGCAGAAAGGATTTGAAATTTGGATTGATCAGTATCAAATTTGAGACATTGTTATATCAATTTTACGTTTTTGTTATTTTTTAGGAGTGCTGGGTGATGTTTTTACCCTTCTTGGCCAAAAAATAGATATGGATTTGCAGGTACACTCAATTTATAAGAAATCAATTTTATGTATATTTGGGAAACTAGAACTTTTATATCTTAATTAATAGTTTAATGAGAGACAAAGCCAAGCCAATCTCATTCAATCTATCACAGAGATGAAGCATAAAAGTAATATTTGAACAGTAAAGCATTATGCAAATATAAGATACTTCATTGCATCACCTGTCTTCTTTTCATATCTATACCTTGTGGGCCTTCATTGTTCTACATAGTTACAGGATCATAAAATAACATGCCTCTCCATCTTTCCTCTATTTCACCTTCAGGAACAATATTCCCACTTGTCAACTGCAATCCAACATGCCTGCCAATTCCTAAGGGCCTTTGCACGAGACAACATAGAAGTGAAAAGTCGTCTGTTGCATCAGTTAGATTTGCTGATATCTGTAGAAGGAGCACCAAGTGAAATGGCACTTCTATTGACTGAGGTGAGATGATATGTATAACACTGAAGGAACTCTTTAAGTGATGAAACTGAAAGTGTCTAATGAATTGAAATTTCATTCTGAGAATTTGTAAGTATTGTCAGGGTGAGGCAGTTTCTGTCTAATGGAACTCAGCACCATGTATGGGATTTATAGAGGTGGGGATGGGGGAGGGGGGTTGGTAGGGTTAAATCTGTATAGGTTAAGTGCTAGTGCTAGATGTACACTGCACTTGAATTTGTGGAACATTTACTAGACGATTTGTAATAAATATTTTTAGATATGACAATTTATCAGAGCTTTTATTGTCTGGCATTTCAGGTATTTACAAGCTACAAAGGTGCCTGCAGCAAGATTACTCCAGACCAAATTGGCAAAATTGTGCAGAAGATTTCGATCCACAAATCAGATGCCCCTGAATTGTTGGGATTGCTCAGAGCTATTGTGAAAATGGAAGAATATGACTTACCATTGAAGAGGAACCAGGATCATGTAGTGCGTTTTCTGACTCAATACCGCAACAAAATCTTCATACTGGACAGCATGGACTTCCAAGAAAGGTTGTGCTTCGCTTTGTGTTTTTGTGCTGATTTTTCACATTCTTTTTTTTTCATCTTCTACCATTGGGCACATATCATACACTTGCTGTGTTCAGTTCATCTCATACCACTGAATCATGCTTGTGAATCAATGGGCAATCAGACATAGTACATATATCGAAAATGTCACATCACCACTCATTTAATTGAACTTGAATAAATCAATTGATATTTTGACAAGCTGCAACTAAAAACAGCTTGCTGTACCTTTTTTCAAACAAAGCTTCACAAATTGTCTAATTCTTGTGATTTTATGTCCTTCGTATCTTACACTTCTTGTTTTGTTTTATTTTTTGCTTTTGGTTTCACAGACTGAACCTTTTGAAAGGTCCACCATCTCCACTGAAGCGCTACATCATTGAGCTAGTTGATTTGTTAGCCATGTGCTGTGAGGGAGAAAATGACTTGATAGAATCCATATGCTGTAGATTATTCTCTTTGGAGGAAGTGCTAACTATACTCACCAGTGACATTACCCATGATGCGCGTCGTTCATTCCTTCTGTTTCTGATCTGGGTCCACATCAATGCAGGTGGATCCCTGGCTCTGCAAAGAAACGAAACACTCGGACAGAAAAGGTAATGATTTTGTGCCCTAACATTTTGTGTATTTTTATAAAAAATAATTTATTACTAGGAATACAGCATTATGTATCTTAGCTGATTATCACCTACTGCAAAAAATTATGCGTGAAAGTTACAAAAATAATTCAGAGAAACCTTGTAAGGCAATCTTTGCATTTATTTGGCTGGGACGGACACTTTTATGTTGTGTACTATACTTGAGCTGAAGAGAAGACATTTCTGATTTCAGTATGTTATGGGAGATTTTGCATCAAATGGGCTCTACTATAATGAAAACAATCGATTACATAGAATGCGAGAACTCAGAAGCGAGAAAGATGTTCTTGAAACTGAAAAGGTAAATGAGCAATCAAACAATCAAATCACAACTTAAATATCAGCCTCACGATCTTTTGGTGTTAAGTTTGATTTCATTATTTTGTATTTCCAGTGAATTTTTGTGGGTGAACAACGCAGAAAGTTTGTGAGTAGCCATTGCTGTATTACAAATTAATTTCTTTTCAGTTTTCCATTGGTACTCAATGTCAATATTTTGTGTTTAACTTTATGAATAATGTTATTTCAGAGAGGCAGAGATACATTCTTCCCTTATCTACATTTTTGATGCTGCTCTGCCATTCCTTCAGGTATTCATATTTGGGAACTCCCTGACAGTTGATCAATTATTTCATTGTACTTATTTCGTTTTTGGAAATTTGATGACTTTTTTTTTTAGATTTTCTTTGCAAAGAAAAACCAGCATGCTTGGAAGAAAGACGAGAACAAAGAGAAACTACTGGGAAGTCTTGCTAGTGTGCTGATTGTAAGTGCTGTCCTTAAGCCTACTTGCAACTGCTAAAATTTAACTTCATTTTTGATATTATAGAAATAGTTATGAAATAGTTATGTGATGACATCTCTGACACGACAGAAACCTGTCTAGCATAAACTAAAAGTTCATGAGATCCTGTTGCAAGCGAGGGATTGTCCTTCACTAAAGCTTTTTTAAACAACTGCTTTGATTACACAACATTTTTCAAATGACTGACCTAATTGAAAGATGTATAGTTTGAAGAATTAGAATGGATTGCTACTTACTTGTTCATTCCAAAAATCTCTTATATTGCAGAAATTTTCCAAACATGCAGCTCCAATTATAAACAGCAAGAAGATGATGAAGACCTTGTTTGGAGCAGTTCGTCCTGTTGCAACAGCAGCAAGCAAAGGAAATGACAAGGTATTATGTAAAACCTTTAGGCCATCCATGCTTCTTTAATTTCAAAATCTTTACTGACCAGGTGTATAAAAAGGTCTCCTTGCTTTGTTTGATGAAACGTTGAATTATATTTCCAGACATTAATATCAGTCACTGCTAAATATGCAGGAAAGGATGTGGACTTCAGAACACAATCAGAAAAGGTAAAATGCTTATTCTATAAGTCCATGTTATATTTTCTCATGGAAATAGATTAAATTTTTTTAATTCATGTTAGTTCTAAAGGTAACATTATCTTAGCCGTACAAGTTTCTTGATGATACGGAGCAACAGTTTACTATGGAACTAACCAAAACATTTAAATTTGGCAGTTAAAGCCGGTTTAAAGGGAATCAAAAATTGAGTTGTCTGCATACTCAAGGAATCTGGATGTTTTCGTCCATTTTAATGTGGGAAAAATATCCTGAGTTAATACACAGACCTTGTGTTATGAAACTAAGCGTAATGGACTTCCAAAGGTCAGGATTAAGCTTACATAGTTACAAAATATGCTGTGTTTTGTAATTTCCAGGAAAATCAAATTGGTGAAAAGATATTAGTCAGTATTTGTATATGACACAATGTGGATACATTTTCTTCCTCTGCGGAAAAGGATTTGTGAATTATTTATATCTATACAGACTTACTTTTTTTTTTGATATTTTCTCTCCACAGGATTATGATGAAAGATACGCACAAGAATTGGCTCTAAATGAGCAATTTGATACATTTGCAAGAAACTGTCGAGAAGCATATGGTGGAGGAAACAAATTATCTGTTCAACTCAATATCAATCCTTCAGTATTAATCTCGGACCCAGGTATAGAGTTTTTGTTCTGCATGCTTGCATTGCCCCGGTAATTAAAGTACTCCCTTAAGTGCCGGCTACTGTGATTGCTTTGCTAGTCGTAATATTTTGCTTAATAGATGTAAATTATAAGATCAGTATCATAGTGTTTGTTGGTGAACGTAAGATTAATTTCATTACTTGAACATCTTAGCACAATAAATAAATCAACAATAGAAACAAGATGTTAATGTTATTATTTGAAACTTTTATGGTGATCCTAAGAGAAATGTTTATGTTTCAAATACTTTGTCTTTCCAGAGTATTGTCCTCCCACCCCTGAAGAGAGATTACCATTAGGGAAGGAATTCCAATCTCACATTGCTTGTTTCTTGGACTTCGATGCAACTGACTATGCTACAAAATATAGAAAGGCCTCCAAGCTTGTTGAACAACTCAGGTAATGATGTTTGAATATGGAGGCTTAAAAAGTGATAACTGATTTGTAGTACATTGTACTCTATTGTCTTTTGCAGAGCAAGAATTTGACTTTTGATACACTGTGTGATCAAATTATTCTTTCTGTCTAATAAATGTACTATCCTCATCACCCACTCTTACTGCTGCAATTAGGAAAACCATGTAAGAATAATTTTAAAAGGATTAATTGTAGGCTGCATGGACAAAAGTAGTTTTTTTGAAGGATGTTGCAACTGGTTGACAATAGAGACTGGTAAAAGCCATGAGGCTGTAAGTGCTTCATAAACACTGTTTACATACACCCTTATGGCTTTCACTCATCGAATTATTATTATCCAAATTGTGTGTTGCAGAATAAGCAGCGAAACTACCAAAACTTCTGAGAAAGATAAGCAAAATGAAATTGAGCTGAATGTGAAGAGTTTGATGCTGTTGAGAGCAATGATCCACAATTTGATCTCAATTCAGAGCCATGCAAAGAGAGAAAGGTAAGTCGGGTTAAACATATTGAGGACTTGTGTTCTGATGAATAATGAATTACAGTACAACCCAAAATAAAGAAATTTTCTGTCAGAAGTCCTCTGTTTACCTATTTTGCCCTCCTTTCTCCTCTCCACCCAAATCTCCTTACAACTACCCTATCAGCGTGCCTCGGCGGTCCAACGTCGGCCCAAAGCCGGTCCGATGCTGCTGACATCGGACCGACGCCGGGCCGACGCCAGACCGCCGAGGCACGTTGACAGGGTACCTTTTAATCCTTACCACAACCTTATCCCATATTAAGAACACCATTTAAAACAGCTTAAAACAGCTGTTAATGAAATTGCAATAGGCAAAGGAGCACAGTATCAAAGAACTCAAATACAATGGACGTGATAGAGTTTGAACTGGTGTAGGCTAAATGTGAATTAAATGTAATTTTAAAAGGCAGTTTAAACTTAAAGTAGGAAAATGTTGGAAGGGATTTGGAGGGAGCCAAAAGGTGTGAAAGGGTAAAGTAGTGGCTGATTCTTCCTTCCTGCTGGGGTAGTCGTACTTTATTTTGGGTTGTACTGTGTGTTAAAATGCAACTTCAAAGAATAACTAACCTAGTGTAAACGGTCTAGCTACATCATTTATGCTTAACCTCCAAGTTATCTGAATATATTACAAATTTTCTTCTTTTTTTTTCATATTGTGTTTTGTGTGTCCCCTTAGTGACATTATAAGATGTCAGGAAGAGCTGGATGCTGCAGAAAGGGTGATATGTGGATCTGGGGGAGTGGCCCATGTGATCTGTCATGTGGATTCACCTGCTGACGACTTAAGCAAGCAGGCATTAGCTACAATGGTGACCCTGCTTCATGATGGCAATAGGTTTATACAGGTTGGTAATTGGTGGCATCAGTAACAACACAATCTACCCTAGTCATCTAAAATATTATCAAATTCCATCACATTTACACAATTTCAATTGTTTTGAAATGGCTTTTTGTTGAGCATGGCTCTTGTTAATTGGAGAAAGAAGGATGATGATGATGATGATACTCACTTTCAGAATGAATTACACAGCTACTTTCGCAGTACAAGAGAGGAAACTTTCTTCATCACAATCCAAGATCGTCTTGCAAAGGCTGCGATGGCACTCAAAGAGAAGTATATAACCATTTCTCTTCTTAAATCTTGAACTTTGGTCTGATCATCAGTGTGAATTCAGGTTCTTCTGACTAATGCTTCAGTTCATTGTGATAATATGCTGCTTTGTCAGTATATGATTGAATAATAACCTTTTTTAGGAAAGACATTCTGGAGCAGAACAACCACATTATTGATGAAACACTTGAAGACTTGAAGAATTTGAAGAAAGCCCAATCGCAGTCTCCTGATTGCAATGAGGTCAGATGCTCCAAAATTATCTTGCAACAAATGGCATCAATGTTATTATGTCTTTTTTTTTTACAAAATGTAAATAGTGTAATCTGCAGATTGTAAATTCTAATCTTGATCATTCACAGAACAAAACAATAACTATATTGGTCCAAAGTTAGTCACCATAACCTTTTTTCATCGAGGTATATCATTGTAGAAGAAAGACGAAATGAAGTTGACTTGATTTGTCTTCATAACAGTTGATGCCCCACTAGATATTATTCATTTACAAAATAAATATCATTGTAAATGAAATCATAGTCATCTTGTAATAATTGTAATCTATCTGTGTTATATATTTCCTGACATTGAACTCATCATTTGTCTATTCAGGCAGCATCCGACATATTTAATTCTATGATGGCAAACGCTCAGATTCTTCTCGGAATTGAGGTAATATTTTAAATATCGTGCACATTGCATGCTTGATCACGATATTAATTGGGAGTGTACACTAATGTTTTATCATGTGCTCTAATTGCTCTGGTCACATTCATTTTTTATTTATTTATTTATTTTGAAATATTCATATATCAAGTTATTCTATAATTTTCTCATTCTCATGCAGCCAAAGAGCAGTTCAGCCATGAAGTCAATGATGTCAATGAAGTCAGGGATGCATCTTCAGTCATCCAACTATGAGCTTGACTATAATGAGGTAGACATTTTAAGGAAGATTTTCAAAGTAAATTTGGGCAAACAAGAAGGACATACAGAGGAAATGACAAACATCAATGTTTAGCAATGATGCCATTTTTCATTTGACACAAAGAAATAAGAATTGTTATGGTATTGCTGCTCTAGTCTCCTAAGGGCAATATCTGAAACGAGTATCTGCTAACCCTGTCCTTCCCTACATGAGAATCTTTCAAGTAGTTGGTTTTCTGAATGTGATGCCTATCACCACTTTTTCATGATAATACTTCTACTTTTTTCTTCTGCAGGAATCTGAGGACCACACTAACTTGAATGAAGAACTGCAGATGATAAGAAAAGAGCTAATTTCAGGAATGGAAAAATCTATGTCGGAGGAAGTATTTTCCGATGAGGGATACCTTCACCTGGTGTTACGGTTGTTGTCAGGAATGTGTGATGGCCAACATGAAAAAAATCAGGAATACCTTCGGAGACAATTAGACAACTTCAAGTCTGTCAATTTAGTAGCCGAAAGTACCAGATACTTGGAAAACTTACATAGTGACGTCAATGACAGGACAATGAAGACTATTACCTTGATCTTCATTGCCATAAACGAGATGATTACGGTTAGAGTCAATTATTTATATTCACTTCATTGACATCTTACATACCCAGAGTAATATTCGTATTTACAGAATTTTTAACTTTCTGACTTCAATACAATGTGTGTACAAATTCATCTTCAATTCATTAAATTTCAGAACAATCATGAAAATCAAGTTGTTGTTTTCGAGGCAAAAGTGTGTGACTTTGTTAATTCCATTACAAGAACTGCCAACTTTGAGAACTGCAACAGATATGAGGTATTTATCAAGAAAATTATTACCTGTTCAATTTCTTCCGTGCTGTAATGTCTTTTGAACCCGAAAGAATAATTTTCTCAGTGCTGTATATTCACTTGAACCCCCAAAAACAATTTTCCATTTGATGTCAGAGTAAATCAAGATAAAGAAATAAATGTTTTTTGTTACATTTAATGTTGTAGCCCCATGTGATTTTATCATTTGTTTCTGTTGCCATAATTTTGCTGTCTTATTCACAGCTAATGGAGCTAATTTTGAACATTTGCATCATGATTCAAACGCTAACTGAGGAAAGTTATGTGGAAGGAAATAAAGTGGATGTCACAACAGTGAGTTTCTTAATAATTATTATTTTACATCAATAGAATATAAAGAAATTATAAATCTCGTTCAGTCCAAGATGTTTTATTGATCATTCTAGACCATGTTCAATTTAACACTGAGAAGAATAGTGGATTCAATCCTCATGCTAGAAAATATCAAACATGTTTTGCTCTAAATTATACAAAGTAATATCTCTTTGCAGTTGACGTTGAATGTACTTGATGAAGTTGCGCTTTTTAAAGTATTGGTCCGAATTCATCACCGTTCAAAGGTTTGTACTATACTGATGTGAGAAAGAACATATTTTTCAAATTTTTTTCTTTATTTTGTAAAATATTTGTTACTAGGCCAACATAAATGAAACACAGGTTTGTCATTTAAAATTAACAATTCAGTAATTATTTTCTTTATAAAAAATTCAACACAGTGCAAGCTACTCAGGGATTATTTCATAATTGTTCATGCATAAGAACAACACTGATTTAGAATAAGATATTTTCTTAATTGGATAAGAGCAGCGCCCATTCAAACTTTCTCTTCTACTTTCAGTCATTGGATGATAAAGACCTCCAAGAAATGATGGATCAAGTTGGATACAGAATCTGCCATGTCTTATTAAGAATGGGAGATCTCAAGGATAATGAAGCGAGCAAGATTCATGATAAAAAAGTTTTACGCACTCACTTGTCTTTTAAAGGTATTGCTTGGCAAGTTATTAACATTCGCGGGTTACATCCAAGTTTAGATCAAAGCAAAATGACCTATAAAAACTTCCAAAAAAACTCACCTGCCATCAAATTCAGAGCCTGAAAATGTGCATCCAGAAAGTTTAGGGTTATGATAAAGCTACCATGCTCATTTTATTGCTTTCATTGCCCTTCTTTTGTACCTGCACTGATCTATAAACTTTACAAAAATTACCATGTTGTTTCTTTTACTCTGAGATATTGGATGAGGTTATAGTTATTTAAAAATGTTTTGAGAATGTTTGCATCCTACAGAATGGGGCATAAACCACAAACTCACTCATTCACTCACTCCTATACTACTGAAACATGACAATGATAATTGTTCACCCAAAAAGGAATCGCAAAATAATTATAATTGGTATATCTGTACATTTACTTTAATTTTTAAAAAATTTTATCATTTTTTTAAATTCTTGAAAAAGAATTAAAGAACCTCACTTGCAAACTTGTTTCCTTCTTTTAAAGAAAAGCTACTCACAGCGGTTGGCGACCGACAGAAAGCAGAAGAGGCGTTCAACAGATATGAATCACACACTGGTTCTGTTGAAATATTAAGATCTTCTGACAGTACCGTTCACAAAGTTTACTTCCCTATTGAAAATCCGGTATGTATTATGTCTTTGGTTTCACTTGTGTGATCAACGTGGGTTTTCTCAAATAGGTGAGCTATTTCAGTCTTTTGGGAAGCCCACTTCATTCATAGTTAAGATTTGCCATAATTAATATAGATGTAGGCCTTATTCTTTTTTCTCAGACAGCTTTAAGTTTGAACTCATAAGTATCTTATTTTTCTTTGATCTTTGCAGAAAGTTATACCAGAAAACATTAAGGTAAACTTCAATTACAACATCGATCGAAATCCATCAACCAAAGTCAATGATTTCATGGAATGGGCCTACGACATCACTCAGTTTGTGAAAACAGAAAATAGACTCAACAAGCACAAGTTCATTTGGCTTTTCTCAAAGTTTGAGTGAGTACCATTAGTATTTTTAAAACACATGGATGCTTTTAATTGTTCAGTTAACATATCATATTTTCCAAGAAGCAAACCATACAGTTACATAGACAGATGATTTCACCAGGCAATTTCACTGTACATATTATTTAAATGCGCAAAGTAATTGAATTTAAGCTGAAGAAATACATTAAGGTAAATATTTATTGCTTAGTAATGCCCTTGCTTTAAAAAAAACTTAATGCAAAACACTCATTAGCATTTATGTATATATACGTCTTTCAGGAAATGCTACTTCTTTCTTCTTTGATGTTTGTCGATATTAAACTTAGTATGCTTTCAGACTTTAGAATGCATGTACAAGTAGGGAATTTTTGTATCGGGCATGTAATTTAAAGTAATAAGTAAATGTTAACACTGTTTTTGTTGTTTGTTTTTTTTTTCAAATTTTTTAAGGTATGCCTTCAACATGACAATGCTGTTCCTCTCCTTCATCTTGGCAATCATTCAGTTGGTTGCTTGGAGAGTCCCTAAATCAGGGTAAGATTATGTTCTATTGCTCTGTTTGAAAGTGTTTGAGAAGAAACAAATATTAATGAGCAAAGAGTCGAGAAAATAACAATGTCATCAATATAAACAATGGCATAGAGACCATTGTGTGATGACTGGCTTACATATCTAAGGACTAAGGAAGCTTGATGTTACTCAAATATGCATGCTTGTTGGAACATTTTTCAAACCCAATTGCTTATGTATGTTATTTCTATGGGAAAAAAGTGGATATGATAAAATCACAAGACATCCGTGTTCCCCATATGGAATAGAAACCAATTGATATTTACTGACTTCTCAAGGAAAAATTATATTTTACTCATTTCAGTTACAAACCTGTCTACTGGAACAATGGATCGTACTATACCTTTCTTGTGACTGGAATTATTCACAACATAATCACCATAGCTGTTGTGATTAGTTACTTTGTAACAAGGAGACCAAAACTCCCTGATTGGATAGCAAGAAAGTAAGTCTGTATCTCTGTGTAAAAAAATAACTTATGTCTATTATATCTATCATCTATGAAAACTGGTTTCATGCCTTATATCAAGAAAATCAGTCTTGATCTTTTGTCTCCCTGGCATTATACTTTTTTGACAGTTACCAAAATATGTTATGATCCAAAAGAATATGATGTAACAAGAATTGTTAAATTTATTTATTTATTTCGTGACTTTTATGCTTTCAGGTATTTTCAGAATGGAAGATGTTCTAATGAAGTTTTTGTTGCTAAGGAACATGAAAACCACATTGAGATCAGGCTCTTGAGTTTTAGCACTATTTGGTATATTGTGAGTACATGTATCTTGAAGATGGCAATTGTATTTTATTTTTTTGATGGCACAGTTTACATAATATTTATATTTTAGTTCTGTCTGCATCTATATTTATGAAGTAGATTATACTGGTAGGCTATATTAAAATGCACGTCAGGCTTGGATGATATTTGAGTGAGACCTACAAGTCTATCAAGTGCCTCTATTCCTACATGTATATGCTCTATTCCTACATGTATGTGTGAGGGCACGAGGCTGGGAAGTTTTATGACTTCTTCCAAATTGCTTCTTGATCTTCATACAAAATAGAACTGTGTCTGTGCCTTTAATGGTACTCTAGAGCCCTATTGCTATTGAAATCTTGAGGAATCTTGTTTCCAAATTATCTACCGTAAAAACGAGGTAAAACTGGCAATCCGGGGGAAAGTTGGCAAGCTATTTTAACCCACTTAATGGCAGAAATACCATCTTTCCTTGCTCACACAGGTGGCAACTTCGCCAAAGAAACATGTGTCAGTGAGGAAAGTAGGCATTTTTTCCATTAAGTGGGTAAAAATAGCTTGAAAACTTTCCCAGGATTGCCAACTTTACCCCGTTCTACGTTAGCTGCCTCACCGAGACATCGTTTTCATTCGAATCTTGCATACCAGCATTATTATTTTGTGTGTGTCTTACCATAAGTCAATCTCATGTTTCTCTCTGACTGTACTTCACTCTGGCATTTATAGTTTTATGATTTTATATTTCATTGTTTTTCTTGTTTAGTTGCTGTTTGTCATGTCAATACTTGGCACCTGTCTTTATGGCTACACCTTCACATTTCACTTGCTTCACCTCGCGGAGTACAACCAGATGATTAGGAGTGCTCTCAAGGCTGTAACGAGGAATGGTAATGACCTTTTAAACTTTTACAAAATGCTTTTTACAAAGCACATTTTTTAATAGCAATTTGTACTATCTGGTCAGCCGCTCTGTAGACTTGATAGTCTAGTAGAATGCTAAGCGGCCCAAGTAGCTATTGCTACTCCAATCACTGTATAAACTGCAATAATAAAGGGCAAAAGAAGCAATAGCTACTTGAGCATGATGCCTTTTACAAAGTACATCTGCTAGTACCTAATGTTCACCCACTGTGTAGACTGTGAGTGATCCTTTTACGGAGCACATTGCTTTTACTTAATCAGCACCTGAAGTGTAAACTGTCCAACTGAAGCCTTTTGCAAAGCAGAATTTCTTCTACTTGTTAACTTTTCTGATATCATTTTCATTTCAGGTCTATCACTGTTTCTGATTTTCCTCTTTGGCCTTGTCTTTCTCCTGATCTATGCCGAGATCACTTTTGCGTTTTACCAAAAATGGTTCCAAGACGACGACGTTCTGTGGTGCAGTACAATGTACGAATGTATCATCACTGTCATTCACACTGGACTTATCGTCGGATTCTATGAGGCAAGGGAATTACACATACATATTGTAATACATACACTAGGTACATAAAGATTAAGTATATAAGGAATATGTTGCCATTCAGTGCAGTAGTGCTAGGGTGGGATTTGCCTGGAATGGGCACTTCATAAATCATACAATGTGAATGTTATATAAATGAGTGTAAGACAAGATCATATTATATTTTCTGGTAATATATGGCTGTTTAGCCTGATTTTAGTCAGGCAAGGTCAGATATGTTTAGGTTGATATAGGGAATGGGGCCAGATGTATTGTGTGGAGATGGGTTTTTTCTTCTAGATATGGTATAGGGCTTTTCTGAAGGATTTCACTGGGTGATTTCTCTGCATGATGCTTTCAGAATTTTTGGAACAGTTTTCACCAGCCATGTTTTTGCAAACTGTTCAATTCCTAATTATAGATCAATCCAATGCATTATTTTTAGACATTGTTTATTTTTTGTCTACATACAATGTAAATCTTGATTATTCATTGTTCTATCCCTTTTGTTTTTGCAGGGAGTACCAAAACCAGGAACTGGTTTCAGCGATGTCCTGCAGAAGGCACTGATTGACTTGACCTTCTTCATAATCGTTTCAACAATTGGATTGAACATAATTTTTGGTCTCATTGTTGACACTTTTGCTGAGTTACGGGATGCTAAGGTGAGATGAAGAAAAATTCTACAACAGAAGATAATGACGAATATTTGTTTCAAGATTATCAATGCTATAAAGCAATTGCTGCCAGGACTCAGGAGTAATGAAGATTGTCCCTGTAATCTTTTTGAATTTTTATAACACTATTTTACACCTTTGTTACTATTTGTAAACTAATTTAACTAAACCTTCGTATTTCAAAGTGTATGAATAAATATTATATATATATTGAAATATTTTAGAAAGACACATTTTAAAATGAAAATGTTCCTTTTGCCTTGCATTTCAGTGGAAAACAGACAAAGAAATGACATCCACATGCTTCATCTGTGGCTACGATAGTTACAGCTTTGAGAAACATCCTGGGGTAAGGAAAAAAATATCATATGACAAGTAATGTTTTCAATATAGATCATATACCGGTACTCATTTGACCAGTTTTACTATACATGTATTTCACAAAAGGTTAGATGGTAAACTGACTTGCTTGTCTTTTTAAGATGGAAAAATTTCTTTTATTGTCCTTCAAACTTCTTACATTAAAATTTTAAGATTTTTTTTTATCACAGGGCTTCAAGAAGCACCTGACTCATGACCACAACCAGTGGGCCTACATCTTCTTCTTCATCTATTTGGATGGGAAGAGGATGAATGATCTGACCGCCCTTGAGTTTCTGGTTTATAACAAGGTAAATCAGATTTGACTGAAATGAATAAATTGAAAATCTTTTTGTATGTAATTTAGCTTGATTAAAGGTGCATGCAATGTAGTTGTGGACCCAGAAAGGGAAAAAGTATGATTATCTATACTTCTGCTCTACTCACTTTTTGTAGGGACCAGCTCAGATCTGTGTTATAAGCTCCAAATGAGGAAAGATTTGACAGTGGAGGTCCCTAACTAAAGGGGCAAAAATAATCAGCCAAGTGCTACTTGTCATCAATTTATGTGTACTGCATTGGTGGAGCTTCTTGAGTTTCTGGAGGGGGCCACTAGGAAGTTGGCCTTGCAGATATACTTTCCCTATAGCTGGAGTACCCTCCAAATTTACCTCCAATATTAGGAGGATACTCATGCTATAGCAAAGGTAACTGTGACTACAATTTACAAATCAAGTATATATTTGCCCCTCTTTATGCTCAGTAGCTCCTTCACTGCATGACCTTGGGAGCTGTCATGGTTGAGTGATTGGGGACCATATCCAAAGCACAACTGGAGCATAATACATTGGGGACCATATCCAAAGCACACCTGGAGCATAATATTATCCCATAGAGATTTCCTTCAAAAAATTATATAGCCTAAGTGTATAAACATTTGAGACAACATAAGACAAGTGATAAAAGAAAACACTGTATGAGAACATTAGATATTCAACTTCTCACAAAATGGCCAGTCTAAAAGTGTCATAATCCAAATATTATGCAAGCCACAATTAGTTTGTTGTAATGGAAATAGAAATTTCATATTCATGACAAAGAATTTAAAGGGGCTTCTCATTGCTTGGTTTGCTGTCTATGTTAATAACACCTGTAATTAGGCATGCCTAATCATGATGTAACATGTATTAGGTTTGTCATATCACACATTCACAGTGGTACATTGGAGGTATAGATGCAACTACACATACATAAAACATTATTTGAACATTTGGAAAATAAAATATGTGTTTGAAGAAACCTCAGGTCCCTACAATTCTTTTTTTAAAGAATTTCTTGTTATTAACAATATTATATATATATAAATGCCAAAGCATGAAGATAGCACCGCCTCAACACAAACGACAAGATATTGTAACGAACAAATTAGAGACTAAAACTTTTTTTTTTTTAATTTTTTGAAAAATATGGGGGGGGGGGGGCGGTTTGAAAATTGTAATTTTTTGGTAAATAAAATTTTGTAAAAAGAAATTTAGGGGGGGGGGGGAAAGTGTGGGAAATCCATTTATTTGGTAAAAACAGAAAAAAAAATTGGCAAAAAAATGTTTGGCAAAGAAAAATAATAAATATTTGGAAAAAATGAAAGTTTAATGGAAAAAGTGCAAAGATGTACAAGGGACATTATTTGGGAGGACAAGCGAATGGGGGGAAAACAAAAACAAAAACAAAAAGAAAACAATATTTCTTTGGCTAAAATACATATCCATTTTTGGAACTTAAATAATTTGCAGAGCTTTCCAATACTGAATGTTCAGCGAAACAGTTCAGCAGCAAATTAAAAGTCCCAAGTTTTCTGAAAACTGATCATCAAACAATACCGCATTGAACGCTTTATGCCTGACAGCTACTGGTCAGCTAGTACCATTATTATATTCATAAACTTATTTCAGTTGAAGAGCCAGGTCTATGACTTTCTACCCACTAACAGAGCCATGTGTTTGGAGAATAACCAAGACCCAGTAGAAGTGAAACTCATATATATCCAGGAACAAATGAATCTCCTTGTGACAAGGCTTTCTCAATTGGTGAGTGTCCATTATGGTTACTAAATTGGATATTTAGTTAAATGCATAATATGTCAAAATTAAATGAATTTAATGAAAGTTATGTACCTTTTTCAAATGAAAGCATGAAACTGATACATTTACCAAAAATTTTAAAAGCTAAAAACGGTATAATTACACAGAAAGTAATGTTTACCTAAATAAGACAATAAAACAGTATAATTTTTTAATTGTTGCGCAGTCATTCATTACACCAAACAAAATGTTGGCGTCTGTTATTTTTTTTAGTCATTACTAATGTAGTGGATCAAAGTCATCAAACTATTAACAAGTCACACATACTTTAAATCATCTTTGTTACTTTCGTTCAAAGGAAGCTGAACAAAGGAGTTTGAGAGATCATGAACATGAGAAGCAGTGGGCTTTGGAAAATGTAAGTTTTGGAATATACCATCTATGTGTTAAATTGTCAACATTACTTGTGAGCACTTGAAAATTTCTGGTGAATGCATGTTTCATTTGTCAGTATAGTGTCAGTATTTCTAAAACAGATCACAATCCATCTTTATAATTTTGTGGATTTCAGACTAAATCACCGCAGTCACAAACTAAGTCACAGTCACAGTTATCATCTGCTGTAAAGGACGCTCCAAAAACTCCAAATGAAGGCCCCTCAGAAGTGAAAAAAGACGGCACGACCAAAAAAGATACGAAGCAAAGGAAGGCTGCACCTTCAGTGCCAACAATTGCAATTACAGAAGCTGATTAGATTACAATTGCAAATTGGCTAATTTATTTGCAATTATTCAAACTGGATGAACTGCAATTGAAATTACTAACATCGATCTAACTGCAATTGTTATAGCTAATTTTAAATTGTGTTGCAATGTATAACAGTTTAAATTTGCAAGAGAAGAAAGTCTAGCAAATGTTGCACAACTTAATTGAACTAAACATTAAAAGTTCTGGAGGTAATAGTAGCAGCTGGCTTGTTTAGATTGAAAATAAATATCATATCTATTTAATACTGTACATAGCTACTCATACAAAATCTGTGATTTGAAATGTATCTATAATATGTGATCTAATCACAAGTTTAGATTATTTGTACTTGAATGTTCTTACAACACATTTGTTATTTTGCCTATTTGATATTAAAAAGAGTTTAATAATATACTTGCAGTCTATAAATGAATAACTACCATGTTCTGTATGTTTAGTAAAAATAGGATTCACAAGATGCTAAACTATGTAAGTATCCTGTGTATCATATTTTCCTCATTGTCGGAAAAAAAATCAATAAATAAAAATATGTGTATTGACACAGAAAACAATGTCTGTATTAAGCCCTGTCCATCAATGGAGGTCTCCTACAATATACCAACAATGACACTGATTTACTTTTTTAAGTGTTTCGGAGATATTTATAAATATTTAATGCAACTTCAGATTTCGGACTGAAATTTCAGTTCAGTGCAATTTAACAAGCCATTCCTATTTCTTTGATATTGACTGGTATGGAATACGAATCAATTTTAATTTTCTCTATCAATAAATTTAAAGTAAAAGGCAAGGTAAAAACTGCCTGTCATCCACTAACACGCCTTGACTTAACACCGAAGAAACTCACTAAGAAAGCACTAACATGTTTGCTAATTTATGAAAATATGATGGATGACATCTAAATAGATGCAACATACATTAAGCAGATAATATTTCTTTGCAGCAATAAGAGGAATATATGAGATAGAATCATATGAGTAATAAAATACTCGCAGCCAAGATGTACATGCCCTTTGAAAATGAATGTGTTAAAATCAGTGGTGAAAATGGGAGGGAGCTTGGGGGAGCTGAGCTCCCTTGACCAAAAAAAAGGGGGAGCTGTACCCTGCTACAGCTCCCCCAATGATCAGTGGTGAAATTACATTTATCATGTTACTTTTTCAGTCCTCGTGGTATTTTTAGCCCAAAATTATACCCTAGTAGAAGAATTCTTTCCATTTTAAAAATTTGGAATGGCAAGCCGCTGTCGCATGAGCCGAGAGCTCCCCCGATGAAAATTTTCCATTTCCATCACTGGTTAAAATTGTGTCCTCTAATCTTAAACAAGGCTGCCAGAAGGATACTCGGGTGGCAGGGGCGGTCAAATGAAAAAGGGAAAATCCAATTTCCATGACAAAATTATATTATTACATCAATAAAAATTTAGCATTATATTCTTGCTAAATTGTGACTAACATGAAGCCTAATAATGTTTTTCTTCAAGGTCAAAATGGCACACCTTGCCCCGCCTCGCCCCCGCCCCCTTACTCAAGGGCAGTACTTCGAAAAATTGTCCCCAGCGTGAAATCGCTAACTATCGTATTGTCGACATTGGTCGTCCCCTAACCAATGAATGCGGAGATAAAAGCAAGAAAGGACTAAAAACCATTTGGTGCCAATTGGCAATGCAGGCACCGAAGTAACAAGCATCTTAAATTGCCAACATTTCTGTCTGGTTTATGTCCATAAATTAGTCATTTATTTTGCAGGCCTACATGTCTGAAAACGAGATGTGAAAGTCGATACTTTAATGCAGCTACTTTAAAGATTTATAATCTTTCAATATTCATGAGCTGTAGGAAGAGCTGTGTAAATACAACTTGACAAGCTTTGCACATTCACTCAAAGCTAACATGCAAATAAGACTGTTGGAGTGCTACGAGATTGGGATGCCAGAATTTTCCATGTAAGTATATTATTTTATATAATATTATTCGTATACACTTAAGGCAATATGCTTAACAAATTATTACGCCTATTCTGATGGAGTTTTGAAGAAAATTGATTGCTCAGTCCTTAGAAGGTCGAATGACTAAAATTTTTACTGTTCTTCGCAGTATGCATCAGCTTTTTTAAAACTGAATATTTTCCATTTTACTTGCCCTCATTTAAATATAGCTGTTTGCAGATTAGCTGTCCAAACAGTTTCAAAATCAACTTTCAACTTGGTCATGCGATGTCACTGGCTTAAAAATGTTTTGTTTGTGTCAGTTATGGTTAATCAGTCGATTCAGTGCTTACCATATCTAGGTGACAATAGACAAGCTAATTAAATGACTTTTAAATGAGCTGTCTCTGAGAAAACCAGGCGGGGGGTGGAGGATGGTCCGAGCCGGATCTGGATGAAATTTTCACCATGTGCCCTTCAAATACATTAATGAAGTACGGTGAAGTCCGTTTTTCCATAAATTGAAATTTTCCTTAATTTTAACCCCTTTTAAAAAAGCATGTCAAAAAAGACTGAAATTCATTTAACATGGGCTTCAATGGGAAAACAGCCCAACTTCAGCTCACTAAAAACCCATTTGCCAGCGGGTGGCTAGAAAAGCTGTCGATTGGTGATGCTTATATATGACTTGAATGTCTGAAATCCACTTTCCGTTCGCTGGGCATTTTCCTTATGTGCCTGATATGAGCATTTTAAGATATTTAAGGGTGGCAGATTTCATGGATTTTGTAGGAAAATGCAAAAATATGAAAAGTGCCATATCTCGGCTTAAAATGGACTTACTTTAACAATTTTGGTGTCCAAATATACATTTTTGCCAATTCCGCACTCATATGAGTGGTTACTTTTATGATTAAAGGTCAAGGTCATTGTGAAATTTCAAGGTCAAATTCATTTTTTCCGTATTTATGATTCGACCTATCGGGAGAATCATCTTGTTTTCTTTGATTTTATTATTATAAATCGACTCTAAGGAGATTTATATTGTTTTCTTTGATATTATTATTATAAATCGACTCTAAGGAGATTTATATTGTTTTCTTTGATATTATTATTAAACTTCACCTATTACATAGGTGAAGTTTCTTGTTTTCGTATTTATTTTTATTATTATTATTTTTCTGTACGGAAATTTCTTCAAAAAAATTTCAAAAAATTCACATATATAGCAGTGCATGACCTTATTACACTGACCCAGTTTCAGTGACCTTGAATTATTTTTCAAGGTCACAGGCCTTTTCAAAGTTCGTTTTTTCATATGTTTCTCAAGAGCAGATCACAGACAATTACGTGTATATTTCATTTTCCAATTAGGTTCTAAGTGCTACAAGGACATTACATAATCTGACCCAATTTCAAGAAAGTAGGTCAAGGTCGAGGTTGCTCAGGTCCATTTTTAGTGCTGGAGATTGTCACGCATGATAGCAAAATCGGTAAGCCACACGATTCCAAAATTGATGCAAAATGATGCCCAAATGTCTGGCCCAGGTGAAGAAGTAATTTTTGTGATAATGTCATGTTTCGTTTTTGAGTTATGTAATTTTTAATAACAACCGCGTCATCAAAACCAGTGACCTTGGTAATTTCACCCTGAAATATCGATTCTAGGCCATAACAATGTATAGTAAACCCCCCCAAAGATACCCCTAAAACCCCCATATCCACCTTCAAATTTGACCTTGACCTCATTTTTCAAGGTCATTTGGCTCTTCAAAGTGCGAAAAGTGCTTATTTTCAAAAATTCTGAAAATTATGTTGTTTTCATGATATCACTTTGATATTTTTTCTCAAGACACACAAAAATACGCCAATTTATAATATGTAATCCAAAGTTCTGTAGCATTTTTCCTTAATTTTCTACAAAATTCCAAATATCGCAAACCGGAGAATGTTAAAAAATGACAAATTATAGCGTTTTTGACATGGAAATATCGATCAGAGAGAGTTACTATAATTAATTGATCCCCCCATTTTCACATCCTGATTCTGAAAATCATATTGATTTTGACCTAGAAACTTATTTTCAAGGTCAAATTCAAGGTCAAACATGATGAAAAATGTTACTTTTTTGACATTTGATTTTTTTACACAGGCAAGGAATCAAAATATTGTTACAAAAATGTCACACATACTTGCTACAATAGTCTAGAGGCATCGTATAAATTTTCAAGGTCCTCGGATTAACCTACGTTAGACCGTAAAGGTCACAAGGTAAAAAAATTAGGGAAAAATTTACGATATTTTTTCACATTTCTCAATGATAGCGTTAATTCAATCGGCTGTAGCTCCGGTCCTAATTAAGTTACAGAGAATCTGAAAACAGATTTGGAAAGGCCAAATTCTCCCCTAGTTTTTGTTTTCTGAACATTTTGTCGTAGCTCTGACGGTTTAAAAGATCGCCGGACCCTGAAAATTTCATGTTTTTTGTCAAATTTTCACAATTTATCATCATTTTGACAAGGAAATAATCATTTTATTTCAATGAAGCTATTTGAGCATCGTTTCATCTTTCGTTCACATAATCCTGCCAAGTTATAAATGTTTCCATTGAACCGTTTGGGTTCTAGAGTAATTTTAAGTGAAAAATTACATTTTTTCAGAAATTTTCTGAAGTCCACATTTCTGAATTGTACCATAATTTCAATCGGCCGTATCTCCGGTCCTAATAAAGTTACGGAGAATCTGAAAATAGATTTGGAGAGCACAAATTCTCCTCTAGTTTCTATATTTGAACAATTTCTTGTATCACTGACGGTTAAAAAGATCTCCGGACCCTGAAAAATGTATGTTTTCAGAAATTGCAGTCATTTCGATATGTTTTCAGGACTAGAAGTATCTTAGCCAATTCATTCCTAAAATTCCAAGGTTGATGTACTGTTGATGTACTGATTGATGTTCTGGTTGATGCCCTTGTTAATGCCCTGGTTGATGCACTGGTCCATGTACTGGTCCATGTACTGGTCCATGTACTGGTCCATGTACTGGTCCATGTACTGGTCCATGTACTAGTCCACGTACTGGTCCATGTACTGGTCCATGTACCAGTCCATGTACCAGTCCATGTACCGGTCCATGTACTGGTCCATGTACTGGTCCATGTACTGGTCCATGTACTGGTCCATGTACTGGTCCATGTACTGGTCCATGTTATTTTCTGTGTATAATATTCTGCAAGCTCAAATTTTCCTCTAGTTTTCATTCTCTGAATGTTTTCTTGTAACTCTGAAGTTTAAAAGAACGCCAAACCCTCAAAATTACATGTTTTCGGTCAAATATTTTTGTATCAGTCAGTGTATCAGTCAGTGTATCAGACAGTGTATCATAAGTATCAGTCAGTGTATCAGTCAGCGAATCAGTCAGTGTATGGCCACAAACTGATTGACATGTTACAGTAAGGGTTTATCTGTCTGCTGACTATATGTCACATCACAACTAGTCCACGGACAGATAGTTTATAAGTACTTCCATATATATCTGCACACTATGTATATTCTAAGTAACATGCAAAATTACAGGTGATAAATGAATATTACATGTGATATGATTTTGCATGATATTGCAAGTGATATTGTATGTTTAATACATTACATGTAACTTTACATTTGATATTGCATAATATTACATGTGATATTGTGTGTAATATTGCTTGTAATGTTACATGTGCAAGACGCATGCAATTGCATGTACAAGTTTATGTGCAAGTACATGTGCGAGTTCATGTCCGAGTTCATGTTCATGTTCTAGTTCATGTCCAATGTCATTTCCAATATCATTTCTGTGTTTTCTCACATTAATTTCACTGCCAATAATTATATGATAGGTGAAGTTTTGTCACCGCATCGCGGTTACCCGATTTCTAGTTATTATTATTATTATTATTTTTCTGTACGGAAATTTCTTCAAAAAAATTTCAAAAAATTCACATATATAGCAGTGCATGACCTTATTACACTGACCCAGTTTCAGTGACCTTGAATTATTTTTCAAGGTCACAGGCCTTTTCAAAGTTCGTTTTTTCATATGTTTCTCAAGAGCAGATCACAGACAATTACGTGTATATTTCATTTTCCAATTAGGTTCTAAGTGCTACAAGTACATTACATAATCTGACCAAATTTCAAGAAAGTAGGTCAAGGTCAAGGTCGCACAGGTCCATTTTTAGTGCTGGAGATTGTCACGCATGATAGCAAAATCTGTAAGCCACACGATTCCAAAATTGATGCAAAATGATGCCCAAATGTCTGGCCCAGGTGAAGAAGTAATTTTTGTGATAATGTCATGTTTCGTTTTTGAGTTATGTAATTTTTAATAACAACCGCGTCATCACAACCAGTGACCATGGTAATTCCACCCTGAAATATTGATTTTAGGCCATAACAATGTATAGTGAACCCCCCCAAAGATACCCCTAAAACCCCCATAACCACCTTCAAATTTGACCTTGACCTCATTTTTCAAGGTCATTTGGCTCTTTAAAGTGCAAAAAGTGCTCATTTTCAAAAATTCTGAAAATTATGTTATTTTCGTGATATCACCTTGATATATTATCTCTAGACAGACAAAGATATGTACATTTAGAATATGCAACCCAAATTCCTCTAACATTTTACCTTAATTTTCTACAAAATTCCAAATATCGCAAACTGGAGAATGTTAAAAAATGACAAATTATTGCGTTTTGGACGTGGAAAAATCGATCAGAGAGAGTTACAGTAATTAATTGATCCCCCTATTTTCACATGCTGATTCTACAAATCATATTTGTTTTGACCTAGATACTTATTTTCAAGGTCAAATTCAAGGTCAAACATGTTGAAAAATTTTACTTTTTTGACATTAGATTTTTTTACACAGGCAAGGAATCAAAATATTTTTACAAAAATGTCACACAAACTTGCTACAATAGTCTAGAGGCAGGGTATAAATTTTCAAGGTCCTCGGATTAACCTACGTTAGACCGTAAAGGTCACAAGGTCAAAAAATTAGGGAAAAATTAACGATATTTTTTCACATTTCTCAATGATAGCGTTATTTCAATCGGCTGTAGCTCCGGTCCTAATTAAGTTACAGAGAATCTGAAAACAGATTTGGAAAGACCAAATTCTCCTCTAGTTTTCGTTTTCTGAACTTTTTGTCGTAGCTCTGACGGTTTAAAAGATCCCCGGACCCTGAAAATTTCATGTTTTTTGTCAAATTTTCACAATTTATCATCATTTTGACAAGGAAATAATCATTTTGTTTCAATGAAGCTATTTGAGCATACTTTCATCTTTCGTTCACATAATCCTGCCAAGTTATATGTGTTTCCATTGAACCGTTAGGGTTCTAGAGTAATTTTAAGTGAAAAACAACATTTTTTCAGAAATTTCCGAAGTCCACATTTCTGAATTGTACCATAATTTCAATCGGCCGTATCTCCGGTCCTAATAAAGTTACAGAGAATCTGAAAATAGATTTGGAAAGGCCAAATTCTTCTCTAGTTTCCATATATAGAACATTTTGTCGTAGCTCTGACGGTTTAAAAGATCGCCGGACCCTGAAAATTTCATGTTTTTTGTCAAATTTTCACAATTTATCAATTTTTTGACAGGGACGGAATCATCCTTTTGTGATGAACCTGTCTAGACATATTTCTAACTCCTATTTACATAATCCTGCCAAGTTATATATATCCTCATTGAACCGTATTGGTTCTAGAGTGATTTCCAGTTAAAACTGCATATTTTCAGGAATATCTTAAAGGCCATATTTTTGAGTTGTGCCATCATTTCAATCCGCTCTATATCCGGTCCTATTTAAGTTACAGAAAATCTGAAAACAGATTCGGAAAGCACGCTTTCACTTCTAGCTGGCATATTTGAAGATTTTGTCAGAGCTCTGACGGTTAAAAAGATCGCCGGACCCTGAAAAATTCATGTTTTTGTCAAATTTTCACGATTTATCATAGTTTTGACAAGGAAATAATCATTTTATTTCAATGAAGCTATCTGAGCGTATTGCCATCCTTCGTTTACATAAAACTGGCAAGTTATATATGTTTCCATTGAACCGTTTTGGTTCTAGAGTAATTTTAAGTTAAAAAATACATTTTTTCAGTAATTTCTGAAGTCAATATTTCTGAATTGTACCATTATTTGAATCGGTCGTATCTCTGGTTCTGATAAAGTAACAGAGAATCTGAAAATAGATTTGGAAAGCCAAAATTCTGCTCTAGCTTTTATATTTGAACATTTTCTTGTATCATGGGCGGATAAAGAGATCGCCGGACCCTGAAAATTGTAAGTTTTCAGAAATTGCAGTCATTTCCAAATTTTTTCAGGACTAGAAGTACTTTAGCCAAGAAATTCCTGAAATTCCAATATGAGAACGGTGCCAGTTTCAATCAGCAGTAACTCTAATTGATGTAACTGGTTGATGTAACTGGTTAATGTAACTGGTTGATGTAACTGGTTGATGTAACTGGTTGATGTAACTGGTTCATGTACTGGTTCATGTACTGGTTCATGTACTGGTCCATGTACTGGTCAATGTACTGTCCATGCACTGTCCATGTATTGGTCCATGTTATTCTCTATATATATATTCATGAAGCTCAAATCCTCCTCTTGTTTTCATTCTCTGAATTTTTTCTTGTAACTCTGGCGATTTAAAAGATCCCCTGTCGCTCAGAATATCTTTGAGTTAGTCAGTGTATCAGTCAGTGTATCAGTCAGTGTATGAGTCAGTGCATCAGTCAGCGTATGGCCACAAACCAATTGAAATGTTTCAGTAAGGGTTTATTGCAGGTTTTATCAGTCTGCTGACTATATGTCACATCACGACTAGTCCATGGACAGATTGTTTATATGTACTTTCAAATATCTGTGCACACTATGTACATTTTAATTGACATGCAAAATTACAGGTAATAAATTGATATTGCATGTGATATGATTTAGCATGATATTGGAAGTGATATTGTATGTTTAATACATTGCATGTAACTTTGCATGTGATACTTCATAATATTTCAAGTGATATTTTGTGTGATATTGCATATTACATGTGCAAGACGTGTGCAATTACATTCATGTTCAAGTTCATGTTCAAGTTCATGTTCATGTTCATGTTCAAGTTCATGTTCAAGTTCATGTCCAATGTCAGTTCCAATATCAGTTCCAATATCATTTCCAATATCATTTCCAATATCATTTCCAATATCATTTCCAATATCATTTCCAATATCATTTCCGTGTTTTCTCACTTTCATTTCATTGCCAATAATTACTATGAAAGGTGAAGTTTTGTCACCGCATCGCGGTTACCCGATTTCTAGTTATTATTATTATTATTATTTGGCCACTTTTTGCCAGTTAGTTTTTGTGCTAGAGACTTGAAATTTTGTACATAGGTAGTCCTTGGTCAGTACTTTCATTTTTTGTGAAAATGGTTGACCTTGACCTTGAACTCAAGGTCACAGGTCATCTCAAAGTCAAATTTTCCAAAATTTCAAAGTGGATTATCTCTTTTAATATCATTGTTAGATTATTAGGACTTAGGAACCTTTATATAAACATGTGTTGCTACAATTTTGGCCTGTATCGTTTATTGGGAGATGAGGGTAAAGGGGTATTTACCCCCTTTTGACAAAAACCAGTTGCTCATGTTTTCAGAGAAAACTATAATGGCTAGAGGCTCAGTTTTTGCTGTAATTGATAGCCTGACTGCTCATCCATGGTAAGACACTTTTTATATTTTGATCAAACTTGGGGTTTTTGAGTTATTGGACTTTCAAAAATGGGTGTTTTGTCCAAAAAGTGAAAACATTTTTTAACTTTGGTTTGAATGGAGGGAAATTAATGAAACTTGGTGTGTATATAGTATTCATGAATTACAGTCACATTATAAAATAAAAATAACATTTTGGGGGTAATTACCCCAAAAGGGGTAATTGACTCTAACTTTTGATTAACATGGACGATTTTCTCCAAATTTTGCACAAGTCCAGTATATTGACATGGGGAGATAATGCAAGTATGATTTTGATGTCAAGGGGAAATTTACCCCCTTATTCTGGATCGAAAGGGGTGAATATGTGTTTTGAGCAGTTATTGTGTATTGAATGATACAATAGGCATCGTTTGAGACTTACCTTTGTGCTGTGGATGTTCCTGGATAAAAATTGTCGTTTTTAGGTAATTACCCCAAAAAGGGGTAAAAAGTCATAACTTTTGATTGACTTGGACGATTTTCTCCAAATTTTGCACATGTTTAGTATCTTGACATGTGGACATAATGCAAGTACGATTTTGATGTAATGGGGTAATTTAGCCCCATATTCAAGATTGAAAGGGGTGAATATGTATTTTGAGCAGTTCTTGTCTTTCCAATGGTACAATTGGCATCGGTTGGGACTTTACTTCACACCATTGATGTTTTTTGGTTAAAATTGCCATTTTTAGGTAATTACCCCCAAAAAGGGGTAAATATTCATATCTTTTGACTGACTTGGACGATTTCCTTCAAGTCATGCACAAGTTTAGTATCTTGACATTGGGACATAATGCAAGTATGATTTTGATGTCATGGGTTAATTTACCCCCATATTCAGGATCGAAAGGGGCGAATATGTGTTTTGAGCAGTTCTTAGATTTGCAATGATATAACAGGCATCGGTTGGGACTTTACTTCACACCATTGATGTTTTTGTGTTAAAATTGCTGTTTTTAGGTAATTACCCCAAAAAAGGGGTAAATATTCATAACTTTTGATTGACTTGGACGATTTTGTTCAAATTTTGCACAAGTTTAGTATCTTGACATGGGGCATAATGCAAGTATGATTTTGATGTCAAGGGGTAATTTACCCCCTTATTCTGGATCGAAAGGGGTGAATATGTGTTTTGACCAGTTATTGTGTATTGAATGATACAATAGGCATCGTTTGAGACTTTCCTTCGTGCTGTGGATGTTCCTGGATAAAAATTGTCGTTTTTAGGTAATTACCCCAAAAAGGGGTAAAAAGTCATAACTTTTGATTGACTTTGACGATTTTCTCCAAATTTTGCACATGTTTAGTATCTTGACATGTGGACATAATGCAAGTACGATTTTGATGTCATGGGGTAATTTACCCCCATATTCAAGATCGAAAGGGGTGAATATGTGTTTTGAGCAGTTCTTATCTTTGCAATGGTATAATAGGCATCGGTTGGGACTTTACTTCACAATACAGATGTCTTTAGGTGAAAATTGTCATTTTAAGGTAATTACCCCCAAAAAGGGGTAAATATTCATAACTTTTGACTGGCTTGGACGATTTCCTTCAAATTTTGCACAGGTTTAGTATCTTGACATGGGGACATAATGCAAATACGATATGGATGTCATGGGGTTATTTACCCCCATATTCAAGATCGAAGGGGGTGAATATGTGTTTTGAGCAGTTCTTATCTTTGCAATGGTATAACAGGCATGGGTTGGGACTTTACTTCACACCATTGATGTTTTTGAGTTAAAATGGCCGTTTTTAGTTAATTACCCCAAAAAAAGGGTAAATATTCATAACTTTTGATTGACTTGGATGATTTTCTTCAAATTTTGCACAGGTTTAGTATCTTGACATGGGGACATAATTCAAGTTTGACTTTGATGTCACCGGGTAATTTACCCTGAAAATCAATGCCAAAAGGGATGAACAAGTATTTTGAGCAGTTTTTGTGTTTTCAATGGTATATTTGGTCATGTGTTTCCATTGATTTTTCGTATGAATTGTTCAATCTTTTGCCTGCAAGCCAACGTATTCCATGTCGATTTATATCCTACCTTTTCAAAGGTTGACTGCTAGTTAGCATTCACCATCACTATGGTGAATGGTATTGATTTTGGTCGTATTATTATTATTATTATTATTATTATTATTATTATTTTTTCTTCCCTTTTTTTTTGGAATTTCAACATGAAAGTTAGTGTATAGATAGTCCTAGATGAGTAGATTAATTTCCCAAAATATTTTTGACCTTGACCTATTTATCAAGGTCACAGGTCACCTCAAAGTCACTGTCTTTGGAGGTCTATCTCCTGAACTAATAAAGATAGAGACACCTGGTCTTCACTGTTAAGTTAGTAGACCCCTATTGAACAAATATCAGCCATGAAATTGATCATTTTCAAAAAGGGGTAATTGCCCTAACCCCTTTTAATGAAAACCAGTGTGCGCACGGATTTAAGAAAACTACTATCAGCACTTTCATGAAATTATAGCAAAAGGTGCTCTATAGCATGGGCCAATGCAGCAAGAAATGTGGTGAAAATCATGCAAGTGGTTACTGAGATATTCGACTTTCAAAATTAGAATATTTTGCCCAAAAGTGAAAATATTTTTTAACTTTGTTATGAATGAAGACAACTCAATGAAACTTGGCACATATATAGCCCTGTGATAGAGGAATATTTTCATCAAACATCCATGACCTTGACATCAAGGTCAAGGTCACAGAAAGTGAATTAAAAGCCACGATAGGTACATTACACAACTTTTTCAAGCAAGGTTGTTCAATTGTGGTCTATCATTTCCAATCAAGAGAAACTTGAATGATCTAAAATATATTTGACCTTGAGAAGAGGTTAATCACTTGTCAAGGTCATCACCAGTCAAAGACAGGAAAAATGATGAAATGAGATAAGTACAGGATAGAATGCATTAAAGAATAAATTAAGATCAATATGAACTCAATATGAATGTCATTATGAATTCAATATGTATGTCAATATGAATGTCAATATATATGAATGTCAACATGAATGTCAACTTGAATATCAACATGAATGTCAAAATTAATGAATCTCAAAATGAATGTCACTATTAGTGTAGATATCAGTGTCATCAGTGTCAATATCAGTGTCATCAGTGTCAATTGATATCAGTGTCAATATGAATGTCATGAATGTCAATATGGATGTTGATATGAATGTCATTGTGAACATCAATATCAATTTAAAGATCAATATGAAGGTCAGTATGAATATCCGTATGAATGTTGATATGAATATCAGAATGAATGTCAATATGAATACTGTCAATAGGAATGTCAATACAAAGGTCAGTATGAATATCAGTATGAATGTCGACATGAATATCAAAATGAATGTCAATATGAATTATGTCAATAGGAATGTCAATATGGATGTCAAAATGAAGTCAATTAAAGTGTCAATATAAATGTCAATATGAAGAATTGAAGTCAAGTTGATAATCAAGTAAATCCTTTTTTATGGTGAATGCTCATTACTGGTTCACCAGTAATATTGATGTCTAGTTATTATTATTATTATTATTTGGCCATTTTTATCCAGTCAGTTTTTGTCATAGAGACTTGAAATTTTGTACATAGGTAGTCCTTGGTAAGTACTTTCATTTTTTGTGAAAATGGTTGACCTTGACCTTGAACTCAAGGTCACAGGTCATCTCAAAGTCAAATTTTTCAAAATTTCAAAGTGGATTATCTCTTTTAATATCATTGTTAGAATATTAAGACTTGGTAATCTTTATATGAACATGTGTTGCTACGTTTTTGGCCTATATCGTTTATTGGGAGATGAGGGTAAAGGGGTATTTACCCCCTTCTGACAAAAACCAGTTGCTCATGTTTTCAGAGAAAACTATAATGGCTAGAGGCTCAGTTTTTTCTGTAATTGATAGCCTGACTACTCATCCATGGTAAGACACCTTTTATATTTTGATCAAACAAGGGGTTTTTGAGTTATGGGACTTTCAAAAATGGGCGTTTTGTCCAAAAAGTGAAAACATTTTTTAACTTTGGTTTGAATGGAGGGAATTTCATGAAACTTGGTGTGTATATAGTATTCATGAATTACAGTCACATTATGGAATAAAAATGACGTTTTGGGGGAAATTACCCCAAAAGGGGTAATTGACTCTAACTTGTGATTAACATGGGCGAATTTCTCCAAATTTTGCAGAAGTCCAGTATATTGACATGGGGACATAATGCAAGTATGATTTTGATGTCAAGGGGTAATTTACCCCCTTATTCTGGATCGAAAGGGGTGAATATGTGTTTTGACCAGTTATTGTGTATTGAATGATACAATAGGCATCGTTTGAGACTTTCCTTCGTGCTGTGGATGTTCCTGGATAAAAATTGTCGTTTTTAGGTAATTACCCCAAAAAGGGGTAAAAAGTCATAACTTTTGATTGACTTGGACGATTTTCTCCAAATTTTGCACATGTTTAGTATCTTGACATGTGGACATAATGCAAGTACGATTTTGATGTCATGGGGTAATTTACCCCCATATTCAAGATCGAAAGGGGTGAATATGTGTTTTGAGCAGTTCTTATCTTTGCAATGGTATAATAGGCATCGGTTGGGACTTTACTTCACAATACAAATGTCCTTAGGTGAAAATTGTCATTTTAATGTAATTACCCCCAAAAAGGGGTAAATATTCATAACTTTTGACTGGCTTGGACGATTTCCTTCAAATTTTGCACATGTTTAGTATCTTGACATGTGGACATAATGCAAGTACGATTTTGATGTCATGGGGTAATTTACCCCCATATTCAAGATCGAAAGGGGTGAATATGTGTTTTGAGCAGTTCTTATCTTTGCAATGGTATAATAGGCATCGGTTGGGACTTTACTTCACAATACAGATGTCCTTAGGTGAAAATTGTCATTTTAATGTAATTACCCCCAAAAAGGGGTAAATATTCATAACTTTTGACTGGCTTGGACGATTTCCTTCAAATTTTGCACAAGTTTAGTATCTTGACATGGGCACATAATGCAAGTATGATTTTGATGTCATGGGTTAATTTACCCCCATATTCTGGATTGAAAGGGCGAATATGTGTTTTGAGCAGTTCTTATCTTTGCAATGGTATAATAGGCATCGGTTGGGACTTTACTTCACACCATTTTTGTTTTTGGGTTAAAATTGCCGTTTTTAGATAATTACCCCAAAAAGAGGTAAATATTCATAACTTTTGATTGACTTGGACGATTTTCTTCAAATTTTGCACAGGTTTAGTATCTTGACATGGGGACATAATGCAAGTACGATATGGATGTCATGGGGTTATTTACCCCCATATTCCAGATCGAAGGGGGTGAATATGTGTTTTGAGCAGTTCTTATCTTTGCAATGGTACAACAGGCATCGGTTGGGACTTTACTTCACAACATTGATGTTTTTGGGTTAAAATTGCCGTTTTTAGGTGTTTACCCCAAAAAAGGGGTAAATATTCATAACTTTTGATTGACTTGGACGATTTTCTTCAAATTTTGCACAGGTTTAGTATCTTGACATGGGGACATAATTCAAGTTTGACTTTGATGTCATGGGGTAATTTACCCTCAAAATCAATGCCAAAAGGGATGAACAAGTATTTTGAGCAGTTTTTGTGTTTTCAATGGTATATTTGGTTATGTGTTTCCATTGATTTTTCGTATGAATTGTTCAATCTTTTGCCTGCAAGCCCACGTATTCCATGTCGATTTATTCCCTACCTTTTCAAAGGTTGACTGCTAGTTATAAATCGACTCTAAGGAGATTTATATTGTTTTCTTTGATATTATTATTATTATTATTATTATTATTTGGCCACTTTTTGCCAGTTAGTTTTTGTGCTAGAGACTTGAAATTTTGTACATAGGTAGTCCTTGGTCAGTACTTTCATTTTTTGTGAAAATGGTTGACCTTGACCTTGAACTCAAGGTCACAGGTCATCTCAAAGTCAAATTTTCCAAAATTTCAAAGTGGATTATCTCTTTTAATATCATTGTTAGATTATTAGGACTTAGGAACCTTTATATAAACATGTGTTGCTACAATTTTGGCCTATATCGTTTATTGGGAGATGAGGGTAAAGGGGTATTTACCCCTTTTGACAAAAACCAGTTGCTCATGTTTTCAGAGAAAACTATAATGGCTAGAGGCTCAGTTTTTGCTGTAATTGATAGCCTGACTGCTCATCCATGGTAAGACACTTTTTATATTTTGATCAAACTTGGGGTTTCTGAGTTATTGGACTTTCAAAAATGGGTGTTTTGTCCAAAAAGTGAAAACATTTTTTAACTTTGGTTTGAATGGAGGGAAATTAATGAAACTTGGTGTGTATATAGTATTCATGAATTACAGTCACATTATAAAATAAAAATAACGTTTTGGGGGTAATTACCCCAAAAGGGGTAATTGACTCTAACTTTTGATTAACATGGACGATTTTCTCCAAATTTTGCACAAGTCCAGTATATTGACATGGGGAGATAATGCAAGTATGATTTTGATGTCAAGGGGAAATTTACCCCCTTATTCTGGATCGAAAGGGGTGAATATGTGTTTTGAGCAGTTATTGTGTATTGAATGATACAATAGGCATCGTTTGAGACTTACCTTTGTGCTGTGGATGTTCCTGGATAAAAATTGTCGTTTTTAGGTAATTACCCCAAAAAGGGGTAAAAAGTCATAACTTTTGATTGACTTGGACGATTTTCTCCAAATTTTGCACATGTTTAGTATCTTGACATGTGGACATAATGCAAGTACGATTTTGATGTCATGGGGTAATTTACCCCCATATTCAAGATCGAAAGGGGTGAATATGTATTTTGAGCAGTTATTGTCTTTCCAATGGTACAATTGGCATCGGTTGGGACTTTACTTCACGCCATTGATGTTTTTTGGTTAAAATTGCCATTTTTAGGTAATTACCCCCAAAAAGGGGTAAATATTCATATCTTTTGACTGACTTGGACGATTTCCTTCAAGTTTTGCACAAGTTTAGTATAATGACATGGGCACATAATGCAAGTATGATTTTGATGTCATGGGTTAATTTACCCCCATATTCAGGATCGAAAGGGGCGAATATGTGTTTTGAGCAGTTCTTAGCTTTGCAATGATATAACAGGCATCGGTTGGGACTTTACTTCACACCATTGATGTTTTTGTGTTAAAATTGCCGTTTTTAGGTAATTACCCCAAAAAAGGGGTAAATATTCATAACTTTTGATTGACTTGGACGATTTTGTTCAAATTTTGCACAAGTTTAGTATCTTGACATGGGGGCATAATGCAAGTATGATTTTGATGTCAAGGGGTAATTTACCCCCTTATTCTGGATCGAAAGGGGTGAATATGTGTTTTGACCAGTTATTGCGTATTGAATGATACAATAGGCATCGTTTGAGACTTTCCTTCGTGCTGTGGATGTTCCTGGATAAAAATTGTCGTTTTTAGGTAATTACCCCAAAAAGGGGTAAAAAGTCATAACTTTTGACTGGCTTGGACGATTTCCTTCAAATTTTGCACAAGTTTAGTATCTTGACATGGGCACATAATGCAAGTACGATATGGATGTCATGGGGTTATTTACCCCCATATTCCAGATCGAAGGGGGTGAATATGTGTTTTGAGCAGTTCTTATCTTTGCAATGGTATAACAGGCATCGGTTGGGACTTTACTTCACACCATTGATGTTTTTGAGTTAAAATGGCCGTTTTTAGTTAATTACCCCCAAAAAGGGGTAAATATTCATAACTTTTGATTGACTTGGATGATTTTCTTCAAATTTTGCACACGTTTAGTATCTTGACATGGGGACATAATGCAAGTACGATATGGATGTCATGGGGTTATTTACCCCCATATTCCAGATCGAAGGGGGTGAATATGTGTTTTGAGCAGTTCTTATCTTTGCAATGGTATAACAGGCATCGGTTGGGACTTTACTTCACACCATTGATGTTTTTGAGTTAAAATGGCCGTTTTTAGTTAATTACCCCAAAAAAGGGGTAAATATTCATAACTTTTGATTGACTTGGATGATTTTCTTCAAATTTTGCACAGGTTTAGTATCTTGACATGGGGACATAATTCAAGTTTGACTTTGATGTCACCGGGTAATTTACCCTGAAAATCAATGCCAAAAGGGATGAACAAGTATTTTGAGCAGTTTTTGTGTTTTCAATGGTATATTTGGTTATGTGTTTCCATTGATTTTTCGTATGAATTGTTCAATCTTTTGCCTGCAAGCCCACGTATTCCATGTCGATTTATATCCTACCTTTTCAAAGGTTGACTGCTAGTTATTATTATTATTATTATTTGGCCATTTTTATCCAGTCAGTTTTTGTCATAGAGACTTGAAATTTTGTACATAGGTAGTCCTTGGTAAGTACTTTCATTTTTTGTGAAAATGGTTGACCTTGACCTTGAACTCAAGGTCACAGGTCATCTCAAAGTCAAATTTTTCAAAATTTCAAAGTGGATTATCTCTTTTAATATCATTGTTAGAATATTAAGACTTGGTAATCTTTATATGAACATGTGTTGCTACATTTTTGGCCTATATCGTTTATTGGGAGATGAGGGTAAAGGGGTATTTACCCCCTTCTGACAAAAACCAGTTGCTCATGTTTTCAGAGAAAACTATAATGGCTAGAGGCTCAGTTTTTGCTGTAATTGATAGCCTGACTACTCATCCATGGTAAGACACCTTTTATATTTTGATCAAACAAGGGGTTTTTGAGTTATGGGACTTTCAAAAATGGGTGTTTTGTCCAAAAAGTGAAAACATTTTTTAACTTTGGTTTGAATGGAGGGAATTTCATGAAACTTGGTGTGTATATAGTATTCATGAATTACAGTCACATTATGGAATAAAAATGACGTTTTGGGGGAAATTACCCCAAAAGGGGTAATTGACTCTAACTTGTGATTAACATGGGCGAATTTCTCCAAATTTTGCAGAAGTCCAGTATATTGACATGGGGACATAATGCAAGTATGATTTTGATGTCAAGGGGTAATTTACCCCCTTATTCTGGATCGAAAGGGGTGAATATGTGTTTTGACCAGTTATTGTGTATTGAATGATACAATAGGCATCGTTTGAGACTTTCCTTCGTGCTGTGGATGTTCCTGGATAAAAATTGTCGTTTTTAGGTAATTACCCCAAAAAGGGGTAAAAAGTCATAACTTTTGATTGACTCGGACGATTTTCTCCAAATTTTGCACATGTTTAGTATCTTGACATGTGGACATAGTGCAAGTACGATTTTGATGTCATGGGGTAATTTACCCCCATATTCAAGATCGAAAGGGGTGAATATGTGTTTTGAGCAGTTCTTATCTTTGCAATGGTATAATAGGCATCGGTTGGGACTTTACTTCACAATACAGATGTCCTTAGGTGAAAATTGTCATTTTAAGGTAATTACCCCAAAAAGGGGTAAATATTCATAACTTTTGACTGGCTTGGACGATTTCCTTCAAATTTTGCACAAGTTTAGTATCTTGACATGGGGACATAATGCAAGTACGATATGGATGTCATGGGGTTATTTACCCCCATATTCCAGATCGAAGGGGGCGAATATGTGTTTTGAGCAGTTCTTATCTTTGCAATGGTATAATAGGCATCGGTTGGGACTTTACTTCACACCATTTTTGTTTTTGGGTTAAAATTGCCGTTTTTAGATAATTACCCCCAAAAAGAGGTAAATATTCATAACTTTTGATTGACTTGGACGATTTTCTTCAAATTTTGCACAGGTTTAGTATCTTGACATGGGGACATAATGCAAGTACGATATGGATGTCATGGGGTTATTTACCCCCATATTCCAGATCGAAGGGGGTGAATATGTGTTTTGAGCAGTTCTTATCTTTGCAATGGTATAACAGGCATCGGTTGGGACTTTACTTCACACCATTGATGTTTTTGAGTTAAAATGGCCGTTTTTAGTTAATTACCCCCAAAAAGAGGTAAATATTCATAACTTTTGATTGACTTGGACGATTTTCTTCAAATTTTGCACAGGTTTAGTATCTTGACATGGGGACATAATGCAAGTACGATATGGATGTCATGGGGTTATTTACCCCCATATTCCAGATCGAAGGGGGCGAATATGTGTTTTGAGCAGTTCTTATCTTTGCAATGGTATAACAGGCATCGGTTGGGACTTTACTTCACACCATTGATGTTTTTGAGTTAAAATGGCCGTTTTTAGTTAATTGCCCCAAAAAAGGGGTAAATATTCATAACTTTTGATTGACTTGGATGATTTTCTTCAAATTTTGCACAGGTTTAGTATCTTGACATGGGGACATAATTCAAGTTTGACTTTGATGTCACCGGGTAATTTACCCTGAAAATCAATGCCAAAAGGGATGAACAAGTATTTTGAGCAGTTTTTGTGTTTTCAATGGTATATTTGGTTATGTGTTTCCATTGATTTTTCGTATGAATTGTTCAATCTTTTGCCTGCAAGCCCACTTATTCCATGTCGATTTATATCCTACCTTTTCAAAGGTTGACTGCTAGTTATTATTATTATTATTATTTGGCCATTTTTATCCAGTCAGTTTTTGTCATAGAGACTTGAAATTTTGTACATAGGTAGTCCTTGGTAAGTACTTTCATTTTTTGTGAAAATGGTTGACTTTGACCTTGAACTCAAGGTCACAGGTCATCTCAAAGTCAAATTTTGCAAAATTTCAAAGTGTATTATCTCTTTTAATATCATTGTTAGAATATTAAGACTTGGTAATCTTTATATGAACATGTGTTGCTACATTTTTGGCCTATATCGTTTATTGGGAGATGAGGGTAAAGGGGTATTTACCCCCTTCTGACAAAAACCAGTTGCTCATGTTTTCAGAGAAAACTATAATGGCTAGAGGCTCAGTTTTTGCTGTAATTGATAGCCTGACTACTCATCCATGGTAAGACACCTTTTATATTTTGATCAAACAAGGGGTTTTTGAGTTATGGGACTTTCAAAAATGGGTGTTTTGTCCAAAAAGTGAAAACATTTTTTAACTTTGGTTTGAATGGAGGGAATTTCATGAAACTTGGTGTGTATATAGTATTCATGAATTACAGTCACATTATGGAATAAAAATGACGTTTTGGGGGAAATTACCCCAAAAGGGGTAATTGACTCTAACTTGTGATTAACATGGGCGAATTTCTCCAAATTTTGCAGAAGTCCAGTATATTGACATGGGGACATAATGCAAGTATGATTTTGATGTCAAGGGGTAATTTACCCCCTTATTCTGGATCGAAAGGGGTGAATATGTGTTTTGACCAGTTATTGTGTATTGAATGATACAATAGGCATCGTTTGAGACTTTCCTTCGTGCTGTGGATGTTCCTGGATAAAAATTGTCGTTTTTAGGTAATTACCCCAAAAAGGGGTAAAAAGTCATAACTTTTGATTGACTTGGACGATTTTCTCCAAATTTTGCACATGTTTAGTATCTTGACATGTGGACATAATGCAAGTGCGGTTTTGATGTCATGGGGTAATTTACCCCCATATTCAAGATCGAAAGGGGTGAATATGTGTTTTGAGCAGTTCTTATCTTTGCAATGGTATAATAGGCATCGGTTGGGACTTTACTTCACAATACAGATGTCCTTAGGTGAAAATTGTCATTTTAAGGTAATTACCCCCAAAAAGGGGTAAATATTCATAACTTTTGACTGGCTTGGACGATTTCCTTCAAATTTTGCACAAGTTTAGTATCTTGACATGGGCACATAATGCAAGTATGATTTTGATGTCATGGGTTAATTTACCCCAATATTCTGGATTGAAAGGGCGAATATGTGTTTTGAGCAGTTCTTATCTTTGCAATCTTATAATAGGCATCGGTTGGGACTTTACTTCACACCATTTTTGTTTTTGGGTTAAAATTGCCGTTTTTAGATAATTACCCCCAAAAAGAGGTAAATATTCATAACTTTTGATTGACTTGGACGATTTTCTTCAAATTTTGCACAGGTTTAGTATCTTGACATGGGGACATAATGCAAGTACGATATGGATGTCATGGGGTTATTTACCCCCATATTCCAGATCGAAGGGGGTGAATATGTGTTTTGAGCAGTTCTTATCTTTGCAATGGTACAACAGGCATCGGTTGGGACTTTACTTCACAACATTGATGTTTTTGGGTTAAAATTGCCGTTTTTAGGTGTTTACCCAAAAAAGGGGTAAATATTCATAACTTTTGATTGACTTGGACGATTTTCTTCAAATTTTGCACAGGTTTAGTATCTTGACATGGGGACATAATTCAAGTTTGACTTTGATGTCATGGGGTAATTTACCCTCAAAATCAATGCCAAAAGGGATGAACAAGTATTTTGAGCAGTTTTTGTGTTTTCAATGGTATATTTGGTTATGTGTTTCCATTGATTTTTCGTACGAATTGTTCAATCTTTTGCCTGCAAGCCCACGTATTCCATGTCGATTTATTCCCTACCTTTTCAAAGGTTGACTGCTAGTTATTATTATTATTATTATTTGGCCATTTTTATCCAGTCAGTTTTTGTCATAGAGACTTGAAATTTTGTACATAGGTAGTCCTTGGTAAGTACTTTCATTTTTTGTGAAAATGGTTGACCTTGACCTTGAACTCAAGGTCACAGGTCATCTCAAAGTCAAATTTTTCAAAATTTCAAAGTGGATTATCTCTTTTAATATCATTGTTAGAATATTAAGACTTGGTAATCTTTATATGAACATGTGTTGCTACATTTTTGGCCTATATCGTTTATTGGGAGATGAGGGTAAAGGGGTATTTACCCCCTTTTGACAAAAACCAGTTGCTCATGTTTTCAGAGAAAACTATAATGGCTAGAGGCTCAGTTTTTGCTGTAATTGATAGCCTGACTACTCATCCATGGTAAGACACCTTTTATATTTTGATCAAACAAGGGGTTTTTGAGTTATGGGACTTTCAAAAATGGGTGTTTTGTCCAAAAAGTGAAAACATTTTTTAACTTTGGTTTGAATGGAGGGAATTTCATGAAACTTGGTGTGTATATAGTATTCATGAATTACAGTCACATTATGGAATAAAAATGACGTTTTGGGGGAAATTACCCCAAAAGGGGTAATTGACTCTAACTTGTGATTAAAATGGGCGAATTTCTCCAAATTTTGCAGAAGTCCAGTATATTGACATGGGGACATAATGCAAGTATGATTTTGATGTCAAGGGGTAATTTACCCCCTTATTCTGGATCGAAAGGGGTGAATATGTGTTTTGACCAGTTATTGTGTATTGAATGATACAATAGGCATCGTTTGAGACTTTCCTTCGTGCTGTGGATGTTCCTGGATAAAAATTGTCGTTTTTAGGTAATTACCCCAAAAAGGGGTAAAAAGTCATAACTTTTGATTGACTTGGACGATTTTCTCCAAATTTTGCACATGTTTAGTATCTTGACATGTGGACATAATGCAAGTACGATTTTGATGTCATGGGGTAATTTACCCCCATATTCAAGATCGAAAGGGGTGAATATGTGTTTTGAGCAGTTCTTATCTTTGCAATGGTATAATAGGCATCGGTTGGGACTTTACTTCACAATACAGATGTCCTTAGGTGAAAATTGTCATTTTAAGGTAATTACCCCCAAAAAGGGGTAAATATTCATAACTTTTGACTGGCTTGGACGACTTCCTTCAAATTTTGCACAAGTTTAGTATCTTGACATGGGCACATAATGCAAGTATGATTTTGATGTCATGGGTTAATTTACCCCCATATTCTGGATTGAAAGGGCGAATATGTGTTTTGAGCAGTTCTTATCTTTGCAATGGTATAATAGGCATCGGTTGGGACTTTACTTCACACCATTTTTGTTTTTGGGTTAAAATTGCCGTTTTTAGATAATTACCCCCAAAAAGAGGTAAATATTCATAACTTTTGATTGACTTGGACGATTTTCTTCAAATTTTGCACAGGTTTAGTATCTTGACATGGGGACATAATGCAAGTACGATATGGATGTCATGGGGTTATTTACCCCCATATTCCAGATCGAAGGGGGTGAATATGTGTTTTGAGCAGTTCTTATCTTTGCAATGGTATAACAGGCATCGGTTGGGACTTTACTTCACACCATTGATGTTTTTGAGTTAAAATGGCCGTTTTTAGTTAATTACCCCAAAAAAGGGGTAAATATTCATAACTTTTGATTGACTTGGATGATTTTCTTCAAATTTTGCACAGGTTTAGTATCTTGACATGGGGACATAATTCAAGTTTGACTTTGATGTCACCGGGTAATTTACCCTGAAAATCAATGCCAAAAGGGATGAACAAGTATTTTGAGCAGTTTTTGTGTTTTCAATGGTATATTTGGTTATGTGTTTCCATTGATTTTTCGTATGAATTGTTCAATCTTTTGCCTGCAAGCCCACGTATTCCATGTCGATTTATATCCTACCTTTTCAAAGGTTGACTGCTAGTTATTATTATTATTATTATTTGGCCACTTTTTGCCAGTTAGTTTTTGTGCTAGAGACTTGAAATTTTGTACATAGGTAGTCCTTGGTCGGTACTTTCATTTTTTGTGAAAATGGTTGACCTTGACCTTGAACTCAAGGTCACAGGTCATCTCAAAGTCAAATTTTCCAAAATTTCAAAGTGGATTATCTCTTTTAATATCATTGTTAGATTATTAGGACTTAGGAACCTTTATATAAACATGTGTTGCTACAATTTTGGCCTGTATCGTTTATTGGGAGATGAGGGTAAAGGGGTATTTACCCCCTTTTGACAAAAACCAGTTGCTCATGTTTTCAGAGAAAACTATAATGGCTAGAGGCTCAGTTTTTGCTGTAATTGATAGCCTGACTGCTCATCCATGGTAAGACACTTTTTATATTTTGATCAAACTTGGGGTTTCTGAGTTATTGGACTTTCAAAAATGGGTGTTTTGTCCAAAAAGTGAAAACATTTTTTAACTTTGGTTTGAATGGAGGGAAACTAATGAAACTTGGTGTGTATATAGTATTCATGAATTACAGTCACATTATAAAATAAAAATAACGTTTTGGGGGTAATTACCCCAAAAGGGGTAATTGACTCTAACTTTTGATTAACATGGACGATTTTCTCCAAATTTTGCACAAGTCCAGTATATTGACATGGGGAGATAATGCAAGTATGATTTTGATGTCAAGGGGAAATTTACCCCCTTATTCTGGATCGAAAGGGGTGAATATGTGTTTTGAGCAGTTATTGTGTATTGAATGATACAATAGGCATCGTTTGAGACTTACCTTTGTGCTGTGGATGTTCCTGGATAAAAATTGTCGTTTTTAGGTAATTACCCCAAAAAGGGGTAAAAAGTCATAACTTTTGATTGACTTGGACGATATTCTCCAAATTTTGCACATGTTTAGTATCTTGACATGTGGACATAATGCAAGTACGATTTTGATGTAATGGGGTAATTTACCCCCATATTCAAGATCGAAAGGGGTGAATATGTATTTTGAGCAGTTCTTGTCTTTCCAATGGTACAATTGGCATCGGTTGGGACTTTACTTCACACCATTGATGTTTTTTGGTTAAAATTGCCATTTTTAGGTAATTACCCCAAAAAGGGGTAAATATTCATATCTTTTGACTGACTTGGACGATTTCCTTCAAGTTTTGCACAAGTTTAGTATCTTGACATGGGCACATAATGCAAGTATGATTTTGATGTCATGGGTTAATTTACCCCCATATTCAGGATCAAAAGGGGCGAATATGTGTTTTGAGCAGTTCTTATCTTTGCAATGGTATAATGGGCATCGGTTGGGACTTTACTTCACACCATTTTTGTTTTTGGGTTAAAATTGCCGTTTTTAGATAATTACCCCCAAAAAGAGGTAAATATTCATAACTTTTGATTGACTTGGACGATTTTCTTCAAATTTTGCACAGGTTTAGTATCTTGACATGGGGACATAATGCAAGTACGATATGGATGTCATGGGGTTATTTACCCCATATTCCAGATCGAAGGGGGTGAATATGTGTTTTGAGCAGTTCTTATCTTTGCAATGGTATAACAGGCATCGGTTGGGACTTTACTTCACACCATTGATGTTTTTTAGTTAAAATGGCCGTTTTTAGTTAATTACCCCAAAAAAGGGGTAAATATTCATAACTTTTGATTGACTTGGATGATTTTCTTCAAATTTTGCACAAGTTTAGTATCTTGACATGGGGACATAATTCAAGTTTGACTTTGATGTCACGGGTAATTTACCCTGAAAATCAATGCCAAAAGGGATGAACAAGTATTTTGAGCAGTTTTTGTGTTTTCAATGGTATATTTGGTTATGTGTTTCCATTGATTTTTCGTATGAATTGTTCAATCTTTTGCCTGCAAGCCCACGTATTCCATGTCGATTTATATCCTACCTTTTCAAAGGTTGACTGCTAGTTATTATTATTATTATTTGGCCATTTTTATCCAGTCAGTTTTTGTCATAGAGACTTGAAATTTTGTACATAGGTAGTCCTTGGTAAGTACTTTAATTTTTTGTGAAAATGGTTGACCTTGACCTTGAACTCAAGGTCACAGGTCATCTCAAAGTCAAATTTTTCAAAATTTCAAAGTGGATTATCTCTTTTAATATCATTGTTAGAATATTAAGACTTGGTAATCTTTATATGAACATGTGTTGCTACATTTTTGGCCTATATCGTTTATTGGGAGATGAGGGTAAAGGGGTATTTACCCCCTTCTGACAAAAACCAGTTGCTCATGTTTTCAGAGAAAACTATAATGGCTAGAGGCTCAGTTTTTGCTGTAATTGATAGCCTGACTACTCATCCATGGTAAGACACCTTTTATATTTTGATCAAACAAGGGGTTTTTGAGTTATGGGACTTTCGAAAATGGGTGTTTTGTCCAAAAAGTGAAAACATTTTTTAACTTTGGTTTGAATGGAGGGAATTTCATGAAACTTGGTGTGTATATAGTATTCATGAATTACAGTCACATTATGGAATAAAAATGACGTTTTGGGGGAAATTACCCCAAAGGGGTGATTGACTCTAACTTGTGATCAACATGGGCGAATTTCTCCAAATTTTGCAGAAGTCCAGTATATTGACATGGGGACATAATGCAAGTATGATTTTGATGTCAAGGGGTAATTTACCCCCTTATTCTGGATCGAAAGGGGTGAATATGTGTTTTGACCAGTTATTGTGTATTGAATGATACAATAGGCATGGTTTGAGACTTTCCTTCGTGCTGTGGATGTTCCTGGATAAAAATTGTCGTTTTTAGGTAATTACCCCAAAAAGGGGTAAAAAGTCATAACTTTTGATTGACTTGGACGATTTTCTCCAAATTTTGCACATGTTTAGTATCTTGACATGTGGACATAATGCAAGTACGATTTTGATGTCATGGGGTAATTTACCCCCATATTCAAGATCGAAAGGGGTGAATATGTGTTTTGAGCAGTTCTTATCTTTGCAATGGTATAATAGGCATTGGTTGGGACTTTACTTCACAATACAGATGTCCTTAGGTGAAAATTGTCATTTTAAGGTAATTACCCCCAAAAAGGGGTAAATATTCATAACTTTTGACTGGCTTGGACGATTTCCTTCAAATTTTGCACAAGTTTAGTATCTTGACATGGGCACATAATGCAAGTATGATTTTGATGTCATGGGTTAATTTACCCCCATATTCTGGATTGAAAGGGCGAATATGTGTTTTGAGCAGTTCTTATCTTTGCAATGGTATAATAGGCATCGGTTGGGACTTTACTTCACACCATTTTTGTTTTTGGGTTAAAATTGCCGTTTTTAGATAATTACCCCCAAAAAGAGGTAAATATTCATAACTTTTGATTGACTTGGACGATTTTCTTCAAATTTTGCACAGGTTTAGTATCTTGACATGGGGACATAATGCAAGTACGATATGGATGTCATAGGGTTATTTACCCCCATATTCCAGATCGAAGGGGGCGAATATGTGTTTTGAGCAGTTCCTTTCTTTGCAATGGTACAACAGGCATCGGTTGGGACTTTACTTCACAACATTGATGTTTTTGGGTTAAAATTGCCGTTTTTAGGTGTTTACCCCAAAAAAGGGGTAAATATTCATAACTTTTGATTGACTTGGACGATTTTCTTCAAATTTTGCACAGGTTTAGTATCTTGACATGGGGACATAATTCAAGTTTGACTTTGATGTCATGGGGTAATTTACCCTCAAAATCAATGCCAAAAGGGATGAACAAGTATTTTGAGCAGTTTTTGTGTTTTCAATGGTATATTTGGTTATGTGTTTCCATTGATTTTTCGTATGAATTGTTCAATCTTTTGCCTGCAAGCCCACGTATTCCATGTCGATTTATATCCTACCTTTTCAAAGGTTGACTGCTAGTTATTATTATTATTATTTTCTTGGCCAGTAGGTTTTTGTGCTAGAGACTTGAAACTTGGTACATATATAGTCCATGGTTAGTACTTCATTTTGGGAGAAGATGGTTGACCTTGACCTTGAACTCAAGGTCACAGGTCATCTCAAAGTCGAAAATTGGAAAACTTAAAAGTGGAATAACTTTTTTAATATTACAAGAATCAATTTGAAACTTTGGAATATATATATAAACATGTATCCCAACATTTGTAACCCATAATTGTTTTTGTGCAATGAGGGTAAGGGGGTAATTACCCCAATTTGACTAAAACAGGTTTGCACAGGTTTCCAGAAAAACTAAGCAAGCTAGAAACTCAGTTCTTTCACTGATAGGTAGCCTGACTAACCATTCAAGGTAAGTGATATTTTATATTTTGATTATGTGAAGGGGTAACTATGTAATGGGGTGTTGAAAATAGGGTGTTTTGCCCCAAGAGTGAAAACATTGTAAAACTTTGGTTTTAATGAAAGGATTTCAATGATAGTCTGGTAATATATTAATGGTTTCTGTATTATGTAATCCTTGTTGCCCGAAGCTTGGTAATTACCCCCCAAAAAGGGGTAAATGTCTATAACTTGTGATTGACCTGGACGATTTTCTTCAAATTTTGCACACGTTTGGGAATTTGACTCAGGCACATATTAAACGAATAAATTTAACAGTATTGCCAACATAGGGTATTTACCCTCGTAATCAATGCCAAAAGGGGTGAATATATATTTTGAGGAGTTATGTTGTTCAAAATGGAATATCAGCTGTATGTTTGGTCTACGGGTATCCGGTTGGATTTTACTGGATGAAAAGTTTCTGTTTTGGGTAATTACCCCCAAAAGGGGTAAATGTCTATAACTTGTGATTGACATGGACGATTTACTTCAAATTTTGCACACGTTTGGGATATTGACTCAGGCACATATTAAACAAATAATTTTAACAGTATTGCCAACATAGGGTATTTACCCTCGTAATCAATGCCAAAAGGGGTGAATATATATTTTGAGGAGTTATGTTGTTCAAAATGGAATATCAGCTGTATGTTTGGTCTACTGCTATCCGGTTGGATTTTACTGGATGAAAACTTTCTGTTTTGGGTAATTACCCCCAAAAGGGGTAAATGACTATAACTTGTGATTGACATGGACGATTTACTTCAAATTTTGCACACGTTTGTGACATTGACTCAGACACATGCTAAAAGGAAAAAATTCACAGAATAGGGTGATTTACCCTCGTAATCAAGTTCTAAGGGGGTAAATACATATTTTGAAGAACTTGGTTGTTTAAAATGGAATATTAGTTGCACGTTTGGTCTAGGTTATTCGTATGGATGTTACGGGATGAAAAGTTTCGGTTTTTAATAATTACCCCCAAAAGGGGTAAATGACTATAACTTGTGACTGACATGGACGATTTACTTCAAATTTTGCACATGTATGGGATATTGACTCAGGCACATGTTGAAAGAGAAAATGTTACAATATAGGATAATTTACCCTCGTAATCAAGGTCAAAGGGGGGTAAATACGTATTTTGAGGAATTTGGTTGTTTAAAATGGAATGTCAAGTTTATGTTGGATCTAGGCTTGTACTTAATGGATGTTACTGGATGAACAGTTTCGGTTTTAGGTAGTAACCCCCAAAAGGGGTAAATGGCTATATCTTGTGATTGACATGGACAATTTTCTTCAAATTTTGCATGGGCTAAGTGTGTCTACTTTACGACATAATATAAGTAGAAACTTCAGCTTACAGGGTCTCTACCATAATAGTCCGACATAGTCTCATATAATTTGTTTTACTCATATATTTGAGGTCGAATCATTGCCTAACCTTTTTAAAGGTTGAATACTAGTTTTTGTCTGATTTTGTGATACATGCTATGTTTACAAGCACACAAGGCAAATTTTGACACAACTTGATGGTACAGGGGGATAGGGAATTTTCTAAGCTAAATATTGGTACTTTATACAGTTCAAAAACTTGGAAATATGACCTCATTATGGGAATTTTTGTATTTACGGAAATTTATATATTTTGAAAATAAGAGTCAACATATTTTGTGCTGTTGTGTGCTGATGAGAGGCACACATTCTGAAACTGAACTTGATTTTTTAATGTGTCTTTGACAATAATAAGACATCTTTTGTGAAAAAAATTTGTCATTTCAAGAAATATTGTATTTTCGGCTGCCATTATTGAAAAATTGATTTTTTGGAATATCTTTGGAAGTAAGGCTTATAATGGAAAAATTATTTCACCAATACCCACATTTTCAGGGTCAAGGACTCTCATGAAGCCATTTGTGACAACATACGTCATGTGACAATACTCTATTAGATGGTTTGAAAGGCGCCCGTTATAGGAATTCAACGCTTTTTGGAACATCTCTGGAACTGAGACGGATAATGGAAAAAATATTTCACCCATTGCCTTATTTTCAGAGTCAAGTCTATTGTGATACCATTTTAGACATCACATCTCAAGTAAAAATAATATGCTATAACAGGCTTGAAATGTGGCATTTCCAAAATGCAAGACAGATTTTCTTTACAAATTGTGTATTTAGCAAAGCAAAGCCACTTCTTTTATGATGTAAGCATTTGCTGTGCATGATGTCACATCAATGAACTGCAGTGCAACTCTGCAGTTACTGTACTGTGATGTTTACTATTGAGACAACCACTTGACACCTGATACATGGAAAAGCTTTGAGAGACCAATATTTCTACAAACGATGTGAATTGGGCTGTGAAAACAGTGTGAATCGGGCTGTGATTGACTGTTCAAAAATGCTCCATGAGTCCATGAATTGTTCTCAGGTCCAGCTCAGGGCATATAAGAAACCAAATTGGGACTATCTTAACTGCATTCAAATCACAACATATTTGTTTTTGTATTGAAAGCTTAAACTGTCTTCTAGAGCTTATGGAGCCTGTACAATGCAATACACTGACACACAATCTGTTAATTTCTGCGAAAAGTGCATCCTGAAAAATTCAGTGTGGGGTAAAAACATTCCTATTGGAGGATAAACTTCCACCTGTACCTTTGATTAGTCTGGGCACTGGAGTATTTGCAATGATTTTTTATATATCTTTAAATTTTACAATATGCGACAATTTCCAGTTAATATTTTAACCTCTTGACTGACCCTCTATACACTGAAGGGGGGCGTTCCAGATTCGTAGGCAGAATTTAGCATTCTTCACTTCAACCAGGATGGCCAGTGAATTGTTTCATTGTGAAAATAAATTGAATGGTCTTACAACTGTTGATTTACCTTCCAAAAATCTAGATGTCTCAGGATAACTATTTGGGACCTTAATTAAAATTCATTTTAACATAAAGGCCAGAATAGAATAAGACTTTAAAGTACTGTGATCAAAATTGAAACTTGTAAGGTGATGCAAATTCCAGATTTTGAGATAGGATAACATCTTCGTTTCATGCGGCCCAAAAGCAGAGATATATTATTACACTGAATATAAAAAGAAAAGAAAGAAACATTCAACAAATTGAATTCACTGTATACATACATATGGAGAGACTGTTGTGGGTTGTGTCATAAATTGTGCCTTAGTGTTGGGGTGAAATGAAGAACGATGTAAAGAAGGTAATGTCACCCATGTGTACAAATTGTGCCAACATCATTATTATATGCACCATGACCAGATATAATGCTGAGAAAAGCTGCACTGAGATATTCAATATTATTATTGAAAAAATTATGCATTATTGACTGACATTAGTACGTATTTCTCAATCTTTTATTGAGTGACCACGCTATTCTTGGAGTTGCCCTCAGGGAGAAATTATCTATTTCACTTTAAAAGCAAACATAGTTATTTGTTTTCAGTTTGCTGTTCCCCCAAATATTCAAGCAACACCATAAATTATTTGTTGCAAGACTGCTAAAGCACAATTTATTTATTTCACCAAAACTTTGCGCGAAACTACTTAAAAAACCCCCCCCCCCTGATATTATTGCCTCCATCATGTTGACCGTAAGATAATTTCCCTTTGGCTCACAGTGGTTGGCAGGGATATCTAATACTTGTGGTGTTAGATTTAATTTAGCATAGTTAATTGATTTTTACGACCAATTTCCATCCAAAATCATTTTGTGGCTGTGCCATTTGGATTGGGGTCAGTTGTGGCAAGGGTATGATACAGGATTTTATTTTTCATTTAGAATAACTAGAACTGGGAAATGGCAGACAATAAATGAGAAACAGTTCTCAGCCAGCAGGTCATTTGCATAAATGGAGGTCTGGTGGAGACAGAGGCAATAAACAGTGCTCAAAGGAAACATCAATTTTTGATGTCATCGAGGAAGAAAAGGGTGAAAGAAGGGTAGATGAAGACTGTAGGGAAAGGGCAAGCCTGTGTAGGGAGTTTTTAGCTGACAACTATCCTGTGACCTTGGGTGACCTCATTTGCATATCATTAGCATTAAGTTCAATGTTGTGGGGGATTATACATTCTTGTCAGCAGGGGCGGTGATTTTTCATTTTTGTAGGGGGGGGTGATTACGGCAAACGCGATCGCGAAACTTTGCGCAAAGCCTAGCGTGCCAAATGTCTCTGCAGTAGATTTGGGGGCCACTTTATTTTAGATAACCAAAAGTATGTTCTGAGACTTGTATGTATTCCACATGACATACAAGTGGTATCATGGAAAAATAGCTAAACATAACTGATAATTGTCAGCAATAAGTAGTAATAATTTGAAATTCTTGGGAGGGGAGGAATAATCATATGATTGATCATCCCCCCAGGAACTACGCCCCTGCTTGACAGTATCTTATGCCATTCCTGAATATAAGAAGAAATTAATTAGATGTAAAGAACATATGTTTATGCAACCATCCAAAAAGAAATAATTCAAGTTTTGTGGAATTTCTATTTTCTTCCTTAGTTATGTCATTAGGGTTCAGTAAGTCCCATGTAAAGTATCTGTCATAAACCAAAAACAGGAACACAAGACCTATCTGAAAAACAAGGTAAAATACAAGGTTTTTCTTGCAATAAACTAAGTGGAACAACTGTAATATAATTGAGCTACTTTATCAAAAATATATGCTACCATGTTTCTAATAGTTCAGATTGCATTGAAACTTCGATTCTAGTCTATATATTGTATTTTGATATCTATCATAGTCAGATTGAGTGACAAAGCTATGATTTTTTAGGCCAATTGCCCTGAAAAAAAAAAAGTAGCACAACTTACCCTCCACTCAATTTTAGGGTGACACTGGCCAATCCTCTAATAAAATATGTGTGCATGGCAGAATTTGGAATGACCTTTGAAGGAGCAAAACTTTATGAATAACCTGTGTTTTGACACAAAACTTGTCATTCAAATGATAGTTTCCCTTAAAACACAATGACAGATACAGCGAAACGGCCAAAGAAAACAGCGTTGTATCGTAACGAAAAATTGCACAGCATAATCTTTAAAAGACAAAGTGAGTTATTCTTTACATCCCCATTAGCACCAGCTTCGGCTATTGAGAGGCAATTAAAAACATAAGACATTATTCTAAAAGAAATCAGACAGAAAACATCATCCTGATTCTTCTGAATTTCAGGCCAAACCTTGTTTTGAATATTGATAGTTTGTCTTGCGTAAACCTACGAGTTTCGCTGCAGTTGATTGATGTGACATCATGCATAGCAAATGCGTGGCTACATCATGACAAAAGTGGCTTAACTAAGTAAATGATTTGCAAACAAAAAATAAAAACAATTCTGGTATTTTAGAAGGACAAAACAAGATGTTCTTTATGCTGCTTGTCAAACCAGTTATAGCATTGTTACTTCATATGTGATGTCTAAAATGTATTACAATAGTCCTTGACTCTGAAAATATGGTAAAGGGTGAAATACCTTTTCCATTATCTGTGTCAGTTTCAGAGATATTCCAAAAAAGCTTGAATTTCCGTAACCGGCATCTTTCAAACCCTCAACTAGAGTATTGTCACAAGACCTATGATGTCAAAAATGGCTTCATTAGAGTTCTTGACCCTGAAAATGTGGGTATTGGTGAAATAATTTCTCTATTATCAGCCTTAGTTCCAAAGATATTTCCAAAAAATCAAATTTTCAATAATGGCAGCCGAAAATACAATATTTCCTGAAATGGCAAATTTTTTTAACAAAAGTCGTCTTCTTGTTGTCAAAGACACATTAACAAATCAAGTTCAGTTTCAGAATGTGTGCCTCTCATCAGCACACAACAGCACAAAATATGTTGACTGTTATTTTCAAAATGTATAAATTTCCGTAAATACCAAAATTCCCATATTGAGGTCATATTTGCAAGTTTTTGAACTGCATAAAGTACCGGAATTGGCAAAAATGTATATTTGGACACCAAAATTGTTAAAGTAAGTCCATTTTAAGCCGAGATATGGCACTTTTCATATTTTTGCATTTTCCTACAAAATCCATGAAATCTGCCACCCTTAAATATCTTAAAATGCTCATATCAGGCACATAAGGATAATGCCCAGCGAACGGAAAGTGGATTTCGGACATTCAAGTCTTATATAAGCATCACCAATCGACAGCTTTTCCAGCCACCCGCTGGCAAATGGGTTTTTAGTGAGCTGAAGTTGGGCTGTTTTCCCATTGAAGCCCATGTTAAATGAATTTCAGTCATTTTTGACATGCTTTTTTCAAAGGGTTAAAATTAAGGAAAATTTTAATTTATGGAAAAACGGACTTCACCGTGCTTCATTAATGTATTTGAAGGGCACGTGGTGAAAATTTCATCCGGATCCGGCTCGGACCATCCTCCACTTACACAGCCATCCTGCCTGGTTTTCTCAGAGACAGCTCATTTTAAAAGGTAATTCAATAAGTAAGAAGATTAGGAGACCAACAGAAAGCTGTCAATGATGTGACAAAGCCAGTTTGCAAATTAAAAAATAAGGAAATTAATAGTTGCAGTGGACCGCCAATTTGCAAAGAGCTCTCAGGCCCTGTCAACTTTTTTTGGTCGTTAAGGCAAAACCTCATTGGATTGTGTGTTAGAATAGATAAAAAATTATGTGAGAAATATTATCAAATATCCTCTTTTAGACTTGGTATTGATTATCTGCACCGAATCAATTAATTAATTGATGGTTCATCCGGCAAAGCAGTCAGCACTGAGTTGGCATTTTAGACACATCAAAATTCAGTCCTCAGGCATCGTGAAGATTTTTAATAGCAGGATGAAGTTTTTATATTGATTAGGATGTAGGATAGTTTTTCGACTGGCAGTCAGATTAATAAAAAATCATCTTTAAATTGCATCTCCTTTCATTCCATACGGACATTTTAAAATACAACTTGCAGACTGTTCATAACTGGTGCATTTGCAAACTAAAAATAAAACTAGAACTGGCGCTCGTAGAGCACATGTATAGCTTCGCTGTTCATTTAAAATTTAACGTCCACTACTGCAACATGCCACACATAAGCAGTTTAGTTGATTAAGTTTTAGGCCTAAATGTTATCAACTCAATGTAGAACTTTAAAAGAAAGCTGATTGTGATAAATTGCAAGACTGATGATAAAAGACCCAGATAATTTTGGCAATTCTGGTATGATTTTCATCAAATGAACATTGAAATGTTGCCAATTTAGTGCTTCGACACCTTCTGCCACATCATATGGACATTTAAATATAAAAATATTTATAATGGCAAATTTTGCTGAGAGAATGTAAAACAATATACGCTCTTGGCTCCTTGTAACATACAGCAAAAAACGACAGTGCATGCTGCACTGTAGAGGCCATTTTTAGATTTCTTTAACTGAAGGCGATAAAAAGCTCCAATTGTCACAAAAATTTAATCAGTTATTGTGTGATACAAATGAACACATCATGCCAAAGGAAATTTAAATCCATCCAGCAGTTTTTGCAAGAATCAACTCATATACCCACTGACGCACATGTTGAAATGCCATGCTTCACAATAGCTTCTCAGTGAAGCTAATTGATATAACACGCAAGAAACAGGATTTGAACCGGAGACAATAATAGGACATACAATCGTTGTTTGCTCCTAAAGCTCTTTGCAGATAGGCGGTCCAATGGAAAAATTAATTTTCAATTTGCAAACTGGCTTTGCCACGTCATTGACTTTTCTATCGGTCTCCTAATCTTCTTATTTGATGAAGTATCTCAGAGCTCTTTGCAGATAGGCGGTCCACTGGGAAAATAAATTTTCTTATTTCAAATTGCAAACTGGCTTAGCAACGTCACTGACAGTTTTCTGTAGCTCTGCTGATCTTCTTATTTGATAAAGTACCTTATGTAATTTAGTTAGTTTGTTTATTGTCGCCGATGCCGCTAGATATGATAAGCACAGAATCAACTGATTAACCATAACTGACTCAAACAAAACATTTTTAAGCCAGGGACATCACATGACCAAGTCGAAAGTTAATTTTGAAACTGAGTTAATTTTGAAACTGTTTGGGCTGCCAATCTGCAAACAGGTATAAAAGGTCTGCCGGTAAAGTGATCTCTGACCAGAGATTTAACCAAACACCTTAATTCAGAATTGAGGGCAATAAAACCAACTCAAGCTCACATAGACTGCAAAGAAATGAATTGTCAATTGTCTTTGAGTAGGGTAAGGTGGAGGAAATCCGGCCCCGGGGCAATTCCGGCCCCAAAGATTAAAACCAGCAACAAGTAGATTAAAAACAGTAGCAAACAAACAAACATATGATTAGGGTCACTTTGTTAGATTGTTTCGAAAACAATCAAACAATTTTACCTCGTTTTTCTTTTGTGCAGATATAGTTTAAAAACCTCAAGGTATGTTTGTCACAGCAAGTACAAGTACTCAAACCATTAAGTGGCCGGATTTGCCCCGTGAATAAAAGGGGCTGGATTTCCCCAACCTTACCCTAACTTACAAGTTACCTCAGCGGTGAGTGCTGTGACTCAGTAAGTGACTTGTTCTGATAGCATTGAAATTAGAGGAATTGACCTCACAAGCTGTTTTTAAGAATAACATGGCATGGACTAGGATATTATGACCTCACAAGGGACATATCATTGCAATTCTGTAAGCAACTGTAATGCATCTTTATTTCCACCCACATGAATAAGTACAGAAGTTAACTAGAGCCATTACAGGACGATTTGTGAATCTTTCAGAGGACATTAATATTGCACGAGGCTTGGTCCAATGCTCCTAATGGGTGCATTAAAAACTATGGACATATTCAATGCTTTTAATGGTGTTGTTACTAATGCTTAGACTTGGAGTGCTTGTTGCTAGTCTGCATCATTAGACACGAGAATATATACTATCAGCACTCTTGATAGTAGTCAGTTTGAACTTGAAAAGCAGATATGGCTATTGCTAAAGAATCTTTGTTATTATTTTGAATAGTGGATTCAGTGCAGCGGATGAAGCACATAATTGATTGATCCGATGCACATGGCTTTGTGAATATTTCAAAATGCTGTTAGTTCAGCATAACTGCTTTTATTGTATGCCGACACACACCGATTGCTTTGGATAGGTTTACTGAGTAAAAGTAATGTTAAGAACTTAAGAAAGATCTATGTGTATGGTTTGACTTCAGCGATTTGGCTTCGGAAGTCGGACGCGTCATGGATTTGCTGTTTATCATAGTCAGAAATGCTTATGGATTACTGTTCAAAAGTGTAATGCAAGGATTACCTTTCTCTCCTTAACTGTTGAGTTGTGGTTTGTTGTTAAACAGTATTTTCAGCTCAGTTTATATCAAATCTTTGTTTGTTTTGGTGTAACTTGCATTCATTGGGTTGTATTGTTCACACAGCTGCTTTTTTGCTTAATTTCTTCTTTCGTTCCTTTCACGATTTCATCGTTCGTTTTGTGTACATAATTTTTCCTTTGTTTGTTGATTGTTTCTTTGTTCGTTCATTCCTCTGTTCCTTCATTTGTTTGTTCCTTCCTTCGTTTCTTTCTTCCTTCCTTTGTTTGCATGTTCATTTGTTTCTTCCTTCTTTGCTTTCATCCTTTCTTCCTTCATTCTTCCCTCATCTCCTATTCCCTGCATTCTTCCTTCCTTTCTTCTTTCCTGCCTTCCTTTCTTCCCTGCTTTTGCTTTCTTCCTTCCTTCCTTCTTCATTCCTTCTTCCTTCTTTCCTTTCCATTCTTCCTTCCTTTCCTTCTGTGTGTTGTATCCATTATATCTTTGCCTCATTCCATATATAACTATTTTCATTCAGATGACTGAAGCAAACCACTAACGGCCAGTATGTCCAGAGCCCTAGAACAAAGAAGAAATGACAGGCGACTGGCCCGGCTGGACAAAGGGTGGTCAGTGAAAGATGAACAATTGGGATTGGAAAAATTCAATCTCCAAGACCCTTACATTGCCGAACTGTTGAGAAGGAAACAGGAGAAAATCAAAGAGGAAGTATGTATATTTTCTAAAACTTAACTTTTGTGATTGTTTACAATAACTTACATGTTAAATTGATATAAATGATGAGCACCAAATATAAAGACACAGCAGAATTTTGAAAGAGCGTAGTAGTTATCCAGAGCATTGTTTTTTTCGAAGGGCTTGATTTTCATATAATTTGAGACATACATGATTTCAAGAACTTTTAATGACACAGTCAAAATTGACCTGAAAACAAAGTGTAATATTCAAAAACCCTGATCTTTTTGATTAATTTTAGTTTTATTCATTTATCAGTGTGGACGTGTTTGGCAGACATGTTCCAACCCCTAAGTTTGTTGGCTGAAATCTTTGACATTACTGCGAACAGCATCTCCAACTCCCAGTCAATGGACACAGTCACGAGAAATCAATGTGATGAAAATATTAATGTGATTTCATTTGTGAATCAATAAAACTAGATAAATTACACTTCACAAGGTGGCCTGACATTTCAAAATCTTGCAAAATGCATGGACCATGAGCCTTCATGCATTTGCACAAGCTAAAAAATGTTCCAGGATTTCTACTCCAGTAAACATGACTACTTCCATCATTTCCCCATGGAATTTATTTAGTTAAAATTCTCAAGCTGAAAAAAAAAATCATTATAATGATGTTCAGTGGCTAGGAAGTCATAAAGTTATTGAATAGGATGTATATGCACGCTCTGTAAAACTTTTTATTTACTCATAAGCTTTATTTGAAAGTTATATACATTAACATGAAGCAGAGCTCAAGTTATTTTTAATGTATAGCAATTTTGATTGATCACCAAAGCAGACATACTTGTTCAATAACCAGCAAAAGAAACACAACATTAATTTTTTTAATCTCAAATGTGAAATTATATTTTTTGGCTCAGAACCAATTACAGAGTATTGATCAATCTCCACGTCAACAGTTATCATTATGTCAAAAGTTATTCTTTTCCTGTTTTTCTTCTACCTTGCTTACTATATTTCGGTTTTTGCAACCAAAAACATAAATTCAATGAGTGTCATAAGAGCTGAAAAATTTGTATTCTCACATTATTATCAGTTTGTTCAGCACTTGAGAACTTAAAAATATTTTTGTTGAAGGAACCGTGAAGTTAAAATCATTATTAAAATGCAGAATAAAGATTTTTAATAGGGTGAACTTTACCAAATTACCGAAATTTTGCATTAATCGTCAAGGACTCAATCAAGAACTTTTTCTTTCTTAACAGCTGAAAGCGAAGCAGAAGTTACTAGCTCCAATCAGGGCAACCGCTGAAACTCGAAAGAAGAAAGCAAAGAAAAAGAAAGAGAAGTCGATACTGGTTGAGCCCGTGAAAGAAAAGTCGGTACTGGTTGAGCCAATGAGAGAGCCGTCAATACCGGTAGAAGAGGAAAAGGAGAAGACAATAGTGGAAGAGCACAGGTCAGTACTGGGTGATGGGACTAAGCTAAAGTCAATGTCAATACTGGTTGAATCAGCAAAACAAAGGTCGATACTGGTCGATGGGAAAAAGTTGGAAGAACATAGGTCGGTACTGGGTGACCCAGAAAAACAGAGGTCAGCACTGGTTGAAGAGGAAAGACAAAGGTCAGCACACTTTCAAGATGCTGAACAGGAATCGATAACAGGTGGAGACGAAAATCAGCAATCTTCGTCATTCATAGAAGAAAAACAGTTGAGAAAGGACAAAACCTTACCACCCTTAAGGGAAAGGAGTCGAAGTAAATTGACGGAGACACAAAATTCATTTGTGAAAGAAAATACAGAATTGGAGATTGTAGATTTGGAACAGGATGAGGTAACTGAGGAGGTAACTGAGCAATCAACTAAGTAAGTAGAATGAGTAACTTACTATCACGTGTGCGCTTCTTGCAGCTTATTTCGGATATGAGTTTGACTTACGAAATCTTATGACAGCTTTGGTTGTGGCAGTTTCCCAGTTCAGGGTTTTCTTTTTTCAAAATTGGAATTTGTTTGCTGTGCAGCTTATCAAGAATGATTCACTGTGCTTTATTTATAAACTGAATTTGTGAAGTATTTAATTTAGGTACTGATATTGAAAAAATTATTTTTTATCTCATGTATTGCAAGGGCATCAGTGAAGACTTTCTATACATAATATTCATGTGAAGCTCAAATTCACAGATTAACAGGTCATATTAGATATAAAATTACAAGAGAAAAAAGATAACAAATTGTCTGGTGCATTACAAAGTGTTGAGATCCCAGAACCTGACTTGGCAAAGGACAGAGGAAGTACCAAAACAAACCAGAGTCAGGTGTAAGGAGGTGTGAGACTTAGGAACATGTGATGTTAAGGCCTTTAAGGACGTCCAACGTTCCATCTCCTCCCACACAAGAAGAGATCCCAGAACCTGACTTGGCAAAGATAGGCTGAAAAATGACATAGATTTCGTAGTATTAATATGTAAATGGCACTGCCATGAAATTCGCGCAGCATTGTCATATAACTACTGCATTATCTTCAACTTTCCATGCAGAAGGCCAATTTATCTTTTTAAAGGACTGGTCAAATCGGAGATAGATAGAATAGATAGATAAGATCAGGTCTATAGACAAGACTAGATAGATAGATAGATAGATAGATAGATAGATAGATAGATAGATAGATAGATTACACTGACAGCTGTGTAATTCAAATCTGTGTTAAATTTGGATCTATAAATTTGGATCTATTATGTTAAATTGTTGATGTTACATAACTGAGACCAATAAAACAATAGCTATTCAGAGATGACTGTTCACTATTAGACTGTTACATAATTTGTTGATAGTTAATGAAGATTATGTAACCTTAAGTGTTGTTATGATTTCTTACTTGGTGAGCCTTTTAAGTCATTAACTTTTGTGTTGACTTTTAATTTTCAGTCACTTCTTACAATCAGGGGTATGGAATATTTATTTCCAATGTTGATACACATGTTGATTTAATTCCCTGAAATATGTCATTGGAGGTTGTTATAGGGCAAGATTGAAATTTTAAAACTATTTTGGAAGATATTTGAGGTATTTTAGTTATTTACCAAACTAAACTCTGACTAAACTGCTGGCTCTGCTTTTATGGCAACTACAGGCACTTCCTGTTCAGGCAGTCACTGTAGACAGGAGCACCACACAGAATGAGCTGTCCTTGTGCTAAGTGAGCTTCGCTCATGGCTGCCTTTGGCAGCCTCATATCATATTATAGACAGCTAAAATCTCATCAACAAATTTAAGGATTTCGCAGAAGCAATATCGTGTCCTACTAAAATAAGCATAACGCATTCAGCGTGCACGGTCATAAAACAATTACTATGGTTCATTCTTGCAATGACACTTCTTTACACCAAATGTAACAACTATTTAAATGGAGGCCCCACCAAATGTAAACTGAGACCCAACGGAGCGACCATATCTACGATGAAGCTGTGTCATTACATTGTTTTTGTGGTTGGGCGGTGACAATTCAACTCCTCAAGGGAAAATGACATTATTAGTGATCAACAGTCAGATGTAGCAAGATGATATCTTCACTTCTATCAAAATGATAAATATATCAGTTAGGCAATCAAATAGGCCTCCAACATACATGGTCAATTGCCAAGTTTTCGCAGTAATTGAACATTTTAAGCTAGTGTTGCATAGAGGTTGTTGAAAATGCTGTGAAATCATGTTTCGGTTGCAAGAAAGCAGGATTTTACAAATTAGTTGCAATTTTCAACAAATATTTTTTCCAAAAAGTATCAAAATGTGCGGAAATTAAAGAATAATTTTCTGGCCATTGTGTTGCTATTATAAAAGGGGGGTATCAATTTTTTTTGTGGCGACTTCCAACATAACTCTTACCCTCCGAGTCATAAAGTCTGAATCGTCCTTATATTAAAGCAAGTTCAGTTTAGAAACATCACATATTTTGTATGTTGCCAAATGGTTTTGTTTACTGAAAACAGAAAGTTTCAATACCCTGGGGAAAAATTTGTCATGTACTTGTTAAATATTTCATAATTGCCTCCATAAAAGTATGTTCATAGTTACATCTCATGCATAGCGACTACATGACAATCATGGAATTAGCTCCATATATACAATATCTACTTTAGTTTGTGTCAGTCACTCAAAATTAACAAAATAATATAATATTATGTGGTACACTAAGTATCTAGTCTACTGGACAAGCATTAGCCATTATGGCACTCCAAGGCGACTTGCCGAAAAGGAATATTTCGGAAATAGGCCTAATAGTTTTCATTAGCCTGCTTATAAAGCACTATTATAGTTGTTGGTACACATCTCTCTCTCTCTCTCTCTCTCTCTCTCTCTCTCTCTCTCTCTCTCTCTACTATGCCACACCAACCTGCTTTGTCGGACAGTTAGCTTTTTACATAATTTGTGAGGACATGTACTTCCAAGCATTCTAGGCGCACCGAAATGCTGGACCATCATAGCACAGCATCCTTGCTGCCCAATCTCTTCTCAGTAATGAACTTTTCATCAATATTTCAACTAGTGAGGAGATAACGTCGTGAGGACAAACCATGTCCTCGCAATTCTGCCAAAGTTTTCATCGGTCAATTTTTCTAATCAGCGAACGGCGCTACTTTTCGAAAAGTGGCCACCATTCAAAATGCTTCCCTCTTAGGGCATTGATTTTGTTTTATAGACACGTGAGCCCAACTGCAACTCACCTTTTGCCACCATTCCCAGGCTTCTAACCAGATTTGTCTAGATATGAAAATTTTTCTTGGAAAAATGCCAAAACGGAGGTTTTTTGGATTCTTGCCCTTATAAATGCCTGGATTCTGCTGTTCTTCCTATGAAAGATTGCTCCAAGGGTCCTCATTAGTGACATCTCTAACCATTTTACCTGAGATTCTCCAATTACATTTTGGCCACTAGGGTGCTCTTCGGCATACCGTATTTAAAAATCGGTATCTCCGTTACGGTCCAACCTAAAATCACCAAATGTTACAGGGCCTTGGTAACACACCTAAACTCCGCTTCTGCCAAATTTCCTGTGATTCCCCGTTGCGGTTTTTGGATGATAAGCGGGAACGCAAAGTGCAAGTTTTTCACTCTTTTCCTCATAGCTCCGCAGTCAATTATACTATTGGAACGGAAAAAGTGGAGCTATGCTCCTTTTCCAATGGATTTTCATGCATGGCTAGTTTTATGAACCCACATTAAGTTTAAAATTTTTTAACCCCCTATTTTTGACTTTTTTTCGGGGAAAAAACGTGTAAGTAGGGGATTCGTTCAAGCTATTCCATTCATATTTTTTTTTGCCCAGTCGAAATCTCTGGAGAACACATTCCTGCAACAACAAATAATTTTCTTAATAACTTTTTCCGTGCCAATTTTTTTGGAAAAAATGTCTTTACGTCATCGGCATGCCTTGTCCGATTGAAATTCGGCTAAAATTTTGGCAAATATAAATGAAGGCACAAAATTGCAAAGAAAGGCCAAAACCAGACGTCAGTATCTCTTTTAGGTTATGAGCAATTGAGGTTTTAGTGCAAAATTTTTGCAAAAAACGTTGGACTCTATTTTTTTATTTTTTTTTTTAAAACAAAAGATATTTCTATTCATTGCATGTGTTCTGTCACCCTGTCCCCCCCCCCCTATTACTCTCACACTTCACTTTCTCATTGCTAACCTTCTCTATAATTTTTTATTAATTTATGACATAAAAACTTTTTTTGTGCCTCTTTTCTTTACATCCGTGACAATTAGCTTGCACTGAAGTAGGAATTGATCTTCCTTGGCAGCCGCAACAGTGACACCCTCAAGCGGTCCCAAGTAGGTAATCCGCATTGTGAGGACGCACATTTTATAAGTAGGTCATCATATTGTGAGGACATTGACCTCTCATATGGCCACTAGGGGGTCACACATTTCCAGGGGTGCCGGAAGGAAACAAGGGCGGCAGGGGCAGTCGGCGAGAAAGGGCAAATCTAATTCGCGCGACAAAATTTTAATGTAGCGGCAATAAAAATTTTGAATATATACTTATACATTTTTGCCTAAATTCGCAGTAAATTAAGGCATAATAATGTTTTTTCTTTGAGATGAAAAGGGCAACCTTGCCCCCCCTGCCCCTCCTGGCCAAGGGCAGGAGGGGCAATTGCCCCCCCTGCCCCCCCTGTTCCGGCACCCTTGCACATTTCGGAAGTCAGATCATAGATGGCACCACCTCCTATTACGTTGAGATATGGTCAAAGCATTGTGGGGACATGTCCTCACAATATCAATACAAGATTTCTCGGCATTTCAAAAGCTAAATATTCAAACTAGACAACGTCGTTGTGAGGACATACATTGTGTCCTCACAATGCACAAACCTCCCATAATGTTGGTTTTAGGCCACAATTTGTCCTCACAAAACACCCAATGATGGCACACTATCCCTCCTATCTCTCTCTCTCTCTCTCTCTCTCTCTCTCTCTCTCTCTCTCTCTCTCTCTCTCTCTCTCTCTCTCTCTCTCTCTCTCTCTCTCTCTCTTTCTGTGTGATGTGAAAGGCTTCAATTATCATGACCATATCATTTCTGTCTATCATTTTCCTGGAAGACTTTCTCTTTTCTGTTTGAACTTTTTACTCCATAAAATATAGAGCATCCATACATAATAAATCAAGGAAAAAACTGACAGTCTCCTGCTCAACAATTAATGTCTTCCACCTCAGAAATCAGTACAATGGCATGGAGATGTCCCTGACCACAGGCACAAGCATAATTGTCTTTTTTTTACTTGTATTTATACATTGTATTCAAACATTCCACACTCTGACTGAGCCTACATACTTTATCTGGGCAGAAAGTGGGTCATTCTGGGATTTGGCCAATCAGAGCAGCTTTTACAAATTGCTACCTTTTTAAGAACTTCTCCGATTGGCTGGATTCAAGAATGACCTACTTTTATCCAGACTCAATCAGAATATGAATGTACTAGTATATTAAAAGATTCTACACTTTGACTGAACTTAATCTGGACTGAAAGTAGGTCATTCTGGGATTTGGCCAATCAGAGTAGCTTTTACAAATTGCTACCTTTGTAAGAACTTCTCTGATTGGCTGGATTCAAGAATGACCTACTTTCTGTCCGGAATCAATCAGATAATAATATCTTTGACTATACTCATGACAAGTAAAGCCAAAATTGTTTAGGCTTGGGCCCCTGCCCTGACAAACAACACCAACACAAGACCAAACAGCCCTCATGTGGCTTAGGGAGGAGGCTTAGCTTTGTTTGTTACTCGCTTGATTGCCAATCGTGAGGTCTCGGGTTCGATTTGTGCTTATTTCTCTGTCCTTCTCCTGTTCTAATTTGCATAAACACAGGGCATAGAGCCCCAATGATCCATCCATTCATCCTTCAGTAATTTTTTTCACTGAAAAGGCTCCTAGTACATGACCACAGGGGACAAATGTGTCTGCGAGTCATCATGTGACATCCAATTTGAATGCTTGATATTTCAATAATAATTATATATTATGGTGTCAGGAGTTTGGATCAAAAGACCAGATTGAACAATATTTATTAAATCAATGTTTCAAAAAATTGGTAACATGTAGGCCTACCCCTGTGTCTCCTTTATCTCATCAACCTTAGAGAGGGGCAAAAACTTGCTTAAAAAGACTGCATTTTCCATACCTACGTATGTCACCTTGACCGGGGATACAGAACACCAGCAACACACCTTGCAGTTAGACGTCTTCAATTATTCATAGTATGTAAACCACATAACTAACAAGTTGTCAGCGTTGATTTGCGAAAAGTCAATACGACATTACAGTATCTATTTGCCATCAGTACCAATCACAAGAACTTGGCTATCGCTTGTCAGTTCTGTAGGTTTTAGCCTCCCAGTAAGTTTTGCAAAAATAAAAGAACAAGAGCTGATGTGCATAACGTCTGTGGACAAGTTATCAGCACTGACTTGTAAAAGGTTAATCCAATTTATCTGCAACTGCTGTCAGTGCCCATCACTAGAACTTGGCTACAGTTTAAAAAAAAATTTGATAGCCTCTCAATAAGCTTCACAAAATAAAGATCTGATTTGCATATATAGGCCTATAGTCGTGTGACAATGTAAGTCGTGCACGCATTGATCTAAATAAACTAGAATTTCGATCATTTAAATGAGTCAAAAAGTGGGAAGTTGGCCAAGAGTTTCAAGATGCAGTGTTGAATTTACATTATAATTGCACAATTTAATTGTGAAAAAATCAGGCTCTGCATCATTGGAAACAAAGTACTGTTTCCTTGCTACAGTAACGTGCATCCCCCCCTCCCCCCAACATTTTCAGAACCAACCTCTGGCTTGTGGATGTGAAATTGCAAGATGATATCAGTGACCATTTGAAGGTCATGGATCAAAGAGATCCTGAGAAAAAAAAGAACCAACTGCCACCAATTTAGAATTTCTTGGGAGTGCCCCCCTTTCTTCACTTTGCAGTTAGCATTGTTGGGATGTGCAGCCCCTTATTTATGTTTACTTGAGATGCAGGTGGATTGGCACACAATATAAGCAAAGAATACAGAAAGTAATGGTACTGGGCCTACTGGCAGATCAAGAAATATTTTTCTTGCATCTGCGTATCTCACACAATCAGCATGGAGAGTTAGGCATGTATATATTTTTCATTATTTGACATGTTCACGAATTCGTGGAGGTGTAAAAACGAGCATGTACGAATTCGTGGACATGCAAAAACGAGCATAGGTGCTCGTGTACATGTAATAACTAACACTCGTGAATGTGCTTTATTATTCACTCGTGTATCTGCTAACACTAACATTCGTGGAAGTGCTATATCATTAGGTTTTAGTGTTAAAATTAGGGTTAGAGTAGATTTAGCCAATTTTTTTATTGCAGTGTTCGTAATCACACCTACACAAATTCGTGAATTGCAATATTTCACACTTACACGAATTATAAATTCGTGTATATGTTCGTTTTTGAAGGTTTACAAATTCGTGTACATGTCAAATAGTGAAAAATATATACCTCACTTAGGCCTACAAACCCCAGTATGGTTCATAAACTTGTATTATTGAAAAGAGCTAATATATTTTCGTTGCAATCATTAGGGATAGTTGCCAGGGGCCAACTCCCCAATAAATAGTGAAATCTGACTTCAACTGCCATGTACAATGTGTGTACGCATCACCAGATCCTGTCTGTATAACATGTTTTGACCACAATTTGCTCCTACCACTTTCAACGAAACTCTCAAGCTTTTAGTCGCTTTAATAAGTCAATTAGGGTACTTTCTTTACACAAAGTCTCCAGAAGACAGAGCCTTCTCCGGTAGTTTTTGGAAAATCTGGAATTCAAAAATCTGCACAAACTTCCATTTAGCTCTGATCTTTTTCTCAACATGAGTGGCTGACTGTCTACAAGTTGACCGCCATTTACTGCCACCTAGGGTGCAAAATTCGCGAGCTCCTGTGAGCGGTCAACAGAATTTGGATCCCTGGAAGAAACCAGGACAGTGTGGAAGAAACCAGGACAGTTTCATCATTTAGTGATGGTCTAGTTTATTTCCAAAAACTCTGCAAGTGTCTAATCTGACTTTGGTTGGCTTCAATTTTAAGCAGACAGCTTGTAAATACCAAAATAAGTTGGAACTATTTTTATCATGGAGGATGTATACATTGTAGCTCACATATATTGCCAGTATAGAGGGGGCCACTTGTGGCATGGACAAGACATTTTGCTGAGTGTAACACAGCTTTTATGAAATTGTGAATTATATTGCTGTCCTAGTTAATAAATCTCCATAAAGTAACAGAATAAATACAATTGAGCATTTTTCATATCACAAAGCAAAAAAATTGGCTTTGTATGGACACGTGAATAAGTGAGAATGTATTCTTTTTGGACCCTTTTCTGACCACAATTTAACATGCAATAAATGGCATAAGTAGATTGAATACCATCAAACTTCTGATGAGTAAAATCATCAATTTCACAGGCAAAATTTATGCTAAAGTTTCAAAACTTTCTTTTTGTCTCATGATTTCCAAACATTTTCATTCAAAGCAGTGGACTGTATATTTGCCAGCAACCATGCTTTGTGAAAGTAGTTTGGCGTAGTAATATGGACAGCTGTTGTGCGACCTGATCTGGTGATCTGTCCAAAACAGATCAAATTATTGTTGACCCAATTCGATTTTCCAGGGACTGTCAGCATTCTGCTGCCACTTGACAGTCCCGAACAGAGACAGAGTGGCTGACAACACAGAGGAATTTATGGGACAACCCTGTCTTCAGTTGATATCTCACACAACTCTGTTTAAGTATAGGCTGTTCACCTGGGTGGGCTAGATTGAGGCAATATATGTATGTGTGAGTTATCCAGAAAGAACTTAAGCCTGAAATGTTATGAACACATATTGCTGACCCACTAGTGAATAAAAATACTGAATATTCACTGAATATTATTCAGCTTTAGGAAATAGACAGAAATTCCTACATGGAGTGAGTTAGGCTGAATGGACACCAATGAGGGATTTGTTGGTAAGAAATTAAGTGGCATGGACTTGAAAGAAGGATTTTGTGGAGTGAATTACAAAGTGACATTGATAATAAAGAGAAAATTATCATTGCTAAAATAAGTTGGCATGGACACCAAACATGGATTTGTCACAGTGGATTTAATGGAGTAGAAGAAGGTGGCATGAGCATATAAGAGGATTTAATAGAGTAGAAGAAGGTGGCATGGACCCCAAACATGATTTTGTCAGAGTGGAAGAAGGTGGCGCGGACACCTAAGAGGATTTAAGAGTAGAAGAAGGTGGAATGGACACTAAATATGATTTTGTCAGAGTGGAAGAAGGAGAAGAAGGTGCCAGGGACACCTAAGGGGGATTTAATGGAATAGAAGAAGGTGGAATGGACACCTAAGAGGGATTTAATGGAGTAGAAGAAGGTGGAATGGACACCTAAGAGGGATTTAATGGAGTAGAAGAAGGTGGCATGGACACCTAAGAGGGATTTAATGGAGTAGAAGAAGGTGGAATGGACACCTAAGAGGGATTTAATGGAGTAGAAGAAGGTGGAATGGCCACTAAACATGATTTTGTCAGAGTGGAAGAAGGTGGTGTGGACACCTAAGGGGGATTTAATGGAGTACCCTCCCGAGCACCAACGTAAATCAAACCTTTCCCTACGTAATTATTTTGGTTAGAATCAAACGTTGGGCCAAACAACGTATGACAAAGGTAGGGCAAAGGTAATTTCCAAACGTTGCACTCAGATGGAAAACCAAACGTAGGTCGCAACCTTAGTAAGAGGTTGGCAGATAGTTTGTTTTATAGTTTGGCCTAACGTTTGAGTCGCACGTAAGTTATACCTTTGGTTGAGAGGTTGGAAAAACGTTTGGTTGTAACGTTTGGCTAAACGTGTCAGTCATACGTAAGTCGACCTTTGGTTGAGAGGTTTGAAGAACGTTTGACTATTACGTATGACCATACCTTTGATTCATAGGTTTTTCAAACATACATTTGAGAGGTTTTTAAAACCTTAGACTATTACGTAAGTCATACCTTTGGTTGAGAGGTTTGAAGAACGTTTGACTATAACGTATGACCATACCTTTGATTCATAGGTTTGTCGAACATTCATTTGAGAGGTTTTTACAACCTTAGACTATTACGTATGACCATACCTTTGATTCATAGGTTAATCAAAGGTATGGTCGCACATTTGGAAATACGTAAGTTCCAAGGTTTCTCCAACGTGTTTTTGATATGTATGGACAACGTTTGAAAGTAATGTTCAGGGCAAACGTCTGATCATACGTATCTGCCAAAGGTTTGTCGAAAGTTTGCACAAAGTTGCAGAATCTGGTATCCTGAGTCTCAGAAAGTCTTGTAGCGCCATCTATTCCATACCTAATTCAATCTATCTGGTAACTTTGATATTATAAAACCTCCAACAGGATGCTTGCTGGTGATAATTGGATGAAGCCATAAAGAAATAGTAGCTTGACCCGTCAAAAAATTACCTAATAAATATCTCTTAAACTGTGTAAGATTAGATTGGGCAAATAAAATTTCCCACAAGTACTGTTCAACCACAAACGACCAAGAGAGAATAAGTTAAGACCGAAGTTGAACTGAGCCTACTTGCATCTGAATGCCACCTATCCAGCAGGTCAATTTGGATTGGGATTTTTCCAACTCTTCAGAGTTGCAGTATTAATCCCTCACAAGGTAAGTGAATTTTTTTAATTAATAATTGTAGTCCTTAAATGGACTGCGGACTGCTTGGTAAAACAAGGAAGAAAAGTCTGCTGATTTTGGAGCCACCTGCAGTGATTGCTGCCTGGCTCTGCTCTCACTATCTCTGTTTTTCTCTTCTCTTCACTGTTTTAATTCATGTTTTCTCTTTGCAGGTATTCAACAAAAAATCCTAACCAAGCATCCGAACCCCAAATACAAAAAAATTCTTGAAACCCCCCCCCCCCCCAACCAAAAAAATCCTGCAGCAAAATCGAATGGGAATATTCTTTATTCAACCATACATAGTAAGGGCATATATAATTTTAAGGGCTTTATTTAATTTAATTTTTTTTTCCACGGGGGCACCCGGCCTGGCAGGGTGGGCTGGGCCGCCACAAGCAATGCGGCAGTCCCCCGGGCCCTCCGAGCGCTCCGCCCCTGGCCAGCGCCTCCCTGCTTGCTGGGTGACATGGCAAATTCATGTACACCGTGCACACGACATATCGGTCCAGAACACGAGTTATCCGCCGTAATACTTCAATAGCAGTCTCTCCTCGATCTTAAGCATGGCATCCATCATCTAACAAGTCATTTCAGACCGTATTTCACTAGATACAGTCCATTTAATTCCGAAATACAACCGCTGTCAAGAAATCCACATGTTTCAAATCGCCGATTGACAGTGTGACTGTGAAGCATACACAACCGTCACAGTCCGTCCGATGGTGTCAGATTATCCCAAATACTGTTGCTAACATTTCTGGTTGGTTAAATTATGTATTTCTGTGGAATTACTGCTGTTCTGGACCGAAATACGACGGAATCCACACCACTCGCTCGCCATTGCGTCCTTCTTGTCGGATGTTTGCGCATGCGCAAGACACAGCGCGCTGGGCTGGCCTGCCACGCCTGACGCCCCAGAGGCGTATAACGACCATTCCTTCAACGTGGGCAAGGGAGGTTGGAGAAATGCGCACTAATTACGATATATACGTACGTAGTAATCTCGTAACCAGCTGTCGACAAAATACGTAGTTTCTGAACGTTGGGTCCGATGTGAATGGGAGGTTTAATGCTTCCTTAGACCAACGTTCCTCAAAGGAAATTGTCCGGGAGGGTAGAAGAAGGTGGTGTGCACACCTAAGAGGGATTTAATGAAGTAGAAGAAGGTGGAATGGACACTAAATATGATTTTGTCAGAGTGGAAGAAGGAGACGAAGGTGCCAGGGACACCTAAGGAGGATTTAATGGAGTAGAAGAAGGTGGAATGGACACCTAAGAGGGATTTAATGGAGTAGCAGAAGGTGGAATGGACACCAAACATGGATTTGTCAGAGTGGAAGAAGGTGACATGGACACCTAAGAGGGATTTAATGGGAGGAAGAATGTGGAATGGATGCCTAAGAGGGATTTAATGGAGTAGAAGAATGTGGAATGGACACCTAAGAGGGATTTAATGGAGTAGAAGAAGGAGGAATGGACACTAAACATGATTTTGTCAGAGTGGAAGAAGGTGGTGTGGACACCTAAGGGGGATTTACTGGAGTAGAAGAAAATGGCATGGGCATCTAAGAGGATTTAAGAGTAGAAGAATGTGGAATGGACACCTAAGAGGGATTTAATGGAGTAGAAGAAGGTGGAATGGACACCTAAGAGGGATTTAATGGAGTAGAAGAAGTTGGAATGGACACTAAACATGATTTTGTCAGAGTGGAAGAAGGAGAAGAAGGTGCCAGGGACACCTAAGGGGGAATTAATGGAGTAGAAGAAGGTGGAATGGACACCTAAGAGGGATTCAATGGAGTAGAAGAAGGTGGAATGCACACCTAAGAGGGATTTAATGGAGTAGAAGAAGGTGGAATGGACACTAAACATGATTTTGTCAGAGTGGAAGAACGTGGTGTGGACATCTAAGGGGGATTTACTGGATCAGAAGGGCAGTTTTACGGTATTTGCACTCGGCCAATTTTTCATATTTAGGCGGATATTACGAGAAAAGTATGATAGGTACACAGAAATTTGTTGTGGTAGCAGTCTTGTATTACATTGAAATATTTGTGTGCCAAATTTTACCCTTCTACAATGTTTAGTTTTGAAGCAGCAAACGATTTAGGGCCAATTTTTGCTCATTTTTGTGTCTCACGGGCAGTTTTGCTAATTTTATGGCATCACAGAAACATAAATGCTGGCAGTTTTGATTCATGTTGGTGATGCCTCTCTGGGCCTATGTCTTGGGTGTAAATTACAACAGGTTTCATGCGAATAAGTTATATACAAAATGAGTTGTCCCCTAAAATGTGAAAAATGATATGTGTCAAATATTTTGTCTTTGAGAGAACATTTGTTACTTTATATGCTATGATGAATAAGCATTTAAGGATGTGTCTACTGTTTGTGTCAATTTTGTAGCTTGAGACATATCTAAAGGTAAAGCAACAGCATTTATTTCAATAACTACACCTGGTTTTCAGAATTTGAGGCTTGAATATGATGTCAAAAAAACATGTCCTCTCCAGCCCATGGAAAAAAACACTCAGGGTTTTGAAGGAAACTCAAACAATTTGTGTTTTCGGTGCTCAGTTATGTGCCTCTACATCAATGTGACAAATACAAGTTAAGAAAATATCCGGGCAATGTACATAGATTTTCTTAGAAATCAAAATCCTCAATGTCAAAAAAATGTCCTCTCCAGCCCATCAGAATTTGTGGTATGATTCAAGTCTTTTAACAATGGTTTCTTCAAGGAAAAGGCTACGGCTTTACAAAATATTTATTCTGGATGTATAAAAACGGTATTTATAAATATTGGAAATTTCTATATATATGTTTTTCCATCATCAAATTGCACTATTATGAGAAAACCAAACTTGAGAGTATAAGTTAGTTATTTTATGTAATATATCACTATAACTGCAGTTTCTTTGAAATAACTGAATGTCTATTTTGATTGTGAAGGCACGATGGATAAACATATTACCAACATTTGTAAAAATGCATCTTACTCATTGTGGAGAATAAGTAAAATTAGACACTTGTTAGATCGTGTCAGTACAGAACGACTCATTCACGCATTTGTATCATGTAGATTAGACTATTGCAACGGTTTGTTATCTGGAATTCATGATTTTCAATTTAAGAAGCTTCAAGCTATTCAAAACTCGGCAGCTAGAATTGTCTGTCAAATTGGTCGCAGAGATAGTATTACGCCAATCTTACGTAACCTACATTGGTTACCAGTTAAATTGAGAGTTGATTTCAAAATTTTATGTATGGTTTTTAAATGCATCCACTTACCAACATCACCATCATATTTGAAAGACTTGATAATTGTTAACTCAAGATCGTATATGAGTCTCAGAAGTGATAGTTCAATCACTTTAAAAAGACCTCAACTCCCAAAACAAAAACATATGGGGAGAAGGCATTTTCCATTAGGGCTCCTGCTCTTTGGAATAAATTACCATCAGAAATAAGAGATCTGTTAGAATTTTCCAAATTCAAATCAAAATTAAAGACTCATCTTTTTGTATAATACTTTGGTTGATATTTATGCTGTGATATTGCTTTTATCTAAGTCATTAAATGTTTTTATTTCTGTTGTTTTTACAAAAGTTTGAAATTTGATGTCACGTTTACGTAATTGTCATTTTTATCACATGTTGAATTGTTATTGTACACGCATTGAGATGTTTATGTAATGCGTACAAGAAATAATAAATTAAATTAAAATTAAATTAAATTAAAATTAAAATTAAATTAAAATTAAATTAAATTAAGTAACTTTACAAGATAATACACAAATATTTTGTTTATGAAGCAATTAAGGTGGCTCGCTACTCATGTAATGACGTCATCTGAGCACATTCCCGCGCAGCCAGGCAGGCCCCATCTAACGTAACGTCACCATTGCAGCTGATCTCTGCTGTCATCTTTTTTTAATTCTGAGAATTTCAATTGTCGGCCGCTTCGTTTGCAAATTACACCACTTCTATTTGGGTTAGAGACTTCCCGTTTGGAGCACTAGATGCGCTATGAAAACTACTATAATCAGCCGGACTTTCAGCTCTCTACTCCTAGTAGAAAATTTCTGCACGCGATTTTCGGCAAGCATGTCGAATTTCTCAAAAATGACTTAATTTCCAGGCCCGTTGGGCCGTATGTCCATGTCATTATATTGTTCCTTACTTCATATGGAAGCAAATGACAAAGAAATAAAAAATCCTATCTCGTCATTTTTTTTTTTAGTGCCATGGTTCATAAAAAAAATAAAATGTTCAAAATCATAACTGTTGATCCGAACCCCCAGAAAAGTTCTTTAAACTAAATATATCTTTCTGGAATTTTAATCAGCTTTTCCATAAAACTGTCCTCTTTAATTCCATGCTTCATATAATAACATAGGATGAATGGCCACTGAATGGCAGAGAAAACTTCACAGTAAAAAAATTAAGAAAAAAATTGAGTTTTTCAGGTTTGCGTGAACTGACTTTCTTTTACATAACCTCAAATATTTTGAAAGAAAGGCTGGTAGCGACCACTTTGGTTTGTATATCCTTGCTATAAACTATATTTTGGATCATTTTAAACTATTTTTAAGAAATTCTGTCTTGGAAAGTTTACGAGTATCGAGCCACCTTAAAGTTAATTTTTTTCTGAGCTGGTGATTTTGGGTGATTTTTGGAGATTTTTCTCTCTGGAACGTTATCTTTGACACAAGGCAAACCCAATGAGTTTCAATCGTACAGCAACAAAACTTGATACAGGGTTTGTAGGAAACCTAGGGATTATATACCTTGGCAATGATGGGTCCATTGAGACTAAAACCTCACTAAACAGTCTAAAATAGAAACTTTCAGGGTATGACAAGTGAAATTTCTTTATTTTCGTTATAAAAATTGTGAAAAAAACATTTTTGCCACATTTACTAAAAAATTTAGTTGTTTTATTGGTTTTGATGGTTCAATACAATCAGATGGCTCTATTTCCATTAAAAAAATGGTTCAAATTGCATTTGTGTGGATGCTTTTTTTTTTTTTTTTTTTTTTCAAAAATTCCAACCTTGCATACTTTAAAGAGAGGTGATTTGGTGATAAACAAACAAATCACTTCTGTTTTTCTTGATTTACGAATCAGTAATATGTTCATTTCATGATAGTACAAAGGAAATTCTCATCTACACAACTTTATTTTGACCCCCCATGAGACACTTTGAGTGCAAATACTGTAAAACTGCCCAGAAGAAGGTGGCATGGGCACCTAAGAGGATTTAAGAGTAGAAGAAGGTGGAATGGACACTAAATATGATTTTGTCAGAGTGGAAGAATGAGAAGAAGGTGCCAGGGACACCTAAGGGGGATTTAAAGGAGTAGAAGAAGGTGGAATGGACACCTAAGAGGGATTTAATGGAGTAGAAGAAGGTGGAATGGACACTAAACATGATTTTGTCAGAGTGGAAGAAGGTGGTGTGGACACCTAAGGGGATTAACTGGAGTAGAAGAAGTGGCATGGGCACCTAAGAGGATTTAAGAGTAGAAGACGGTGGAATGGACACTAAATATGATTTTGTCAGAGCGGAAGAAGGAGAAGAAGGTGCCAGGGACACCTAAGGGGGATTTAATTGAGTAGAAGAAGGTGGAATGGACACCTAAGAGGGATTTAATGGAGTAGAAGAAGGTGGAATGGACACTAAACATGATTTTGTCAGAGTGGAAGAAGGTGGTGTGGACACCTAAGAGGGATTAACTGGAGTAGAAGAAGGTGGAATGGACACTAAACATGATTTTGTCAGAGTGGAAGAAGGCGGTGTGGACACCTAAGGGGGATTAACTGGAGTAGAAGAAGGTTGAATGGACACTAAACATGTTTTTGTCGGAATGGAAGAAGGTGGCATGGACACATTTTAGGACATCATAGCAAGTTCTGTCACAGAGTAACAAAAAAGCAAATCTTCCGAATGAATCAATGGATTGCATTGATAACTTTTGTAGTTTGCACAATGCACTCTTGATTCTTGGCCAAGAAGACAAACAAGGAATTGATTAGCTTAATCAATCTGCAAATAAATGCTGCATTTATAACCATGTGCCAAGTGCAATCCAGTATTTACTTAATCATATTGAACTTTTTATGACTTTATAATGCATGAATGAATTTTTAATAATGCTTTTCATGATATATTATACAGTTATCGCACAGCACCGAGTGCAATATCAGTTTTTATGGCACCGAGGTGACTAATATTGCACGAGGGCGCAGCCCGAGTGCAATATTAGTCACCGAGGTGCCATAAAAACTGATATTGCACGAGGTGATGTGCAATAACTGTTATATCATATGGTTTTTTTGTGTCAAATGCAGAGAAAAGGGCTGGAATTCCTTGTCCAAACTCTTTTTTGTGTTTCTTTTGACCCATGTGTTTAAAATGTATCTCATCAAAAATCAATAACTATTTCACTCACAATTTTTTTTTCACACTATTGGAATCCACAAATGATATACTTGATGATGGAATTTTTTCAGATTTTTATCTGAAACTTTATAGCAGACTTTAGACCTCTAAACACAACAAAGTCACTGAAAAATCGGAAAAAAAGCCGTTTTTCGGCCACATAATGCTCTATTCCGATGCCACAAATAAAATAACCAACACAAAAAGTTGATATCCACCTGGCCCGTAAATATGCGCATCTTTTGCCACCATCCCCATCTTTCTATCTGCCTCCGTTGCTGTGCAGTTCCTTTTTTAGTAAAACCAACAAACACAACATTTTTGTTTGCTTGTGGCTGCAGCAGCATCAAAATATGGTGCTTCCTCTCAGGTCCGTCCAATCTCTTAAATGTTAAAATGAGCGTGCAATATAACAGCGTGCAATATCGTAGAATATTGCACGGCTGTCAGCCAATGAGCAGCGAGTATTTCCGCTAGACATATGATATAACTTCTTATGTTTTCTTTTTTTTTGTTTTTTGCTGTCTAGACATGGTCATTTGCATCTTTTTTGCTCAAGAATATTGTTTCAAATCGTTTAATTCTGCTTTTAACTCTTTTCTGGATTTGCAAAACAGAAAGTTGTGCCAATTTGCCAAATAATTGGAATTTTCTCTTATATTGTTACATAATATGTACATCAATTTTCTGTAGGCTTAACTTTCTAAAATTTTGCTGTTTGTTGAAACAGCGTTCTACTTCACAATTATACTGATAGATAGTTATAAACTGATATTACTGGAAAAAAATAGCAGCACAGAAACGATCTTTAATTTCCCATCATTCATTTTTAAAATTGGATTTCTTTTTTTCAGAGCAATTCTTCGCACCGAGGAGGATGTCCAGTTCGCATATGAAGTTGGGCATTTTTTTTCAGAATTGAAGGGATTAATCGATGATAATATGGAGATAAATGAAGCCCATAGTGAAATTAGCAGTGATGTGAGTGTTTCATTTGCTCATTTTAGGCCAGACTGTTTTAAGTTTTAGCTTCTCGTACCGACCGACCCAACAGATTTTCTGCCTACAGAAAAAAAAAATTGAGTGTAACCAGAATTTTTATCAAATTGACATTATAAAAAATTGAGATTTCACCTTTTTTTCCGTTCTACTGACTGACCTTAGAAAAAGTGCCTCAAGAAGATCCGAGAAGTTAAAGAGCAATTATGTCAGGCCTTATTGTTTTACATTTGAAAGTTTCTGACAGCCTGCAAGAATGTCAGTTTTATTCTAAAGTGGCGTGTCAAATCAGGTTGAAGCCTTCAATGTTTCACAGCAGGGGGTTTGGGGTATGTTTACAAATTTTTCACAGTATTGCAAGAAATAGACTCAAATCCACATTGTCTTTGTCCCTCTTTCGCCAACTTCGGACGTTTTATTGCAGTTCTTTTAAACAGCTGATAAATCCTGAGATCGATATATCGTATTGTCGTGATATCACTATCAATCGATATTGTGATATCAAAAAAACAATACGCATCGTCCCAAACCCATTAATGCATAACAGCTATGTTTTGGCCAACAAGTGGTGGTATGAGGCCACTGCACTGTCAGTGTCACAGCCTTAAATCTAAATCAAATGTAATAAATTTGATGGTGCTTATAATTGAGCCTGAATTAGGACCAAAAGTAGTATTTGAGAAAATGCACCGGATGGGAATGATACTACAAATGGCAGGCTTATTTTGCCATAACATATGCAAGATAATAACATCATATAATATACAATAATAATAAAGTAGGATTTTATATAGCGCCCATTCCAGAGTCTGCTCACCGACGCGCACCATACTGAATGGCAATTGTACCGATCATTATAGTGTTAACCTCTGGACTTGGCGGCAGTGGGGTTTGAACCCTCGCCCACTGCGCACAAGGCAAATATGCTAACCACTATATGCTAACGAGCCAAAAAAGGTCGATCAATTGATATATGATATGTCAATAGGCGTAGTCAGATATCGTTCACGGAATACATACAAGTACAGCATGTGTGTCACAATTACCCCTCTGAAAATTAGCAAAATGCAGGTCTGGGATATAATACGTACAAAGAGTGCAGTGAGCATGTGGAGGCCGTTGGTCATTGATTACATAAACATTCTGCATTTGAGGGCATGTCTCATGAACTTTTAAAAAAATGTGTGCACACACACAGTATTACACATGCTATGTCATGAGGGTGTGAAACCTGATCAGTGCAACCTTTAATTTTGAAATAAATTAGCAGATGTGCCCGTACTGAAACAAAATTCCCAGACCCATTAATGTCGCATAACTGTTTACACTCAAAAGTCCATTAAGCCATGTTCCATTCTTTCAATCAATATCGGAATTTCCTGTATTTGCAGTACATGCAATGTTTGGTCATTGACTTAGTTTCATTATGCTTATCAATTAAAGAGAAACTAAAATGCTTGTTTTATTAACCTAATAAACTCTTGCCAGTTTATGCGTGTCAAGTAAATGTGATAATTGATCAGATACTGAGTGAAGTGCTGTATATAGATTAACTCGAGCAATTGGAAATGACTTGTTAGATGGTTTAAATTTGTAAATTAGAAATTGGCTTTCCTCCTAAACAAAATAAAATATCAAGATATTAGTATAGTGTATGTTTATTCTGACAATGTAAAATATTTTAACTTCCATTTTTTCATCCATAAATTTGTTAATGCTGGTAGGCAAGTAGCATATAAACATGACATTGTGTGAACCAAATCATTCAGACCATATATATTAGGGTGGTCCTCTACAGCATGCTAAAAATTAAAATGTAACTTTCTGAAGGTGCTTCCAAAAATTCTTGTTCGTCTTGGTGAGAAAACATTTTGTGCAAAATTTTATTTCAATACAACAATTCTAACCACTGCCACACGAGGGTTGAAAATTAGAAAATTCATGTATATTGTTTAAATTAGCAATAATCTAGCAGCCAAAGCTGACTTTCTGGATGAAGTCTGGACTGATAGATAAAGCTATTTTATCAATGGAATCCATGTTCTTAGATCCTATAGAAAACATATACGTGGCCGGCATCTACATAGTACCCTTGGGGGATTTGAGAATCCAAGATGGCCGCCAAGGAATCCGAAATTGCTTGAATGGGACAGCTTCAAAACTATTTCACCTAGAATCAAATGCAATACCTAGTTTTCAGACAAATCTGGTGTGGGAAATACATTTTTGGGGTTGTTTTGGCGATTGGGAGTGACCCTAAGGTCAAAAAGTGCATTTGGGTCCGAAATTTAAAAGCGGTAAATTTACGAAAAAGTTTGGGTTCATGTTGAGAGAATATTTGTAACCATTGATTTTTTTTCTTAAAACAATTTTTAAAAAATACATGATGGACATCAGGTTGACATGTTTTCATAAGAACATAAAAATGGAAAACACTTCATTAAGTTAATACCACTTTTATTGTTTGTGGCAAATAGTTACCTTTGGGGTGTCCTCTTGCTCATATAATTCTTGTCATTTAGTGTATACTGTAGAGATTACAGGATTACAGCCATCAAACATCAATTCGTGTATACATCACGCATTTCATGACAAAATATGTAAAACTTCTTGAGTCTTGAGCATTCTAGGAAAGAAAGACGGCTACTAAGATTGCTGAATTATAGATCAGGCAACACATCATTCTTTTTATAACATCTACAATCAAGTATGACAGGTCTGTTCCAGCTGATTCTTGCAAGTTTTCCACAGATATTGATTCCCTACGTCAAATTTAACTGAAAAAAAATCACATTTCAAAACATTTGAAGCTGTCCCATTGCAAGCCATTTCAAATGCCTTGGCGACCTTCTTGGTTGTAGCAGAGTGCATGCACGAAGTGCTGAGGCAGTATTACTGGATGTGGCACCAATGCTCATGCCAACCATTGTGTCTGATAACTTCCAGTCCTTTAGAAAGTGAAGGACAGCAGTGGTTGTTGCATGGCCAGTTCCTACAACTAGTTTTGGCACAAAAGTAGCTTTGCACTGCATGCGGGGTCACAGGAGGACAATAAACTTCCAATTCCATTATCTGGAAGCAGATTACATCCAAATTAACTACTGGACCAATATTGCTATCATCGTCCTCACTCAGGATCTGTGACATTAGAACCACCCCCTCGTTGAGACATAATTTCAACTGTCTCCTCTAATGCAGCCCTTAGCACCATCGCAAGCTGCACCCTTTCAGTAGTCCTTTCCTTACAAAACTATGTCAACATCAACCTGGCTCTCCCTGTGCTTCGAAAAATTCACAATCCTCTTTTATCTTAATCAACCGGATTGCTTGAACCTAAGCAATGTCAAACAAGTTATTAAAATTTGCCAAGAAATCCAGCTCTTTCTTTATCTGAGAAGCAGATATTTCGGTTTTTCCTTCAGCAAATGAACTATTCAGTTCTACCTTCTTCTCCAGCTTTTTGATGATGTTTTACTCTTCTGCAGTCGGAATCCTTGCTTTTTCTCCCAGATGACTATATCAACCTCACTAACACCCTCACTCTCTCTCTCACTCTCTTTGTGTGTGTCCTCTTATATACAAAAAACTTTCTGGCAGGAGCATAGATTTTTCATTTTTGTAGAAGGGTTATTTCAGTGAGCACCGACTTCATACAAGGCCCATGAGGCCAAAAGTCACACATTGGTGGATTTCTGGGGCCACTAAAGGCTCAAAAGTTACTATATTTTAGATTAAGTAAGGCAGGTACTGAAACACATGCCTGTAGCTTGTATTTACCACCTTAAATCTCCTGGTATCATTGGAAGAACAGATAAACATAAGTAATAATTGTCAACACCAAAAAGTCATAATTGAAATTCTAGGGGGGGGGGGTAATCATATGATCATCCGCCTAGGTTCATCATTGGGGGGATGCATCCCCCCCCCAGTGGCCCCCACCTTATCTATCCCTTCTCGAAAACTCCAGACAATTATTAGGAAGTTCTGCCTGCATGTGGTGGCTTTTCTCTCAAGCCTAAATTGTGATTACTAATTATGTTCACCTGGTATCTATGTGATACCAACACAATGAAAAGACTCAAGTGATGGACGAAATGATGCAAATAGTACATAATAATATTGAGATTACTGACTTGTGTTTTGTCTTCTCTATGCTAAATACCAATGCATCGGTTCAAAAACTCGAAATTTTACTTGCGTGGTCCAAATACAGGGGTCTTGTGGCAGTGGTTAATATGTATCAATTCCTGTGAAATTCGACTCAATTTATTTTTTCCCCAAATGGAACAAGAAAATGAAGAAGCCCCTTGGAAAAGTTGAAATTTTTATTTTAGGACCACCCTAATATATATGCTTACCGGATGCAAACTTTGGGGGGGGGGGAGTGACATGAGCTTGAATATTAAGAATTAAGATCCATATTTCATACTTTTTAAATAGCATATCTAACCATTGATTCTAAATTAATAATATATATACTTATCATTTGCCTACATTTTTTAGCTTTCTGTCCCAAATCTTTAGTAGTCCCCCCACCCCCGCTCCCCTACGCCCATGATTCAGAGCTCAGTTAAATTGCTTCAGAAAAAAATCTACCGATTTACACACAGACAGCGGAACATATTTTTTTGTAATTTTAGCTCATTACAAGTATTTGCAACGTTGGAGTCATCAATCAATAATTCTCATTAGACGCTTTTTCTTTATCTGAACATCGCTGAAATTTGATCTGTTTTGAGCGTATGTCTAATCATCTATGCAAAACTAAAATCAATTCATTTCAAAAATTATTGATGACTAGCAATTTTCCTCTTAAAATAGTCATGCTCTTTTTCAAACATTCCGTCATTGCTGGCGATTAAATAATCATCGTTGTTATTGTGACTGAAAAGTGTGTACAAAATTCACTCTTCATGCATATGCAGAACTGTTTCAGCAACCACACAGCATAAATGCTAAATCCGAGTAAAACTATTTCTAACATTAGCAGATCGATAAGGCTGCATATTTAAATATTTGTCACATATGTAAATAGACCAATTTTTTAAAAGAGCAGGTATGTTAAATTATAGTTATTTAATTGACTCATACGTCAACTCGCAATTACCCCTGCTTCAATTAACTCCGTTGTAAATGAGAAGTCAGTCCAACAATTCAATAATTGGTGATTCAAGGGCAAAAGAGTCACAGAATGGCTCAAACTCCTGAAAAAACCATACCAACAGCTTTCTGGCATCAAATTTCAATTTTTAGGTTTTTCTTTCTCTGAGGTTGGATGTCTGATATCAGGGCTAATGTACCGTTTGCAAGATCTGATTCAATAAGTATCATCGATACAGTGCTGTGATGCATGATATTTACCATCAGTTGCCAAATTCAGGACCATCTGCATTTTATTGAAAATACACTCCCCGAAACATGTACTTTTCCTCTAAAAAGACTCCCCCGCACAAGACCGAAGTCAAGATGACAATGGTCTCGCTTGTTGTTAAAGGTTTTATTGACATTTTCAGTTGAAACCTGGCAATGAAATAACATTTATTGACGAAAATGTTAAATGCTGCTAAGGTGTTGCTGGATTGATTGTGATTGAACCAAAACTATATCTCTTCCAAACCAAGAACTGATCAAGCTTTAATAATTAGACCAGGTGTCCACTTGGGCCAGGACAAGACCAGGAAGGGTTGGGGAAGCGAATTTGGCCATTTCAGCGTATCTTCAGCATCAGATGCTCCATTCCTGAGACCTTCTGCATTCTGTCTGCAGACAGGGTGCAGAACACTTCAGGAAGGGTAAAAACATGGGACAGGACAATTAGGAAGCCCTCCAGACAGCATGAGGAATTTTATTTGGTGGCAGGTTGAATGCCATTTTTTCTAATATTTCTTGACATGACATCCTGTTCTTAGCCATTTTGCACATATTTCAGTGCTTTCCTGGGACCTTCTGTGTGTTGTCTGCACCTTCCTGACACCTTCTGCATGCTGTCTGCACTGTCCTGACACCTTCAGCGAGCTGTCTGCAAGGCTTCCCGATGTTCCTCACCGTTCCTAATAGCTTCTTGGTAGTTTCAGCATTGGTTCCTCAATACTTCCTCATGCCTTCATCATGCCTTCAGCACCTTCAGCATACCTTCAGCAAGCCTTCCTGAACATTCCTGAAGCTGTCAGCAGCGCGGAAGGGTCCAGGACAGCTTCAAGAAGATGCTGAAGGGTTCCTGAAGGGTTCAGAAAAGCCAGGAAGCCTTCAGGACACTGTCAGGACAACAAGGACAAGTCACTGAAGGTACCAGGAAATCAATTTCAGAAATGTTTGCCTCTGCTGAAGGCGCTGAAGCATCAGGAAGGGTTCAAGAAAGACAAGGACAGCATGAGGAAGGCTTCAGGAAGACCAGGACAACGTGCTGAAGGGATGGGGAATTGCCAATTTTCACTTCCTGATGATTCCTGGTCTTTTCCTGGCCCTAGTGGACGGCCCCCAATATATAATTTATGTATAGGCGATATAATTTACCAAACTGTTGTGGACCTCAAATTGCCACCGTTCTCGCTTGTCACTCTATAATATATTCAGTCCATTTTAGCAGGGGGGAAACAATGACAATACCTTCAATTTCCAATCATTACAACAATTGATAAACTCATTCTCTTACTTCATTGCAGCTCGATTTTGCCTTATGGTCATTTGAACGTCGCCTTGGTCGATCGCAGTTCGTTTGGAAAATTGAAAACTTTCAAAAGAAATATGATGATGCAGCAAGTGGGCAGACTCCGATAATTTATTCTCCAAGTTTCAAAACTCATGCTTACGGCTATTCTCTCTGTCTCAATATCTGTCCAAATGGAGACAATAAAGGTTGGTGAATTATCTGTTAAATACAGGTTTGATGAGACAATGCAACATAAATTAATTATCTTGCATTATGTGGGCCAGTAATGTATTTGACAAACAATACTGTAGTGTAGCATCTCGGACCAAGAGATTAAATGTGTCAGTCTGTGAATTGAAGTTTCAAAAGAAAAAAAAACTTTTAAAAAAGATGTGATTATAAAATTTTATAAAGTAATGGACATTACATACAGTGTTTAATTTGAATGCAGAAACATTCTTAGATGATGAAGCTCTAATATTGTCTTAATCAGAATGTATTTCCCAGGGTTAGATCTATTTTTACACCAATCGTATATGACATAAAGTCACATTATATCTAATGATTCCTCATTCATTCTTAAAATGTAAATGAATTGTTACTTTTCAGTGTCAGGCAAATACTTATCGCTCTTCTTCAGTCTAATGAAAGGAACACACGACCCCCTTCTTCCCTGGCCGTTCAATTACAAAATCAGATTTTCAATCGAGCAACAATTAGTTTTTGACTTGTATCATCTCGAAGGTTTTGTTTCAAAACAAAGCAATGTAGAAAGAACTGAGACCGAAGATGCATCTAATGCGGAAGTGGGAGATGAGTCTGAACCAGTTTACATCGAGAGCGGTTCAGGTAACGAGGTTGATGAGAATGGACAGAATGATGAAAAAACTATTGACAAGAAATTAGATGATTCAGAATCACAAAATCAAGCTGGAGAAGGAGATGACAGCCAAAAAGACTCAGAACAATGTGATAAAGATTCTGAAGAGAAGAAGCAGGAATCTGAAATGAATAAAGAATCAGCAGAATCAGATATGAAGACGGGAAAGTCAGATGATGCATCTGAAAATAAAGCGATTCAAAATGTAAATGACGAAAACTCGCCACAAGACCAAAATCAAACAGACAATCAATCTGCCAAATTAACTCAAGAGGGTAATAATGACAAAAATGTGGATAGCCAAGAATTGGATAAAGCAAACAATCAAGATCAACAGCAGCCAACTTCCGATGAAGCTGCTGCAACTGATGTTGAACAGGGTAACAATAATGTCAAAAGTGAGAAAACTGAAAATAAGGACAGTACAGACAATAATAACAACAACAATGGCAATGGGGAGAAAGGAGGAGGAGGAGGAGGAGAAGGAGGAGGAGGAGGAGATGCAGAAAATTCTAACGATGCTGCACAGACTGAAAACGGTGTCGATACAGAAAAAAGTAATGTGCCCGCAGCCTCCGACGACATTGCAAATACAAACCTGGATAACAATTCAGCAGAAGCAAAACAAGACAATACAGACTCTAGCCCTGAAACTGCTGCTTCATCTCAAGCTAATGGTGATAATCAGAACATTGAAGATGACAAAAATAACGAAAAAGACAATGTTGGTGGTGAAAACATTCCCAACAGCCAGGAGAAACAGGAAGATGTCAAGAAAGACTCTGTTAAAGAAAAAGAAAAGTCAAATTTGACAAGTATCACAAGAGAACGAAGTGAAAGAGTGAAAAGTGCCGTTCGGGCCAAAAGTGGAAGACTTCAAAAAAGCGCTAGAAGCGCAAGAAGTTCAAATATTTCAAATACATATTGTACTGCAGAATTGCTTAAGGCCATGCAGCCGCATGTTATGGATTTCGTTCCTGACTTGAATGACAAGAAAGTCTTGAAACATCTACAAAGGCCTAAACTGGCAAGAAACCCATGCTTAGGTAAGTATTGTTTTAACTTGTGACAGGATATTATTCGCACTGTGAAATTAAAGCACTTAACTAAAATATCTTAAAATTTAAGTATTCATGAACTCATCTCTAAAAAATCTTAAAATTCAAGCATTTAACTAAAAAATCTTAAATTGTTTATTTTGGCTTATCTGGTACATTCGTTATGGCAATAAGGCCTCCATCGACATCGACTGTTTCTATTGCCCTGAGGTGTGATGCAGTTCTAAGCGAATATCCTGAAATATCCAGACATACGCCTTTACTATTCTAAAAATTAAATGTCACACTGAAATAATGCAGTGTACCATTAGAAATGGAAACTTGATATCCTTAACGACTATTTTGTCATTGTAATGGGCAATTGGTCTACTATCTTCTTGTGCTTGGCAATTTGACACTCTTTCAGCCTCATTAATATTTACCAGGGACGTCTTTTATAAATGCATATACGATAACTGCCCATAATCACGTCTTGTGATACTTCTGGGTAGGATATATATTATATAGAAAATTACTTCGTCTTCAAATCTATTTCAATTAAATCTCTTATTGTATAGAGTTTAACACTGAATGTCATTCACAAATTACAATTCACATTTTATTGCTGGATGGTGTTGCCAGATGCAAAAAAGAGTCCAATAAGAAATAAAGCAAAAAGACAGCTTGATGTATCTTTAATTGAATCAACTTATAATATGATATATTGAATTAACAAATCAATAATTTAGAAAAGTAAACACAAAATGATCTGTTGTTACTTCAATCAAAGCAAACTTTTTTTTAGACATTGAAGTCTTGTGCACTCGCTGTGGTATATTTCAGTGAATCTAAATTGGGAATATTACTGTCGGTATGCACAATGTCGTGGAAATTTTTTTTTGAGAACCATTATAGATACACAGTCAGTGTGTTATTCACAGATCAATTTAATTTGAATTTTCCTTTTCAAGAGGCATTCAATTTGCATTTGTCACTTCACAGCTTTTGAAAAATTGATCTCAGAGGTATATTTTTAGTCCGATATGATTTAAGAGTTTGAGTTCGAAAGGTTTTATTTAATATTTACTACTTTGTTATGGCCATAAGGGCAGTAATAACTGACTTGAATGGTTGGTCCATTACACTGCATGGCTGATTCTACTCAATGGTTTTTTTTAAAAAAGTCTATACTTGAAATCCAAGTGCAAAGTATTATCCGATCAATTCAAAGCCGTTTCCTGTGTATTTAATGGTACTGTGACAGAGCGCCTGCAAATTTTTATTTGTGCAGTTTGTTTTGTCCAAAAAAAAATCTTCTGAAAATCTGGCAATCACGACAGGGGTGCCAGAAGTAAAAAGGGATGATAGGGGCAGCTTAAGATAATGGGAAAGTTCCATTGGATTAATGAAATTTTAGTATGTACAGTGTTGAAATTATATCTACTAAGGGGCCATTCAAAAATTACATAACGCAAAAATAGCTCATTTTTGATATTTGACACCACCCCTCCCCTGTAACAGCCTGTAACACAAGTCCATACCCCCCTCCCTGTTACATAACAAGGCCTATACCCTCTCCCCCTCCTTAAAATCTTGGAAATCACGCAATAGGCCAGTAAAAAGTGGGGTTGACCCTGGACCTCTTCATAACAGTACAAATTTGGTACCGAATGAATCCTTGAAATCTCTAGTTTCACCAAAAAAAATTCCCCAGAATTCCCATTCGGAGGATTTTTTTTATTCAAGTTTCCATGGCAACACTCTTGAAAAAATAAGAACCCACAAATGAACAACATTTTATTGAATAACTTTCCTTCTGCTTTGAGGAACAATTTCAATTTTGGCACAAAGTACCTCCATGACCAACTCTCTCAGATGCATGCAAAAATTGTGGTTTACATTGTGCTTGTGTGTTGCCATGGTAACAGAAATATAAAAAATCGTCAATTTTTTAAAAGAATGTCTTAAAATGTTTGATGTGGAGAGAAAAAATAAATATACAAGCAAAAATATGGCTGTAATATTGATAGAGCATCTCTTTGTGGACAATCTTAAAGAAAAATATTGGAAATATCTCATATGATATAGTCGCTATAGAGACTGATTTAATGTTTGTTTAAATTTACTTGTACAAACCTGAAGTTACGGAGGGGCCTGTTCCCATGTTTTCTTCCAATTAATTCGATCAATGGACTAAATTTTGATATAATATTCATCTCTGAATGCAATTCACAATTTAAAAGTTTACCGTTACCATGGAAACACTGCTGTAACCAGTTCCATAGCAACAAACCTCAAATGCATCTTTCTGATCAAATGCATAGCCAATGGTTTTTGCAATTTAATCATACATCTTCCCAACCCTATTAGCTATATCAGTAAATTAGTTTTACAACATAAAACAAGTAGTTTGTTTTGTTTCTAGGGTAACAAATGCCTCCGAACATCATCAATTTCTAAGATAGGGCAAAAAATAGGCAGTTTCTACAGTTTGCAGTCATGTAATAAAGTTTCCAATGTAATTGTGGTTCTGAAAAGGCATTGGAACCTCAGTATTTAGTCAAAGAACACCCTCAACTTACAAAATGACAAAGGGTTGCCATGGAAACCACAATAATATACCATAAACTGTCAATGATAGCTCAACTATTGATTGAAACAAATTCTTAAATTCTGTAATTGTACAAAACATGGTTGACCGATTTTCACGTATGATACATCAAAAGATAGCTGGTAATGGCTTCTATTTTTTAAATTTGAAATTATTGTTGCCATGGCAACCAGTTATCAGTTATGTTCAGTTTCAACCAATTTTGAAAAACTTCATAAAATAAGCATTTGCCATATTAAATCATTAATATCCATGACAAATAGGATATAATTCATTTATTTCAAATCATCTTATAAATTCTGAGACATTTTTGTATAAATTTGATTGGAATAGAGTTTATGATAGCAAGAAATTTGGCAATACGATGATTCATAATATTGAAGTCAAGGTGATTTTCTTTGAGACATTATGAGCAAAAATGGAATTTCTAATGTTTGAAAGGAGATATCTTATCGTATGATACATCATTTTAAAGCTTGAGTAAAGATCTATCTTTTGCAAGGAAAATTTCTGGTAACCATGGCAACGGAAATTGCTATATCAGGCGAATCAGCCATTTTTGTTCCTGAGATTCTATTTTTTTTAATGTAAGAAGTGCAAAAATTATCGTGAAGATTAGTTCAAAACCGTACATAATATAACTATATTTGATACTTAGTAGTTTTAAAATGACATGGTTACCATGGTAACTGAAAAAATAAGGAATACATAATGCCAATTATTATTACAGAGAAAAGACACTGAGGAAAATCAAATACTAATTGCTCCGTTTTCAGAGGTGGCCATCTTAAATCTTAAGGTTTATTTGAAAATTTGCTGGAGGACGTAATGTTTGCTTGATTTTCCTGAACAATTGCAATGTGATTTATGATTGGAAAAGATTTACATGTTTTTATAAGCGAGCAATTCCAATTTTTAGCCCTCCCTTCAAATACTTTCATAGGAGGATGAAAAGGACTTTCAATATGAATATGAAAAGCAATGGTCCTACGCATTTCTTTTGTACTACACTGCTTGTTGTAAAGTCTGCAAATAAATCAAAATGTTACTTGTAACAATTGCTTGGATCACTTGGATCACTTTGACTGTGTGTCACTCCTGACTGGACCCATGATTTTGTGACAATTTTCAATGTACAGCGGGAGTGTAAACTTATTTTTTGATGCACACTGTACCAGCAGTACAAAGCTTTGGGTATGCTCTGTATTTTGACAGCTCTAGGAAGCACTTAAATACCAAAAATGTCATGATATCATAAACTTTTCAAAGAAATGGTACAATTATATGCGTTTCACCGCAGATTTTTTTGGCAAGACTAATTGGAAAAATAGTCAGAAAAGTCCCAAATCAAGATGACTTTCATGAAGTTATCTGGCACAACAAAGAACATGAAAGATGGGTTTCACCTCAAACACTGAGATTAGTATCTTGATTGCTTTTGTGGCTGTATTAACTATATCATAACCTAACTGTGATTATGCATTTAGCAACTCTCTCATAACTATATCTATTATTGAGACGCCAATATACACTGAAAATCAAGTTTCTATTAAAGCTGCCTGTCTATGTTCCTTGATTATTTCTTTGAAAAAATTGTGCTAATAATAATGCCGACAGTTTAGCCAGAAAAATACAAATTCTGATGCTATACAAATCTCTGATGTTTAGGGTGATGTTCGTTGGGCCGGACACCTGGACTCTTGACATTTAAAAAATGTGAAATAGTATAATGCAACCGGTACAACCCATCGGCCAAGCAGTATTTCAGAAATACTGCTTGGCCTATGGGTTGTATGGGTTGTATTTCATCAACCAGAGCCTCAAATTAAATGTTTTCATTAACACTTATAGTATATTTAAGTTGGCATGGTAAGAACACTGAATATCGGGTGAATTCCCTGAAACAGAAAAAGGAAGGGGGTATACTTGAGTCAGGCAGTTGTGTCCCAAAAACATGACATTTAAATATATAGCTGCAAAATTACTTTTCAGTCCCTTGAAAAGGGGGGAGGGTTGGTTAAGTGGTAAAGTGTGCTGGGATGCCAATCGCTGGGCCCAGGGTTCAAATCCAGCTTTTGCCGGGTCACCGGGGCGTATGTTGGACTGTTTTTTCAATCATCCTTTGCCTCATTGCTGTGTCCTCACCCGGTCCTAATTAGAATACCAAGTGCATAAATACTGGATGTGAAGCCCAAATCATCCATCCAGCTAATCTCTTGAAAAAGCCAAATTTGAGCAGAAAGTAGCTTGACATCCTTCCTAACTATGTGCTTAACAAATTGAAGTTGAAATTAATACCATAGGCCAGCAAAGGATCCTCCAAATGTGACAAAAATTCACTAAAATGCACAAATTCATGGCAGAATCATGAGAAAAACAGGGTTTTTACCCGTTCTTTATAGCCATGAAGAAGACAATAAATGTGTTCATATCATGCTGATACTTTTGGAAAGGCATAAGGATGTCTTTGGCTACAGGTTGTTACCAAATAAGGTGGTATGGAAGATGTTAATTATCCAGGTCAACCCCACTAATAGTGTCAGACTCTAGGTTACCTAAATCTCTAAGTGTCCAACTCAAGGAAACTTACCCTACAATTCCAAACCAACAAACATTGAGGAATTAACTTGAAAATCAGTGATAAGTATAGGTTATTCACCACGGGAGAGGGAATATGTGATTTATCAACTGAGAGCTTTAGCCGAGGTGTGATAAACACATATTCCTGATCCCGTTGTGAATAACGGGCTTATAACACGAGATAAAGACTCAAGCAGTCAATTATGAAACGATAAGTGGACATCAAAGAATATCAGAATTATCGCCCTGATATACTGACATGTGATTGGCTGACAGCAGTGTCAAATGGTACAACATTGATTATGATGATATGCCTGGTGTATATTTTAGGCTTACTGCTTTTAGGTCCAATATCTTGCTGTCGAGAAAAATCTTGTGATTTTGAATTGAATCACTACATTTGGATCGCTTGGCTGAAAAACCTCACAGTCTATCCAAATTGGTTTTCAAAATTAAGCTCACATTTTGTCCTGTAAATTAATTTCTAGTTGCCATGGCAACTAAGTTGTTAACTAATAAGTATCCTAAATAGATAATGTATACCATGGTGATGGACTAATCTTCATGCTAATTTTTGCACTTATTACATCAAAAAATGAGAAACTCGGGAACATAACTGACCACAAAAAAAAGACTGATTTGCCTGATACATCCTTTCTATTGCCATGGTTACAAGTAATTTCATTGCAAAAGATAGATCTTTACTCAAGCTTTAAAATGATGTATCATACGATAAGATATCTCCTTTCAAACATTAGAAATTCCATTTTTGCTCATAATGTCTCAGAGAAAATCTCCTTCACTTCAATAATATGAATCGTCATATTGCCAAATTTCTTGTCATCATAAACTTTATTCCAATGAAAATTATACAAAAATATCTCAGAATTTATAAGATGATTTGAAATAAATGAATTATATCCTATTGTCAAAGATATTAATGATTTAATATGGCAAATGCTTGTTTTATGAAGTTTTTCAAAATTGGTTGAAACTGAACATAACTGATAACTGGTTGCCATGGCAACAATAATTTTAAATTTAGAAAATAGAAGCCATTACCAGCTATCTTTTGATGCATCATACGTGAAAATCGATCAACTATATTTTGTACAATTACAGAATTTAAGAATTTGTTTCAATCAATAGCTGAACTATCATCGACAGTTTATGGTATATTATTGTGGTACCAATGGCAACCCTTTGTCATTTTGTAAGTTGAGGGTGTTCTTTGACTAAATACTGAGGTTCCAATGCCTTTTCAGAACCACAATTACACTGGAAACTTTATTACATGACTGCAAACTGTAGAAACTGCCTATTTTTTGCCCTATCTTAGAAATTGATGATGTTCGGAGGCATTTGTTACCCTAGAAACAAAACAAACTACTTGTTTTATGTTGTAAAACTAATTTACTGATATAGCTAATAGGGTTGGGTAGATGTATGATTAAATTGCAAAAACCATTGGCTATGCATTTGATCAGAAAGATGCATTTGAGGTTTGTTGCTATGGAACTGGCTACAGCAGTGTTTCCATGGCAACGGTAAACTTTTAAATTGTGAATTGCATTCAGAGATGAATATTATATCAAAATTAAGTCCATTGATCGAATTAATTGGAAGAAAACATGGGAACAGGCCCCTCCTTAACTTCAGGTTTGTACAAGTAAATTTAAACAAACATTAAATCAGTCTCTATAGCGACTATATCATATGAGATATTTCCAATATTTTTCTTTAAGATTGTCCACAAAGAGATGCTCTATCAATATTATAACCATATTTTTTCTTGTATATTTATTTTTTCTCTCCACATCAAACATTTTAAGACTATCTTTTAAAAAATTGACAATTTTTTATATTTCTGTTACCATAGCAACACACAAGCATAATGTAAACCATAATTTTTGCATGCATCTGAGAGAGTTGGTCATGGAGGTACTTTGTGCCAAAATTGAAATTGTTCCTCAAAGCAGAAGGAAAGTTATTCAATAAAATGTTGTTCATTTGCGGGTTCTTATTTTTTCAAGAGTGTTGCCATGGAAACTTGAATAAAAAAAATCCTCCGAATGGGAATTCTGGGGAATTTTTTTTGGTGAAACTAGAAATTTCAAGGATTCATTCGGTACCAAATTTGTACTGTTATGAAGAGGTCCAGGGTATGGCTGATATTGGGCCTTTTTCGACTGGCCTACACATGCATGGGTGTTCCGCGACCGGAGGGCTCACAATATTTTACTGAATTCAAAGATCTAGATTTCACACCAGTTCAAATTTCATCTCTTTCAATAACTCATGCTCCAAAAAATTCTACAAACAACAAGAACACAATTTTTGCACGCCGTCCGTCATTGCTAAAAGAATGAATTATTATCATAATTTTTTCAGTATTTTTTGTTTTTCAGGATTCCCATGTTTCATTCCCTTGGAAAAATTATGGTCAGGAGGTTTCGTGAAGAATGACACTTTGTACATTAAAGTCACCATTGACCTAAAGGACCTTCCTCTATTTGACCCGGTGCATAAAGAACCTTCAGATGAATTATGATTAACAATATTTATTATGTGCAATCTCTTGTATGTAGATCATGGTTTCTTAATTAGGAAATTAAAAACATTAATGTACATGATATGTATTTTTTTATTAACAATATAATTGACACTTATGGATGTATACATTGTATTGATATAACAGGCTCTTACGAAAATTAGATGTTATAACATTACATCATGTTCAATGAGTTATACCATTTCTGGTATGAGACCTTGTGTACCTAACAGTGATGTTGTCCAGGCCGGGACATCTGAGGCCAAGACACAGACTGTGGAATGAGCCTCTAAGAACGAAGCGAGGCTGAGGCCATCAAAATGTGGCCTTGAGGCCGGCCTCGAGGACGAGGCCGGACCCGAGGCCTCAATCACTGAACCAAAGACACCCAAGACCAAGGCAAGGCCAAGGATTTTGCGTCTGAGATCGAGCAAAGGCAGCGGCCATCAAAATATTGCTCCGCGGTCGTCCTCAAGGACAAGGCCGGCCTCGAGACCTCAAACACTGGTGTACTAGTGAGTCGGCCTCATATGATATTAGATGGTTTGCTCAATTCATTTAATCATGAGTGATGATTATTTGTATCAAAACTCCAGCAAATTTTTTGCCCGATACGGACAGGACATCAGTAAAATTTTTCAGTTTAAGATCCTTTAGCTATATTCAGCCCCGAATATATTTTTCCAAAAGCGAACTGGTGAGCGATAAAAGCAATTGAATTAGTTGTGTTCAAGTGAAATGTCTTTGAGGGCTGCTCAATAATAATCATAGAATTGCATAGCCTGTGTATCACACAGAATAAATAATTGTTAGCTTTGGTGATGAATAATTTATAACAATTTTATGGTACAACCTGTCAGACAGTGTCAGTGTTATGTCACTTCTGACAGACATATAAAGATCAATAAATAATTCACCACATTTCTCACATATGTAACAATAGCTTTCGGTGCATTGCTTTGTTTTTGGGCATTGTCGACTCTGATACAACTATTTCGTACTTCTACAGAACTTTAAAATCACAATGATAAATTTTTTCATTTGATGTCCTTAACAGCGCTTGTGTATTATCAATATATTATTCAAGATCCTGCACAAATTTCAAAGTCGTCAGGGGACTGGAACAAAGGAAACAACTAATACTGAGTCAGTAAGATATCAACAAAACTTGTGAAGCTATCACCAAATGATGTTGCCACAATTTCTAGATTCAGATGCTCACAGTTGCTAGGCAGTTTGAGTTATATGACATAATCACAGAGCTGAAAATACCATCATTGGCCCTCAAAATCATTGTCGGCGCTGCAAATGAGGGCGTTATGGGTGGCTGTTGCTGCAGCTGGTAGTGTTGCAGAGTTCATCTAATGATAATGCCCAACTTACAAGGCTGAAGTGATTATAATTGAGAGTCTCAAGTGGGGGGGGGGGCACACAATTATTTAACAAAAATCATTTTTCCATTTCCTGAAATCCTGAACATACACCTCTGGACTTGCCCAAATTCAGGTTTTTGCAAAAGCTTCACCATATTATATCGATATGAAGAAATTTGCTGGATTGAGGCCTGACTGGTGAAATTATACTGCTGCAGCTTAATTTCTAGAAGATGGATAGATATGCAGGCAGATATATGGTAAATTCAGACCAGTATTGACATCCCATTGGCGGATCCAGGGGGGCCGCCCAGCCCCCCACCCCAGACAGCTGAGATGGAAGTAACATTTTGAAGGACATAGGGAGCAATGCAGGGCCGCAAATGCCCAGATGACACCCTTGCAGACCCGCGAATGCTAAAACAATGCCAGGGCCCCCTTTTCTTGACCACTCTCTCTGGGTCTGCCACTGCATTCAGTATCCTAAAAGATATTGTCTTAGAGATGTCATATTGCTTCAAATAATTTATCTTTCATTACAAAATTTAAAAATAGCTGCTATGGTAATTGGTTTATGTAAAAAAATCTAAACAATTGTATAATTATGTAATTATGGGGAAAAATTATCTTCTGGATTCTGAGTCTCAAGTCTACATGCCACCAATGGCCAACCATAGAATGTGAATATATTATTTATTCAGCATTGTGTAATTACATCTAATTAGCGTCATGAAGCTTTTCAATCACATTACCATTCTGTGCCATTTGCCTAAATAATTAATGGGAAGCAGGGGGAAAGTAAATTGTTTGCATACATGTATATTTGCATGATTACCAGACTGTCAATAGAGTTATTGTTAAACCAATTAACTGACCTCAGAATAAATCTGCAACCAAATGGAATCGATTCTGGTGACGTCAGGATGGATGGATGATTGGGGCTTTACGTCCTGTGCATTACTGGGTAGGCTATTTAGGTCAGGTGGAGAATATGGAATGAGGTGAAGGATGGTTGAAATAGCTGTCCAACATAGGCCCAGGTGAAAGGCAAGAAATGGATTCAAACCATGAACCCAGGGATTGGCAGCTCAGCATGAGAATTTTGAAATGGACAGCGGCTCCATCCAACTTTACCTTGAAAAACTTGTAGGAACATCTTGGACCATTCTGTACACTCTGTGCACAAGAGGGAGCTCCAGCTGACTGATCAAAACCAGTTGAGTGTGACTCACAGCGAAAAATGGCAAACTTTCTCAGCAAAAACAAGTTGCTTGTCAGCCCTACAGTTTCTTATCAGGGGACTGGAACAAAAGAAACAGCTAATACTGAGTCGGTATGATTTCAACGAAACTTGTGATGCTATCACCAAATGATGTTGCCACAATTTCCAGATTGAGATGCTCACAGTTGCTAGGCAGGAGAAGTTATGACATCAACACAAGGCTGACAATACCATTACCGGCCCGGCCCTTAAAATCATTGTTGGCCCTCAAAATCATTATCGGCCCTGCAAATGAGGGCGTAATGGGTGGTTGTTACTTGGGACATCTAATGATAATAGTATCATAATACTCTAATCATCACATGGCTGAGGTGATGATAATTGGGAGTCTCAATTATTTTACCAAAAATTCAGAATCAATTTCCTGGAATTCAGAACATATACCTCTGGACTTGCTTCCCATATTGAGGTTTTTGCAAAAAACTTCACCAACATCAACATGACAAAATTTGCTTGATTGAGGCCAGACTGCCGAAATCATGCCATTGCAGCTTAATTTCGGGAAGATAGCTACAAAGGTAGATATATGGTAAATTCAGATACCAGTATTGACATTCCATTGGAGGATCCAGGGGGCCTACCCCCCCCCCCACCTAGACCACTGAGATGGAAGTAACATTTTGAAGAAAACATGGAGCAACGCGGGCCCGCGAATGCCGAAACAACGCCCTTGCAGACCCGTGAATGCCAAAACAATGCCCCTCTCTCCCTTGGCTGCCTTCTCTGGGTCTGCCACCGCATTTAGTATCCTAAAAGACATTGTCTTAAAGATGTTATCCTGCTTCACACAATTCATCTTTATTGGAAAATTTTAAAAATAGTTAAAAATAGCTGCTATAATTGTAATAGGTCGTTGTTAAAGTTGTGTAAAAAATGGCATAATTATGTAATTCGGGAAAAATTATCTTCTGGATTCTGAGTCTCAAGTCTACATGCCACCAATGGCCAATCATAGAATTTGAATATATTACTTATTCAGCATTTTGTAATTACATCAAATTAGTGTCATGAAGCTTTTCAACTACATTACCATTCGAAGATCTGTATAAATTTGTCTAAATAATTAACGAAAAGCAAAGGAAAGTGGATAGTTTGCATGTAGATTTGCATGATTACCTGATAGTCAATAGAGTTATTGTTAAACCAATTAACTGACCTCAGAATAAATCTGCAACCAAATAGAATCGATTCTGGTGACGTCGAATGGAAGGATTATTGGGGCTTGACGTCCTGTGCATAACTGGGTAGGCCATTTAGGACCAGTGGAGAACATGTCAATGAGGTGAAGAATGACTGAAATAGCCATCCAACATAGGCCCAGGTGACTAGCAAGAGATGGATTTGAACCATGGACCAAGCGATTGGTAGCCCGGGACGAGAATTTTGCAATGGACGGCGGTCCCATCAAACTTTACATTGAAAAGCTTGTAAGGACATCTTCGACCATTCTGTAGTGACTGTACACTCTGTACTGTACACAAGAGGGAGCTCCTGCCAACTGATCTAAACCACGCATACGACTCTCAGTGAAGAATGGCGAACTGTCTCACTGGGCTGCGAAAAAAAGTTGGCAGAAGCCATGCAAAAATCAACATGTGAAGGATGCAATCAAACCCATCCTCCCTGTTTACACTCACCCTACCAACAAGCACTATAAAATGCTGAGGTTTCCTAATGTTTGACAGCTTTTTTCCTCGCGTAGAATCTGCCTTGATACTGGTCATATTTACTTTGATACATTTTAAAATTAGGTCAAAATCAATCATATACACTGTTCACAAAATTTACTATATTGCACTGAAACAAACTTATCTAGTGTTTGTGCTGATAATATAATTATTCATTAAGTTTTTCTCCACCAGGTGGCTGGAAATATTCTTCCAGGAGCGTCATGGGAGAAAATTGCTGACTCAAACCGTGGGGAATCCACTCCATGAAGTTCAACTGAGGTACATGTTGCCAGCAAAATGTCCAATTCTCACCTCAGAACACTGTTATCCAACCAAAATTTGCCCGTAAACACCAAAACAGACCCTTCACCAAATCTGTCACACTGAACATTTTCATCAGTGTACCACAAATTGATGGTTATTTAACATTCTCCAGACCATTACAAGTCTGAAGAGTGTTGATGGTCCAGTGAATCTTGTTTATGAAGAGAGCACCGCACCATTCTGCCAGCTTCAGTTTTGGTGATTCCGGGCAAATTTTAGTTGGATAACACGGAGTTCCATGATGAGAATGGGAACTTTCGCCACCACTGGTACCTCACATGACCTTCATGGAGTTGATTCCTCACAGTTTGAGTCAACAATTTTCTGCCATGTTGCTCTTGGAAGGATATTTCCAGCCGCCTGGTGGCATTAAGCCTACAACGGTTAAGAATATTAGCAATTGAGACATTTAAGATATTGTACGGCGTGGCACCTAGCTTCCTGAATAACCTCATCGAGGTAAAACAAACAAGATATGGACTAAGAAAAGAGAAGGTACTAAATGCACCCCGGGTGAATACCACCAAATATGGACTAAATAGCTTCCGGACTGTAGCAGCAACAACATGGAACAAACTGCCCAACCACATCAGGGCAACGGAGGACTTCAATGTGTTTAAAAACTTAATTTATAAATGGACAGGTGAAAACTGCAGGTGCGCCATGTGCCGAAACTGATGTATATAGTATAGTATTATTTTTTAAAAAATCAGTATTATTTTGTAAATCTTCACTTTTATCATGTCTGGTGCTGTTGTGCTCCTTTGTTTTTATACTGTAGCGTATCTGTTGGTTTTTAATATTGCATCTGTTATCTGTTATCTATATATATATTTCCTGAGTGTCGGATGTAAAAGCCTACACAGGCTTGTGTTTTCCTGTTTTGTCGGTTACCGACCAAAAATAAAGATTTTTTGACTTTGACTTTGATTCTGCCGATTCCTCTTGAGTCTGTGCAAATATCGGTACACTCGAGTTCACTCAACGTCTCCCCAGGTGCTAGAGAAAGCTAGAAATCTTAATGAATAATAATTATTCAATCATCCACACAAACACTAAATAAGTTTGATTTCAATGCAATATAGCTTGATCCTTTACATTTCGTGAACAGAGTAGGCCTACATGTATGATGATCCTACTGCAAACAGGTATCATGCTCTCTTTAATCTTTATACACCAAAGAAGGTGCATGACCTATTGTTCATTTACCAGTTCCGGTGAACCTTTTATCTTCATTGTGTATATCATTTATTATTTAAACACTTATTATTGAGTTTTGCTTTTTATCAATACATCTGTTGTACCTCCTAATGACTGAACTTTAACGGCGTCATTAAATAATCATCATCATAAAGTGCCTCAGTTCAAGTCTGTTTGGCGACTGACCACTCAGTTCATTGACTTCCATGGATTCGCTTCGAGGATGACGGACCGTCAGGGTGCAAGGCTTCCAGGTGGGTTTAATTTGGTTGATTTTAAACTGTTTAAGAGACGTTTAGGAGATTATTCTCAGCAGGCGCAGAATAAAAGACCTTTTGAAAAGTGATAGCATCTGTCTGTTTGAGAGCAACAATGATGTCACTACAGGTCTTGTATGTATATGTATGTAAGTTTATTGACAAATGGGAGAAATTTGTCCAATAAAAATTGAAAACTAGATTTTCGATCTTAAATGAGTCGATCAATAGGAAGTTGGCCAAGAGTCTCAATAACACAATAACACATGATGCAGTGTTGAATCTACATATTACATAATTTAATTGTGAAAGAAATGTTGTTAACGGTTTATGAACTGTTATGTTTTACCCCTCTGCAGCACCTTATTAGGATTTTCTTTTAAAAGCCTTAAAATCACAGGACTGGCAAATATGGTGACTGGCATCCATACTTATAATTTGTTTTTCTGTTCTTGATGTCTTGCTTCTCTCCAACTTTCTTTGTCAATATATATATATCTTTATTCACAGAATAAATCTGTACAGGTAATAACAAGAAAAATATAAATACTAATGATAAAAACATTTAACTAAAATAAGATTAAAATAAAATAACTGAATAAAATTTAAGAAGTACAAAGGTAATTAATTATTTCTGACATTTCCACAGCACTAAGACACCATCTGTCAAGGCTATCCCTTTGTTTACAAAGTTCTTGAATTTGATAACCTACTCTGACATCATTTTCATTAACAGACTCGTTCCACGTTTTTTGTACAATATTTTCCGCAGCATTAGCAGACAAATCAATAATATCAAACTGCTGTAATTTACAATAACTGGCAACATGTCTAAGATTCTTGAACAAACGACCTTCATTATACATGGAGGAATAGAAAATATCTCGAACACTTCTATTCTGATGGTTAATTCCAGTAATAAAATGTCTCATAAATCTTTTGTACAATACAATATCACAAGGACTCTGACCAGATATAAAGGGTAATAACATTCTATGAGTCCTGTAAGGTACATTCCATAATCTTCTCATCGCTTTCCTATATGCAATAATAAGTTCACTGAAACTGCTGTGATACAACATACAAGACTGACTACCATAGAAACTCGTACAGTATTGTTTAAACAATGTGTTTTTAACATCAGCAGACACGCTTGAAAAATTGCCTAAAAATGTATTTACTTTTGTCACAAAGTCTGTTTTAACAGATTTCTTACATCCTTTATTTTTTCCTTCCTTCCTTTGTTTCCTCTGTCACTTCCTACTTTCTTGAGCTTCAATGTCAGCTTATATTAGATGAATCCCTTAATTGTGAAATTACATAGTGGTGATTACTGTATTAATTGGCATGTAAATTCCAATTGTCTATGTACATGTAAGCTCATATAATTTCCCTGATTGATATCTGACATACACACTGTGTGGAGCCACTAGCAGTTTACTGCAGTGATAAAAGGCCTACATGTGGCAAAAATTGGAACTAATTGGCTTTGATAACAGTGCCAAAACGGCAGTAAAACAGTTGTAAGCTAGCTATTTTAGGAGTCATTTGATACAGAACACAATAAAATGAAGGTAGATTGAGTCCCAAAGAAAGTGACAGGCCTGAAGAGTAAGATTTTAGCCTTCAAAAGGCTGTGACCTGAGATGACCTCATCTGCATATTCAGGAAGTGGATGTGGTTGTCAAGGTACACAGACCCTTATTTGTATTTCTTTGAGATGCTCTTGGAATGCCAGATACTATATTGGCAATAATAGATAAATAAATGGTGCTAGTAGGCCAATGAATAGTTTTTTTCCATCTACAGAGGTCAAACAGTCATCATACACAGTTACAAGCCCAAGTATGATGCCTAAGTATGGTTGAAAGATGCTAATATATTTTCTTTGCAATTTGTAGAAGGAAGTTGGAATGGCCAACTTCCTTAATAATGCTAGGCTAGGCATACTATACTGAAATGATACTATTACTGGTAATACAACATTGAAAACTCTTAAAAAACAGTTAAACATTTATGGCAAAATAATGCAAAGTAAAGGTATCCAATTCTCTTGCTTGCACACAACGTAAACGAAGTGTTGCTAATTAGTGGACTCAGCTGTAGGGCTCTTCTGTGGGTCATGTAGAAATGTGTGGAAGAAATGATGTTGCCGCAACACGAACATGACCTTGAGGTTTTTTCACAATAAGCTATATATTGCCATAAAATGCATGTTAATGTCATCTTTGATGTTACTTCAGAACATTGCGACAATGTCACTTCTAACATATACAGTACAAATTTCTAAAAGTGGCTCGTCATTTAAAATCTAGCCTTAGCTATCTATCCATAGCCATTTTAAGCTAAACGTAGCTACACTTATCCATAGCTATCCATAGCTATCCACAATTACTATTGTTTAAACAAGGGGTAAAGAGCTTTCAGTGTATACAAAAGAATACAAATGGATAGCTATGGATAGATTTGGATAAGACTAGTAATGAATAGCTATAGACAGCTAAGTTGAGCCACATTTAGAAATTTGTACTGTATTAGGCCTGTCTTTCTACGAAATTTTCACCTACATTGTATGTGACATTTTCACAACACTGCTGCACTTAGAGAGACATAATATACTCAAAAGCAAAGGAACACAATACTTGTGAGACATGCTATGTTGAAACATTATAACGTTGCTTTATGTTTTTGAACACAAAAAAACCACCAATATGATAAGTGACATAATTTATATATAGCCTTTTTAGCTTCCATCGAATTTGTAGTATGAGATATGTTTATACAACATAATTATATAATTTGATGATGCATACCATTGCATACCGTTGAGCAACAATCAAATTTGTTAAAATCGAGAACTAATTAATAAGTCTAATGCATCTATTCGCCGTAGCCATCGGCAACCAAAGATACCAAACCACAGCGAAAGACCATGAACGTAAGAGGAAACCTAGACCTACGGAAAATAATGACAAGGAATATAGGAAGACCCAGGAACTTAAGAAGGCCCGGGAGAACAGGAGAATAGCCAGGAGGGAAGCTAGAAAAGCAAAAGGGTGGACGGTTTCTCAGAATCGACTTGGTCTTGACCGCCTGATCATCCGAGACTCTGAAGTTGCATTCATCATCAAGACAAGGAAGGAAAGACTGCAACAAATGGTATGTACTGTAATATGAACCTTGTTGACTCCACGTTTTGATGCAAAAACATGCCTTCCATGTATAATGTATGTTTTGCATTGATTTATTGATTTTCTTGTCTAAAAGTTCAAAGTTGGTGTCAGAATTATCATGTCTCACATGAAATGCCTTATAATAAATTTTAATACAAAAATGTCCAATTTGCTTCATGCTGTTATTTCACAATAACAGTTTCAGTAATCAGAAAAATGCTCCTACAGAAACTATTTATTTCAAGACAGCCCTGAAAGAATTATTTTTTCCGTTAAGACTGGCACGAAATTATATTTAAAAAATACCCCAGCCTCCTCTACCGGACTTCTAAAGGTTGCCCTCTTGTAATTGTTGAACAAGAACTCATATGACCTATGGTTTGAAAGAAGTATTAGATAAAACCCTCAGATTGTCCATTTTCTCAGATTATTGTTTTCAAGCACCAGACTCGAAGTGGCCCACTCTATTATTTAAAGTGCAAATTTCACAGCAAAATGTTAAAGGTTTTTTTTTTACTTGCCTTTCAGATGCGAAGACTTATCGGAACCATAAATGTTGTTGTAGTCATGAAACTGAAACTGAAGAACAGGAAAAAGATTATCCTCACAGAAAAAATACGTGAAGAAACGCCAGCTCAAGAATACCGGGAAAACAATGTTGATGAGGATAAGGAAAATAAGATTTCTTTGCAAACTCAAGATGAAATTGATCACGCCTATCAACTGGCTAAACTTTTCTCAGAGTTGAAACTGTCATTATTACTTCAAAGAATGGATTTAGATGAACAAGAAGAGATTGGAGATGATGTAAGTATTATGTATATAGGCATGAAGTTTTATTTGACAATCTGAATATCAAGAAGATACATGTGTCAGCAAAAATAAGAATAAGAAAAAATATAATGATTATAAAAAAGAAATAGACAACTATTCTACATTTATAAAAAAAATAATACAATGAAAATTCAATTACTAGGTAGTTTACTATAATGGTCCCAGTTCATAAAGTTAAAAATGCAAGTGTCCAATTTTGAGTTGGTCCATGTTGCACCATGTTGCAAGAAAATGTCACAAGGGCTTGTTCATGACTGAGCATTATGGTTGTATCAAAAACTCTGATAGCATAATCGCAGACATCTCAAGCATCCAAATTCAAAACCTGTGGTATAACAAAGTAATAAAGAATTCTCAAAATAAATAGACACTCTCTATAGTTATTTCAACACGGGATTATTATAATTCACAGCACTTTGCAGTGCTAGTTGTCGTTTGGTATGTCCACGAAAATTCCTTAAAATATGGATGGTGCCCTGAGTCTTCATCTACAGTGACGAAGAGTGCCAGTTTGACTAAGATATTAGCAGCAAGATCATATATTTGTAGTTTCTTCTGACTCTAGGAAACCTATATACCAAGTAGCATATTAAAATTGCATGTCACACCTGTTATTCCCATTGTCTACATAATTATACACAGTACATGGATATTTTGCTTCTCACTAAAAGCATACTAGTATAGGCCAAACTGCGCTGTTTATCACAACATGTAGATAAAGACTCAGTCCTGACACCATCCAGATTTTAAGTGATTTTCATGGACATTCCTGATGTTGGAATTTGCAGAATATCTAGGTTCCAACAGAATTAGGGTATAAAAACCAGATATGGCACGATCGAAACTTTTAAAATGAAATGCTAATTTTGATAATAAAGGAATGTTACATTTGCACTGAACAGAGTCAAGAACATGATTTTTACTATCTTCACAATTTGAATTCAGTCGCAAAAAAAAAAGTGAAAAGTAGTCCACTAGAGGACTAGTCCTCCTGCCACAAAAAGATGAACAACGCCAAATCCTGTGAAGTTATTCTTTTGTATGTTTACTATCTGGTTCTAAATATTTGGTTCCTCTCCGGAGTCCGGAAGATGGTTGTTGCCAGATTATGCGCTATACGGTATCTGGCTATTTTCACCGTCTGTCCATCGCTAATAGATATGTTTAGAAGTGTTTAAAAGACAAACATATATCAATTTTCGTCTTCATGATAATTGTTTTGATATTTTTCTGCAGATTGATTTTGCAACCGAATGCTTGGAAAGACGCTTGGGGTGTGGACAATTCATTTGGAAGATTGATGACTTCAGCGCGAAGTTCGAAGCTGCGAAACGAGGAGATCAAACAATTTTGTATTCCCCTGCTTTCAAAACACATGCCTATGGATACACAATTATCTTGAGTTTGTGTCCCTGTGGAGACAAAGAAGGTACTTAAACAATTTATTAGAATTTTATTTGGTGTGTCTGGAAGATTCTCATTCCGGCAGCACGATTATATATATCAGACTTTCAAATGCAACATAATGCGATCAATTTATCTTGATACAATCACTATATAATTAGTACAAGATCAAAGAAAAAGTTTTGTGTGAAGTAAAGTGTTTTTATGTTTAATTAGCTATAGGGCCTAAATAGACAAAAGGGTGGCAACCAGCAAGACAAAATTTTGCTTCAATTATTTATCAACATATATTTTTCCTTTTCTTCAAAATGTCCTTCCCCAGACTAATCTGACAAAAGCTGACTCAAGACTAGCAGTCTTGAAAACGCGAGCAAATTTTGGTCTTCACATAGATGAGAAAAGGCATATTAGGTCGACTCTATTGTGAGTCTGTCACCTTTAAATCAATTATATTTGAACTATTTGTTTGATGAGTCTTCAGGATCTTTTGTGTTCTACGTATGTTATATATATTTTTTGCACCTGTCCCCTTTGTGCTATATCACTTGTAAGATCAATAGATATGACGATGATAAATAAAAGAAACAGCATAAACAATACCTATTCACATCCATTATATACAGTTATTATATATTAGCATAATAATATTGCAAATATGCCAAACAAGTCTGCCAAGTTCAATCATTAATATTATTCAGTGAAGTACCCATGTAAATTTTATATCTATGGAACACATTATGTAATCATACTTTTAACATGGCGACTGCAGATGCTTTTGATTTGTCATGTATAACTTGTTTTCTTAAAAGAATTGGTTGCATAATCCTTTCATTTGTCAGTCACCAGCAATCAGCACACCTCTCCTTTATATTTTATCAAATTACTTTTAAAGGTATTGGTACAGTGTACTATGATTAATACACATCATCAGCATCATGATTCGCCTTTGCGAGTGTAATGTTCCTGATGACTGTGTCCTGTCATTCCAAATAAAAACATAGGCTGCGCGGCAGCATACCCTCGGCTATTCAGCAGGCCATACTAGCTCATACTGAAGCATGTGAAATACGTTGACTTACTGCCGGTGAGGGTTGGCAGCACGATGCGCAGAGCCCCAACCTCCCCGCCCCAACAAAAAAAACTGTTAAAACATGGGCAAAGATCTGAAAATTTAGCACAGGAGAATATGCACTTGGAAGTGGTAGGCTGTATAACTACCATCTTGCATGGGAAAGATGGTAACTAAATGAAATCTGGATAATGAAATTCAGGCAAGTGGGCCTATCGGACAGTAACACCAGAGTTATATTCCAGATATATACTCATTTACTTATTTTGGCTGATGCCGGGAAAATGTTGTTTGATGAATGAAACGTCCATTTCTCTATTCTATATGATTTTTTTAATTGTATTTAACTTTGACAAATTTCTCTACCCAAGCATTAAGGAGATTCAAGGTACAAATGTACTGAAAAGAGATGGGCATTATCCTACTTTAGCCCCCTCAGGGGTCTAAACATTTAGGCCCTTTTTTCATGGGAAATAGTGGTGGTAATTTTTACTGTATAAGCGTCATTATGTTTATACACAAGATGACGCTTATACAGTCAATGTAACAAAGAAATAATTGTCTAACTATTTATCAAAATACTGTCTTATTATACTCCTGCTTTAGCCCCCTTTTCCATTGACAGTACCATTGAAAAGGGGGCTAAAGCAGGAGTATATATAAGACAGTAGGATATATAAAATACTGTCTTATATATACTCCTGCTTTAGCCCCCTTTTCAATGGTACTGTCAATGGAAAAGGGGGCTAAAGCAGGAGTATATATAAGACAGTATTTTTTTTAGAAAGAGACAAGTGTTTCTTTGTTACATTGACTGTATAAACGCCATCTTTTGTATAAACACAATGACGCTTATACAGTAGAAATGTCACCAAAATGTAGCAAAATACTGTCTTATATATATACTCCTGCTTTAGCCCCCTTTTCAATGGTACTGTCAATGGAAAAGGGGGCTAAAGCAGGAGTATAATAAGACAGCTTTTGCTATATCCTACTGTCTATATATACTCCTGCTTTAGCCCCCTTTTCAATGGTACTCTCAATGGAAAAGGGGGCTAAAGCAGGAGTATAATAAGACAGTTTTTGCTATATCCAACTGTCTATATATACTCCTGCTTTAGCCCCCTTTTCAATGGTACTGTCAATGGAAAAGGGGGCTAAAGCAGGAATATAATAAGACAGTTTTTGCTATATCCCAGTGTCTATATATACTCCTACATTAGCCCCCTTTTCAATGGTACAGTCAATGGGAAAGGGGGCTAAAGTGGGAGTATATATAAGACAGTATTTTGCAAAATATCACACTTCAGTTTGAATGTTTTAAGAAACATATAACTGTGAGTATTCTTGGTAATGATCTCCCTTCACACTTTTACAGTATTTATTCTGTGATATACAGACTGGAAACATATTTGAGTTATTTTTCAGTTTCAGTTTTTGTTGATCAATATCTATGGAAATACCTATAAAATGTTTAAGCCCTCAAGGGGGCTAAAGTAGGATAATGCCAAGAGATGTTGCAATGAAATAAAATGGTCACCTCATTGCTATATCCTCCTCTTGTCCTAATGAGCCTACCAAGTGATTAAATACAGGAGGTAAAGTCCTAATCATCCATCTATCCATGATTCTCTGGATGTATTAATAAAACAATATAGATGATCAATCAATCAATCAATCATCTATCTATCTATCTATCTATCTATCTATCTATCTATCTATCTATCTATCTATCTATCTATCTATCTATCTATCTATCTATCTATCTATCTATCTATCTATTTATCTATCTATCTATCTATCTATCTATCTATCTATCTATCTATCTATCTATCCATCTATCTGTCTGTCTATCTGTCTAGCTGTCTATATATCTATATATCTATCAACCTAAAAACGAATCAATAGTGCAATAGGAAAATCTATTTTCAGGGAAACATTCACAATGGATTTATCACAAACAATAAATCAATCTATCAATCAAACAATCTTCAATCATCTAAACACCTCTATCATTCTATCAATCTGTCAATCTATCAATCCGTCAATCTATCTATCTATCTATCTATCTATCTATCTATCTATCTATCTATCTATCTATTTATCTATTTATCGATCTATCTATCTATCTATCTATCTATCTATCTATCTATCTATCTATCTATCTATCTATCTATCTATCTATCCATCTGTCTATCCTACCTTTTCTTATCATAAATTATGAATACAGTAAAAGGCCAGCCTAAAAACAGAAATAATAGGTAGGTGTCTAACTATCCAATCTATTTTAAATATTAAATCTATTTTAAATATTAAACTAAAAACCATGTATGGCCTACAGATACTTTTTGAGACTAATACATTTGCTGGTTAACACCAAAAATGTTAAATGCTGTTCAAGCTTGGTGGTACAACAATAGCTGAAAACACCATAAAAAGCTTGCATGGGATATAAAAAGTCATATCTCAGCTTCTACTTGGCCTATATTTCTGATTGAAATTGGAAATTTCATTATTTGTTTTAGATTAAAAAAACTAAGGTTATCAATGTTTGAACACACTTCCAAGAAAAACAGGGAATTTTGTTAGAAAGATGAGGGTACTACATTGTATGCATCTGCTTCTATACCCTCCCCTTTGTTCTTGGGTTTGGTCATTAGAGAGGATCAGTGACATCATGTTACATAATGTCCATTCAACAAAAGCTGCACCCTCTTGCATCTTGACACTTGTTCTCTTCAAGGTGCTAAAATATGCTTGTGGTGAGTTTTGTAATGAATGAAAACACACATTTATCCAATAATATCTTTGTATAAATATAAAACTAAATATTTAAATTCATAGAAAATGGGTTTTGTTACATACCAAGTAAATTTCTATTTAACCCTGTATTTAGTGGCATAATTTCTGCAATCATGAAATGATCACATTTACTTTTTATGCAAAAATCTAAATAAAAGTAGGCTGAAATTACTTTAATTTCTTGTTTTTAAATTTACATCACTGAGGTTAGATTTGAGCAAAAGGGTAACATGTGAGTCTTTGAGATTTCTTGTCAAAAGTCTTAAATGGTAAGGCAACTGAGCAAGCACCTTGAGCATAAATCATATTTCTCTATATATAATTTATAATATTAAAACACATAAATTCTGAGGAAGAATGTGATAAAATGTTACACTTGGGACACGTTGTAGGGTAAGATTCTTTGAGTCTGACCCTTAGGGAGGGTAACCTTGAGTCGGACACTTTTATTGGAGCTGAATTGGGTAATTGAGAGTATCTACACCAGTGTATTTGGTGCCAATGCATAGCCCAAGATCTCTTTCATCCATTCAAAAAGTATCAGCTTGATATGAATATTTTTAGTTTGATTTCCAAGACCATAAAGATGGGGTAAAAACCCGTTTTTCTCCCAAATTTTGTCATAAAATTGTGTATTTTAGTGAATTTTAGCCATATTTGAAGAATCCTTTGCTGGCCTATAGTATTGATCTGACATCAATGTATGTGTTATTCAGTTAGAAGGAAGCTTTGCCCGTTTTTAATCAAACATGAGCTTTTTCAATTGAAGGGATGGCTCTAAAGCACCTGTACCTTTGAGTCATGTTTTTACAACACAGCTGTCCGACTCAAAGATACCCTATGTCATTTATTATTTCAGATATTTAACCACAAATTCAGTTCTTGTGTTGTGCCAATTGTCAAGTTTTTGTTAGATTAGAAGCCTGTAGAGAATAGGTTTTTGAGTTGTAGCTTTTTGAAAAAGCTGCATCAAGCATTTGCGCCAAATGGAAAGGCATTTTGAAATGCCTGTAGAAATAATCCAATATGAAAGATTGCCCTTAATACCGGTCCAAGCCACTGTGTGGAACCCAGATATCAGGTTTAGAAACAACCAAGGTGGTATCTTTCACGAAATCCAAAATATTAACATTTGAAAAGTGACTTTCATATGGACAAAAATGCCTCAAAATCGTTTTTATAACTTTTCCGGACAAACCTGAGATTAGTAGAAGACAAGATAGGCCTATGAATTTTTATTGCCCATGCAGGCTTATGGGCCATGTACCATGTGCAACCATACATATTTATATTATTTACATGTATAATTTAAAGTGTAATATCTTGATAACCATTGATTTTCAGTGATGTTTCACATTTGACCCCCCCCCCCTCCTTGGCTGTCATACACATCTGAGTTGTGAAGTAGGCTAATGCACCCTCCACTCTTTAGTGAGACTTTACCCAGATTACATCATCTTATATTAAGGTGATTGAGGTACAGCAGACAATGGCCAATCCATGCCTATAGGGGAGAGGGTTGAGCAGCTGGGAAGGGGGAGGCTAAAAGGTCCCTTTAAGAGGAAGAATTGGTGCTCATACAAAATGTTGTAATTCTCCAAAATTATCATAACATGTATACAATACAATGATTTATCAGACCACATTTCATTTCACATTTCTCCCAAATCCTGCAATAAACAGCATTTTCAAAAGGAGTCATACATATAATAATTACTATAGGCCTATACATGACATTGTATAATTATGCATTTTTGACAAATTCCAGGTCCGTTTTGGACATCCCATTTTAAGCCTGAGGCTTCTTCATTTTTCCTCCGAGGTGCCTCAGACTTTTGATGTGAACTGAAAAATGGCCATTCTAATGCATGTGCTTATTCCATTTCGTGTAATCCCTTTGTCGCAGCCATAATTAATTACTGAAATCGCGATTTCGTACGGCCGTTTCGCTTTACCTCATTTTGGACCTCCTATTCAACATCTGAGGCTTCTTCATTTTTCCCCTCAGGTACCTGAGACTTCCCAGGTGAACTAAAAAACGGCCATTCTAATGCATGATCCTATTTCCATGGATTTTTTTCCTTCCTGCAAACCGTAATGTACAATTGAAATCGCGATTTCATATAGCTGCTTCTGCTCAACTTTTCTTTCCCCAACTTTTTTTCAATAGAAAAATTTGCAAAAACTCATGCAATGGCTGTGAATATTAGTCCATAGTGTGTCTAACGACAATAAGCTTTAAAGTAAAATAATCTACCCATTACCATTTTGGCTTTTCGCGCAGAAATGTTGGAAAATAGGGATTTTTTCTAATTTTTGGGTTTTTATAAAAAATTCATAGGACCAACATTCCAACTGAGTCAAGCTGTTTAGAGAGGCATTAGTTAGACACCTAATTGAAAAATTTCATAGATTTAACTCCAAAATTGACTGAATCATACAGGTTTGAAATAATAGTATTTTTTCATATTTTTGGTAAATTGTCATCCGTTCAACTTTCGAAGAGCATTTAGACCCACAAAAATACATCTTGGGCACTTAATGCATACGATGTATGCAAATTTCAGTGTCAAAAGTCCAGCAGTTTTTTAGTTATGTCCCAGAAACAAAAAAATACAATTTTTCACATTTTTCAATGATTGTGACAAAAGCAGTTTTATCATGGGGATTAGACCTATAAAAGGCTCAACTGGGATAAAAGATACTATATTTACCCAAAAATGGTACATGTACATGCCATAGTTTTGGCTTTACACCCAATACACAAAAAAAATATTTTTTCACATTTTTCAATAACTGTGAGAAAAGTATTTATCTCATGTGGATTAAACCCCTAAAAGACACAACTAGGATAAAAGATACAATAATATCCAAAAAATAAAAAGTATACATCCCATATTTTTGGCGTTACTCCCAATACACAAGTGGGACGCCCGTTATCCGGACGCCCGCCCGTCCGCCCGTCCGCCCGCCCGCCGGACGGACAAATTTTCCCAAAGTAACTACAATACCCGTCGGCAATGTATACATTGCCGAGGGTAAAAACTTGACCGGCTGTAAAAGGCTTATCCGCAATTTCATCATGCTTTTAGAAAAAAACCTCAATTTCCCTATAAAATGTAGTTCTCCCGTCATTTTAAATGAGCTGAAGTATGTGCATACACTCCACTTGTCCACTTGCAAGACTCCCTATAGCAATTGCACTGAGTGTTCTGTGGATTTGATCAAGCCAGACACAGATTTGAAGCAACTTTTGGCTTATTAATTTATTGATACTTACGTAAAATATCAAAAACTCACTGTTTGTTTCAGGAAAAGACAAGTTCATGTCACTGTTCTTCAGCGTTGCCCAAGGAAAGTTTGATTCTCTGTTGGATTGGCCTTTCAAATGTCCCGTCTCTTTCTCTGTGGAGACCCCTTGTATCTATGATGAGTACTACATGGAAGATTTGTTGGAGAAGACTGCAGCATTACATAATGAAGAACATGTCAGTGATGTCAATTGCAGCGATGGCGTAGACCTAGGTGTTCAATCGGATGCACACGACAATTTGCACAATACTTCCAAAGATTCATATCAATTAGCGGCGGAGAAAATGCAAACAGATAACGATGGAGGAACTATTGATACAAACATTATTTCACTTTCCCAGAAGTTCAGTAAAGGTAGTTCCAAGTTCAAACACAAGGTGGAGCTAATATCAGCTTGGCAGCACCTGTTGGTAAAAGTGTCAAACAAGACCAGTGTTCCTGGTGCTGCTGTTGAGAAGAATCCAGAAGCAAATTTTTCATCTAAATCTGGTGGACTTGAGAATATTTCACAAGGGAATAATAAAAGTAAGTCTGAGAAGATATCTGAGAGCCACATGAAGGGAAAAGGTGATGAAGAAGGAGGTGATAAATTGGACAAAATTGACATTGTTTTACAGCAAAAAATTGACAAATCGAAAGCAGACGAAGATGAATATTCAGCGGTCAATCTCAAGAAAGACACAAATTCCGATCTATTAGATATCAAAAATGATTTAAAGAACAGTGAGAGTAGTGACAACGGCATTCGGCAAGGTAATATAGACACTGTTCCCTGCACCGCAAAGATCGCACGATCAGACATCAGTGTGTATCAAGAAAATAATATTGTCACTGTTGACAACAATCAAGGAAAAGATGCTGAGTCAGAGAAGTCTGTAGACTATGACTTGGACAGCAAAGACATAAGCATCCATAAAAAAGATGGCAAGCAAGAAAACCAACATCGCGAAAATGGTAGCGGAGCAAACGATGCATCTTTAAAGACATGCGCTAATGACAACGAGAGTGATAATGGATTTGTTAGTAATTCTGGAGTTGGTAGTGACAATTCAGAATCAAAGCTAAAAGAGAAAACATCAGAGAAACTATCAGTCAAGTCTAAATCAGCTACCTCTACACGTGCCAAGAAATCATCTAAAACACACGATCAAAAAGTGGCCTTACCTTTCCCTCCTCACGCCCTCAGGTTTGTTCCCAACTTCACTGATGAAAAATTCAGCAAATATCTTCAGCGACCAAAACTAGCAAGAAATCCCAGTATAGGTAAGTTGTTAATTTGATTGCTTCATGGGCAAACATATATATACTATTGGGAGAGGAGGGTAAGGAGATGGTGTAGTTATTGTTTTTTTTTTTTGGTGTACTAAAACTGCATATCAAGATGCAACTTTAAAAACAGCACTCAGTTGAAAATGCTTAAGGTCATTAGTTACCGAAGAATGCTTCAACCTGATTTTAAAAATGCTTTCCCCACGTTTTATTTGGGTCAGAGTGGGTCACTCCTCTTTCTACCACAGCCGTGCGAAGTAGTAGCAACGAGCTAAATAAGGACAAGGAATTTTTTCATTTTATTTTAATAAAATCTCCCTTTTTTATTGCCAAAATATTTTTTTAAATGTGTAGGTCCTGAGTAAACTTTTCTAAAAAAACCTGCAAAATGCTATATAGGCATGGCTTGATTAATATATGAACTAAAAAAGTGGGGTCACCTGACTAATTTTTGCTCTGGAGGGCTATTTTTCACCCTAATAAAACTTCCTTGAATATTGGGCAGATTTGTTCGCTATGTCATACCTGTATTTTGTACGGCCTTAAAAAATCTTTTACCCCTCCATGAATCCCACTGTTGAAAAGTATTCATATTGCGGGTAATGCCGGGTAAATTCTACAACTTCAGATATCTGCCTCCCATGTCCACGAGAATTTTGAAAATGCGAAAGCCTAATTATAATTGTGTATAAGTGAAGTGTGCTTTGTTTTAATGTTTGCTTCACCAAAAGTTTTTTGATTGTCATTATGCATACAGTAGTAGTGACCAAAATAAAGTATGATTACCCCAGCAGGAAGGAAGAATCAGTCACTACTTAACCCTTTCACCTTTTGGCTCCCTCTGAATCAATTCCTACATTTACCGGCTTGAAACTACATTTTAAAATTACATTAAATATATACATTAAGCCTATATCAATTCAAACTCCATCACCCCCCAATTGCTTGATTTCTTTGATTTTGTTGACCTTTGCTAATTGCAATTAAATTATCAACTGTCTTAATTCAGTTTTTAATATGTGATGAAGTTGTGGTGAGGAGTCACAGTAGTTGTAAGTAGATTGGAGGTTGAAAGGAGAAAGGAGGGCAAAATAGGTGAATAGTGGACATCTGACAGAAAATGATTTAACTATATTTTGGGGTGTAGTCTCCAGTAACTTACAATTCAAATAATAATCACATTCACTTTCTTTTCCACAGGCTTCCCCAAATTCATAGCGCTGAAAAAACTCTGGTCAGGCGGGTACATACACAACGACTGTTTATACATCAAAGTTGTCGTTGACTTGAATCATCTTTCTCCGTTGGACACTGAAGGCGATGTCTCATCAGATATTTATGAAGACATTGATGCTATGTCGGATGATATTTGAATTATAAGTCTCTTTCACAGAATAATTGTTTGAGCTATAAGTAACTATACAGTTGTCGACTTTTGAACTAACTGTAGATAAAGAAATTCTATTGCATCAATTTTGATATGATCCACCTCGCAGGCTAACTACTGTCGTACAGGATAGATCCTAGCGTAACCAAGTGTTATAATGCCAAAAATCCAGTCTGGTGAAAATGAGAACTGCATGCTGCTGCCACCTGGCACAAAAGTTAGTTTTGTATGCTTCAGCTCCAAAGAAATAGTTCTAACTTCATGTCACATTCAAAAGTTTCTGTTCAAAGTTGAGGTAAACCAGAGTAACACTCACCAATCACAGGAAGTAGACAAGGCCATTACAATACTCAGAAAGAGCCCTGGTTTCTTCCAGATAGAATTTTTTGAGTTCCCCTCAATGTGGACCGTTCACTGGAGCTTGCAGATTTTCACACTTGCCACTAGGTGGCAACACATGACAGCATATATTCTGCCAATGCTGGAAAAAGCAGTGAAACAGTGGTCCACTTGTAGACAGCCAAAAATCTGCAAAATCCTTTGCTATTCATTGCCTGAAAAAAGAAAATCCAAATTTTCTGAACATCATTCTGACTTAATGAGTTTAGATCTTATCAATATTGTTATGATGACTATCATGTAATTGATATGTTATCTTGGTATTGATATGACATATTATAATACACTCCTGCTCATAAATATGGAATAATTTTTTGGAAAAAAAAGTGTCAAATAAAAGTGAATTACAGAGTGTGAATGCAAGCAAGGTCCATTGTAAAGGCCAGGTCATCTTCTGTAATCACTCTTTGAAAGCCTCAACTACATTTCTTGCAAGAATTTTTTATTTTTGTTTGAATGCACCTCACCCTAAACAACAAAGCAGCAAACAATTTTTTTGCTTGGTGCAGGCCCAATCATCTGATCAATAAATAAAATATGATTTCTTATATGCTCAATTACAAGTAAAATTGAACAATAGCAATAATGAAACAATAAAAATTTAATTTGTTTATAATCCCAAAATTAAATTTCAATGCTAACTACATTTTATGGAACCATCAATCTGTGATAAGCACATCGATCGACATGTTCTATATTTGTAAGAGGTCTATTTGTGAAGTCTGAAAAAACCACTAAGGTCAATGTTATGGCCCCGATTTAATTTTGAAATTCCCCTGATTTGGGGTTTCCCATGATTTGTTATTCTAATGCAGTTTAAAAGAATGAATGATAATTTGGACATTTTTGTTAGTTTTTGGTCTGGCATGGTTTAGTAACTATATTATATTCATCATTAATTCTGCTATTTATTTATTGTATTGGATTGTTGGCGAGTCAGGAAAAAATATGAAGTGTTGGACGGGTGTTTAGTGGAGAGGGCGAGACAGGATGAGCATGGGAATGTTGCTTCCCATTTCCACTATTGTGCCCAATAGGCCAAGTTTGTATGGATATTTTCTACTTTTGGTAAACTTTATAGGGTCCAGGGACTCCAGGCAAATCATGTAGGGTATTAAGCATTGTGACTCTTTTAGCCATGACTTTTCAAACATGATCGCTTCTTTAAAATAATTAATATATACAAGGGGTGTCCCAAAAGTTCTGACCAATTTTTCGGCAGACCTTTCTATTTGAAATAGCTAAATGAAATGTTCACAGAATAAATTTGACCATTTATATCGAAAAAATCAAGACTGTAATAAGTTACAGTTCTGTTACCATGGTTACGAGAGGTCAGTGCACCCAGCGCAGCTCAGTTTCTCAGACGAAATTCAGCAAATTAGCTGTGTTAAAAGTCAGAGAATTTGTAGTAAAAAAGCAAATGATTGCAAGAAAATGTATTTTGGTTTGGCTGAAACAATCTGCTGTCAATAGGCTGTGCTCAAGAACCTTAGGTTCAAAATCCAGTCTTATTTGCTTTAGTTACTAGATTTCTTCTGCAACTTTCAAAAATTAAAGAAATAATAGTCATAAACGAGAAATGAAGTAGTCGCCACATACACTGAAATTCCACAATTTAGGAACAGCCCAGTTTGGAGGACCCAGGTGATCGCCTCAGCACATGGGTTAAACTGATTCACAGTGACTTTAAATGTAAATGAAAAACTTTGAGATACTGTTAGGTTTCCAAATAATATTTTTCATGATCATCCATTGCATATTTACAGTAAATACCTTGGTTATTTACAAGAATAGGCACTTGGATTTGGCCTAAAAAATTGAGTGCGCTGGGTGCACTGGCCTTCTGTTTCAATGGCAACAGAAAAGTTATTTAAAATGTTCGAACAGGTACCATATTTTCAAAATAGATAGTGAAATGCCTGAAATTGATTCTGTGAAAATTTCATACAGCTACTTCAAATAGAAAGGTCGGCCAAAAAAATTGGTCAGAACTTTTGGGACACCCCTCGTATCTTGAAAATAGGACTTTTTGTGTTTTTTTCTTGGTGTAGGCCTATAAATCATCTGATAAATAGATAAAATATGATTTCTAATATTTGAAGTGTGGGGCACCCGTCCCACACTCCAAATACCAGTGAGTCCCTCAGGCAAAATATAAGTCCTTTGGGCAAATGACCAAATCCCTCATTTTCACCCACTCCAATTATTACGGATTTTTACTAAGTCTCAATCCCTTGGTCAATAGTGTTAAGCATTTAGAGTGATAACTAGTAGATTGGGCAGAGTATGTTGTGCTGTGCCTAAATGCCACATTGTTGTTTTACTATTGCTCCATGTTCACAGTGAGTGATACCAAGTAAATTGGGGCACCAACATTTTGCACTTAAATTATCACTCATTGACTATTGCTGGCATCCACAGATAAATATACACTTTTAACAAAAAGGTTTTTATATGGAACCTTTAAAGGTTCTATAAGCTGGTATAGATAAGGAACCCTAACGGTTCATTATTCAGCTTTTAAAAAGGTTCCAACAGCAAAAATAAAACAACATTTAGGTAATCTAGCTGGACTAGCTGCACTGAACTCCCTATGGAACCCCTTTCTCTCAAGTTTGGAGCATAGGGTCCTATCATAGGGCCTTCCCACCAAGTATTGAAACTTTTAGAATTCAATTGAACCTTAAAAAATATTAGAACCTTTCTTTGGCTGTGGGTTCTTTATATATACCAAAAAGAAGCTTTTGCGTTAAGAGTGTATAGGCTGTGCAGGAGAGGAAAAAGCTCCTATGCCTCCAGCCCCATACCTTCTACCTGCTACATGCCTCCTATCTTGTTACTAAGTGGGTGACCATTTAATATACAGGGGGAGGGGGGTTGGCTGGAAGTCTTTTTATAATAATAATTTTTTGATCAATATTGGATAGATAGATAAATCCTTCACTGGCATTCTTGAAATAAATAATTTCTACTGGGGGTATTTCTTAACATGGTGTTGCCTGATTTAGGAATGGAAATTCGAGGAATTGGCACGCTTGAAATATATTATTACTCCATGCTCTTCGCCCCCTGGAAATTAAATGGTAGCCTCCTAAATGTTGCATCTAGAGATATGGAGCCTACATCATTGAGTCTGCAAATGTATAATTAACTAAGAGTGACCTCCCTCGAACCAGAAACTTGGCAACTGGCTCTGCTATAGGAATCTGGCAATAGATCATTTAAAAGCAGTTGGGCATGTGGGTTTTGTAACTACGAAATCTCTTGATGGTAGTTGTAACAGATACAGTACATGTACCTGCCAGAGGTATAAGATTTGCTTTGTGTTTTACTGTTAGCTCTAAAACAATTCTCCAAGATTTTACTGTAAATACAAGAGCTTGCTAGTGCTGTTAGCTGATATTATTATTTCAAAATGAAGAAGTTATCCTTGGGTATTGTGGATTATGTGGCATTCGTGGGACTTTTCATGGTCTCCATGGCTATAGGGATTTATTTTGGAGTTTCTGGAAGAAAGAAGGAATCAGCGGAAGAATACTTGATGGGAGGAAGGAAGCTGAGTCTCGTTCCGGTCTGTCTGTCCATAGTCGTCTCCATCATGTCGACCAATAGTCTTTTGGGCAACCCCGCAGAGGTGAGTTTTCGTTATTTATAAAAGTTGGTTTTATTTTCAGTCCCACCATTTGATGGGACTAAACAGGCGATCATTTAACTTTAAGGCGAGCGGTCGAGCTTGGAGTTTTCCTTGGCAAGAAATTATTTATTTCACAGTAATGGCGATAGTAATTATTTATTTGGAGTGTGAAACGTCCCTGAATATTTCTAAATCAAGCAACACCTTCTAAAGAAATACCTCTGGCAGAAATTATTTATTTCAAGACTGCCCAAAAATAATAAATTTAGTTCACCAAAACTGAGCAAGAAATTATTTATTAAAAAAAATCCAACCCCCTCCTTTTATTTCTGTATCTCTTAATTTTATCAACTTTTGTAAAATTTACAACAATTGTACAGTGTGTTGAGATGTTTTTCATGTAACGCACTTGAAACCAATAAACATTATCATTAGTCACACTGTGGGATGGGACTAATATGTTTTCACTTGCATGGGTCTGTCTGACCGTCCAGCTAGTCTGTCGACGATATTTAGGAAACACAGCAGCGCACAGTTTACTAAGAAACTCAGCAGGTTTTCCCCAATTAACACACTAACGAACTGATTAGATTTTAGTGAAGACTGTAGACCTCTGATCCAGCAACCCTAACCTGCAGAGAGCAGAGAGAATTGGTGTATCTGCGCCAATTATGTAGTTATTGTGGTCATTCGGTTTTTCCTTGTGCGTGAGTGTGTGAGTTTGTATCGATTCTTGCCTTTATAACTGAATGCATTTTGATTTATTTTGGTAGCGTGCTTTCATATGCCCAACAGAACTAAGCTCAGTCCTTTTGGGAAAAATCGCTATTAGGAGCCTACAGTGCCATGCTCTGGGCTATTCCTGTCATATATATGTATTTTGATGTGGTGGTATGAAGGAAATTTGTGTAATTTCATAACACCCATGTTGAAAGTAGAGAAGATGACACTTCATCGACTATCATGAGTCACGAAGTGCCATTTTCACAGTGCCACAGTCCACTTTAATTCTATATCAAAGTGTTTCGCTGTAATATTTGGCCAATTTTTAACATTTAAAATCTCATTCGGATGATAGAAATTATTAGCAGTTGATTGCATGGCATCATTGATTTTTGCTCTTTCTTTACAGGCGATTTCATTACCATGCGATTCCTGTCATTCACACGTGGCTGTGAGGAATCAATGCTAAGCCAGCACTACCTACGTTTGATAAATCAAATGTGTGACGTTCTGCTGTTTCTAAACCAATAAGATTGACTAAAAATGGCATGTTTTTGGTGGGTCTCGAACCCAAGAATCGTGTACTAATGAAATCACCTGTAATAATAAGGCCATATATGATAAACTTGGCAAGGTATTCATTGACAGTTTTCTTTTGGTCTCTTAATCTTGTTATTTGATGAAGTACCTCAAGTCATTTAATTAGTATGTTTATTCTTCTTCTTCTTCTTCCAGTGAAGTACAGGAGCCTATAGGCTATCACGTACTGGGTGCGAGGTGCATGCGTGGCAGAACACAATAAAAGCGTGTATTTACAATTAAAAACGTGGCTTCAGGCCTAAAAGTCCAGACGTTGAACAGCTGACCTGAATTGATCGATGGTTGCTGATGCGACTGCCTCTTCCGGGAGCTGATTCCACAACCTTACTGCGTCAATGAAGTAGGTGTTCTTGTAGATCTGGGTTCTTGCATACATCAGCTGGAACCTCTGTGTGCGTCCTCTCAGGTCTACAGCGGGGGTCAGAAGGGCTAAGGGGATGTCCACGATCTTGTTGACAATTTTGTAGAAAAGGACTACTTTTGCCTGTGCTCTCCTCTGCCTCAGTGTTTCCCACTTCAGTTCCTTCATCATGTCGGTGACACTACTCGTTCTACGATGATCTGATCTTACGAAACGTGCTGCTCTTCTTTGCACCATCTCAATTTTGTTTATGTGGCACTTAGTTTGGGGGTCCCAGATCGTGTTAGCATACTCGAGTTGTGGACGAATGAGGGTCTTGTAACACTGGTCCTTTGTTGCTGCTGGGCATTGGTGAACGTTTCGATGTACAAAAGCTCTGGTGTTGTTTGCTTTCTTAGTAATGCTGTCAATGTGGATGTTCCATTTCATGTTCTTCTGTATTGTGACTCCAAGGTACTTGGCTGCCTCCACATTCTCTAATATGTGATTGTGAATGTTGTAATCGAACAGAACTGGCTTCTTCTTGTTGGTAACATTCATGGCCAGGCATTTCTTCGGGTGGAATTCCATTTTCCAGGTACTCTCCCATTCTTGTAGTCTCTCTAGATCCCTTTGGAGTCCTTCACAGTCAGCTTTGGAGCGTATCTTCCTGTAGATAGCACAGTCATCTGCGAACATGCGTACTTGAGATTCGTTAGAGATGTATTGGGGCAGGTCGTTTATAAAGACCAAAAACAAAATTGGTCCCAAAACGCTCCCCTGGGGTACTCCCGACTGGACCGGTGCTGTGTTTGACGTTTCTCCCTCAATGGTGACCTGTTGTGTCCTCTCTCTCAGGAAGTCCTCTATCCAGGCTCCGATCTTTCCTCTTATTCCGTAGTGGTCTAGTTTTGACAAAAGGCGCTTATGCGGGACTTTGTCAAAAGCCTTCGAGAAGTCAAGAAGGACTAGGTCCGTCTGTCCTTGGTCGTCTATCTCTTTAGCCAGGTCGTTTACTATCAGGACCAACTGGGTCTCGCAGGATCTTCGGTATCGAAAGCCATGCTGCGCGTCATGCAGAATTTTGTGCCTGTCTAGATGTTTCATGATGGAACTTGATGTAATGTGTTCTAGCATTTTACACACTATGCTAGTTAACGAGACCGGTCTGTAGTTTTCAGGCTTGTTGGTGTCGCCCTTCTTGTAAATTGGGACCACATTGGCTTGCTTCCAATCAGTTGGCACTTTACCCGTCTGTAAGGAGGATTGGAAGAGGATGGTGAGTACCGGTGTTATTTCTTCCCCTACTTCTTTCAGCAATCTGCATGGGACGTTGTCGGGACCTGTGGCCTTGTGTGACTTCAGATTTCTCAGAAGCTTCGCCACTCCTTCCTGGCTGACTTGGATGTCCTCGATGGTGGGGTACGGTGATTGACCCATGTTCGGTAGGTTGTGCGGATCTTCATTCTTGTTAAACACTGAAGAAAACTGATTGTTTAAGATGTTGGCCTTGCTTCTCCCGTCTGAGTATGTCAGTCCATCATTTGCCTTCAGTGGTGATATTCCGGTGTTGTCCTTTCTCTTACTTTTGACGAATCCCCAGAATCGTTTGGGGTTGTCTCTACAATCCGGTGATATGATTTTGGCGATGTAGTCCTTGTAAGCCTCTCTGCATGTGGTCCTGGTCAAGCGCTTGAGATGTTCAAATCTTTCCTTGTCTTTAGGGTCCTTCGTTTTCCTAGCTTTAACATAGGCTCTCTTCTTACGGGCAGATAATTTCTTGATGTCTCTTGTGATCCAAGGCTGATTGTATCTGCTGGTTGTCATCTTTGATGGAATGTGTTTTTCTTGGGCATGTTGTAAAAAGGCCTTTATTGTTGACCACATTTCTTCAATGTCGGTTGAGTTGCCGTACTCTTCCACAAAGGAATGTTGGAAGGCACGTGTCTCTTGCCTCAGGTCTTCCATGTTGCCTTTGTCCCAAAGGTGTATTCGCCTCCTGATGGGTTTGCAGCGACGGGCAATGGCACTAGTTTCAATGAAGACGATGTCATGATCTCCAAGACCAGGTATGTTGGTGCATTTGGACACCAAGGTGGGGCGATTTGTCAAGAAGATGTCCAGTATGTTGTCCACTCTTGTCGGGATTTTCACTGTCTGTTCCAAGTTGGTTTCTTGTATCATCTCCAAGAATTGATTGTTGATGCTTGCGAGATATTGATTTCCTTTTTGGGTACCAGTTTATTGTCACAAAGATGCTGCTAGATATGATATGCACCACTGAATCAACTGATTAACAGTAACTGACACAAACAAAAACATTTTTAAGCCAGTGACATCACATGACCAAGTTGAAAGTTAATTTTGAAACTGTTTGGACCGCCAATCCGCAAATAGCTATAAAGCCTGTTATCATCAACAAGTTCTCCCACCACATCATTGTCATTAGGGGGCTACCATTTAATATTAAGGGGGGGTTGGAGTTTCCCTGGCGGGAAATTATTTATTTCAAGGTGATGGCCGCAGTAATTATTTATTTCAAGCGTGCATTGTTTAAAAATATTCATTCCTAAATCAAGCATCTCCTTGTTAAGAAATATCCCCACCAGAAACTATTCATTTCAAGACTGCCCAAAAAGAATTGATTTATTTCATCGAAACTGAGCACTGAATTATTTATTTTAAAAAAGATATTAAATGATCTCCCCCTTACGATTGATTGCCTCGAAAAATTTACGAAAGGACTTTTTTTTTGGATAAAACTTCAACTTTGGCAGCATGTTGCATAAATTTATTATCATGTTTGGAGATAATACAATTGGTAATATGAGCCAAATTGCATATATAAGCATTTATTTATTGTTTCTCAGCCTTGTTAATATGAATATGTTGTAAAATTGTAAGTTAGAAATGCTCCATTTCCAAGTAAATTGTAAATTTGTCGATTAGTGCAAGTTTCGTATCCTCACCCTGAGATTTGAAAAATTTAGATTTAAGTCCTGATTCCTGAGTGCAAAATTTGATACTCAAAGATGTGAGACATAGAACTTTCAAATTTGATGAATATTACTTTTTTTAGAATTTACATCTCAAATCACACAAAGTTCAGAATCTGGTGTCAGTGGAAAGTGTACTAAATCAGATGTGAACCTCCAGGGGTTCAGTACATAAAAGTGCATCAATGCATTTTCCTCCACTTCTGCAATGCTTACAAAGCATTGAACGACATTTTTTTTGTTGCAAATATTCTTGAGAGAGTGCAATGAAAATGCTGACTTTACTTCCATAAAGCAAACAATTAATATTCCTTACCCAGATTCATGATCGCATATGATGCTTTTCGGTATTTTTCTTATTCGTCTCATTGTATAGTTTGTGCCAGTAATCTTTAACCTTTGGGGGTTATCACTATTGGCTAACAAAAAATTATTAAACCAAATTAAAATTGACTTTTCAAAATACCAGCAATATTGGCATAATCAGATTGTTTCCACAGGCAGTACGCTGCATTGAATATTAATACATTAATTTACCTCAGAGGTCTCAGAGGGTGCCTACAGATTTTTTTGGGGAAAAAAGTTTCTTTGCTTCTTGACACAAAAAAATAAGTCTGTTCAGCACATTCCACCTGTAGCTTGGGTATTAGTAATGTTAGAATTGCAATTTTAAAAAGTTTGTCAGTCCTTTGCATGTGAAAAAAAAAGAAATTGCAGGGCCGGATTAACCCTTTATGGTGCCCTAAGCTGCCGGCCGAGTTGGTACCCCCCCCCCCCCCCCGCCCCGCCCAAGCTACATTACAAATTTCCAGATGAGACCTGATTTTCGCAGGCGCTCAACTTGAGCTGGCGGGCCCTCAGGATCAGGGTGGATTTTTTCCCATTGGCAACTGTAAGGTAGTCTGTACCCATGCTTTACCAAATAGGGATTTTATTTTTAATTTACAAATTTTACATTCTCGAGGGTGGGGGGCTGGGGGCACCTTGAGGGGTGGGACAATTTTTTTCATTTTTTATTTCAGTCATTTTAATGAATTTGTTTTGGAGAGCTTAGGGGCAGGGGCACCCTGAGGGTTGGGGTCCCCCTGATGAGTGCCCCCCCCCCCCATGAGTGGGGCCCCCTGAGGTGTGGGGCCTGGGGGCAATTTTTTTAATGTTTTATTTCTGTCACTTTAAATAATGAATTTTTTTTCAGGGCTCGGGAGTGAGGGCACCCTGAGGGCTAGTGCCCCCCAGAGGGGTGGGGGCCCCTGAGGGATGGGCACCCTGAGGAGTAGGGGCACCCTGAGGAGTGGGGGCACCCTGAGGAGTGGGGGCACCCTGAGGAGTGGGGGCACCCTGAGGAGAGGGGGCACCCTGAGGAGTGGGGGCACCCTGAGGAGTGGGGGCACCCTGAGGGGGGCACCTGAAGGGGGGCATCCTGAGGGGTGGGGGCATTTTTTAAATGTTTTATTTCAGTCATTATAATGTTGTTTTATTTTGGAGGGCTCATGGTGCCCCCTACTAGCATGGTGCCCTAAGCTGCAGCTTTTTCAGCCTATTTAGTAATCCGGCCTTGAGAAATTGTCATCGCTTGGCTTGGCACACAGAAAAATGGTGTATGGTAGTAATATTCACGAAATGTCTGGATGTGTTTGGCACACACCACATTGAGCATTCGTGACCAAATTGCAATTGAATATACAGCTTTAACATTGGTTGAACGGGTTTGCTTGAAGTGATATAATTAGAATAATTATTGATTTCTCGAGTAAGAATTAAGTGGTAAAAATTTTTTCTTCTTTTAAAATTTTCGTTTGTTTTATTAAATTCCACGTGAATGGAAATTATTTAACACAACTGTTCAGATAAGATGGTATTCAACCTATCTCCACCTACTTAAAATTTGACCATGTTTAAATCCAAAATAAAATGGCTTTTGTAAAACCTGATGAACCAAGAGTTAAACCATATATTTATTTGTAATTTTGTCATTCATGCTTAATTTGACATGTACTTAACACATTAAACACTTTGGTGACCATTACTATCATGCAAATGACATATAGTTTGAGAAATGATTATGTGCTTAAATTTCAACTAATTTAGTATTTTGCCATACAGTCATTTAGTAACATTCTTTCATTCAACAATTTTTAACACCTGCTACCATGTACAGACCATACTTCCTGACAATTTGGTGAAGATTGAGCAAGTATTTGCTTTGTTATGACTGGTCACAATGATAGTGCCATGGTGAAGCGTAGCAGCTAACGACTATGGCTGAATAATGTTACTATTAGTTATAAGTGCCCCATAACTCTCTTCTGGATGCTGACCAACTGTATATTCTGAACTGTTACAAATGATGGAAATAAACGTAACATGCACAGGGTAGAAAAAGAAATAACACAACATAAAAACCTGACAGCATGTATGAAGTGTTATCATAAATATCATGATAAAAATATACAAACTAAATTTATATGACCCAGCTCCAGAAAGTAGTCCAAGTAGATAACCAGCCTCAGCAGTGCCATGCACAGTAAACTAGAGACACATAGATATTCAGTTGATATTTTACACATTGTTTTGCAATTCTAAATCAAACACAAAAGCAATTGTTACTAATTTTGTTCATGAAAATAAAACTGCCTGTAATTATGTATCTATGAAAGAGTTTATTTATTTTTTATAATATCTGGGTATTCTTCACATTACAGCCTCATTCAATTTAGTGAATCCGAAATTTGAAATAACCATACAAAATTGTGTCCGGCTCTTTGCAAATCAACAGATTTTCCTCAAATTTTCAAAATCTTTGGCCAAGCTGTTAAAGTGACTCAAGTATGGTGGTTTGATCATATAGATTTTCTTAAACTTTGCACAGGTACTCTATGGGACCCATACATTTCAAAAATGAAAAAAAAAAAAAAAAATTTCACAGGCTCGTTTGGTTGCCATGGTACCGGCATGTTTTGCCTGATGACTGTTTAAAAGTAATAAATTGAGTTTTTGGTTATGTACCACAGAATAAAGCATTACATGCATTTGTCACACAAAAACGTTAGAATGTCTTCCCAAGGATTTACACCAATACATTTGCCATAAACTTGAAGAAAAAGGTTGAAATACTATTTTCTGTAAGAGCTCAAAGGGCACCATCACACTAATTAATTGCAGATTTTGCATGCATCAATTTTGGCAGTAATCAAATTTTAGGAAAACGATCTCATAGATTTTTTTAAAAGTTTGCATAGGCCTATATCATAAACATGTGTTGTCAAACAAATGGCAAAAAATTGAAAAAATTCGCTGAGTCATTTTTTTACTGCAGTAACATGACTGTGCCAATGTCAATTTAAATAAATAAAGACACTTTTTGACATGGTTGACTGAAATTAACAGAGAAAATGTTTTGGATAAAGATGAGAAGCTGAAACTTTAAACAAGCGTAGAATAGACGTTACTGTATTCAATAAAAAAATAATCATGCTTCTAGCTGCATTAGATCTCATTTAAATAGAAAATTACTGGCTGCCATGCTGTTAAAAAAAAAAGAGAACTGAAAAATAATGGTAACATCACAACTGCTTGAGGGCCTGCAGCAGTCTTGACGCTATGTTGCTAGTCAACCAGGCGGCTCAGATTAAGGTGACTCAAGCATGGTGGTTAGATCATACAGATTTTCCTAAAATTTTGCACAGGTACTCTATTCGACCCATACATTTCAAAAATGAAAAACAAAAAAATTTCACCGACTCGCTTGGTTGCCTTGGTAACATGCATTTGTCACACAAAAACATCAGAAATGTCTTCCCAAGGATTTACACCAATACATTTGCCATAAACTTGAAGAAAAAGGTTAAAATACTTTTTTCTGTAAGAGCTCAAAGGGCACCAACACACTAATTAATTGCAGATTTTGCATTCATCAATTTTGGCAGTAATCAAATTTTAGGAAAACGATCATACAGATTTATTTTATAATTTGCATATATCATAAACAAGCTATTGTCAAACAAATGGCAAAAAATTAAAAAAATTCACCGAGTAATTTATGTATGGGTCCCATAGAGTACCTGTGCAAAATTTTAGAAAAATCTATATGATCTAACCACCATGCTTTAGTCACCTTAATCAGCAGGCTTGGAAGGTTACAAAGAAATATCCCGCAATTGCGAGTGAACACCATGAAAAAACCATTGAGTTCACACCATTGAGTTCATCCTAGTGAACTCAATAAAATAAATTATCAGACGTTGTTATGCAAACAACGGGCAGCGATTTCTTATGTCATGACATCACAATAGGCAGCTGGTGACGTCACAACAAACTGCTGCTCCTAGCTTGGGAGAATTTGAAGTTATCAGACTAAAATTTAGTAAAACCACCGATAAAAGCATTGCGGGACATAAATAAAACCCAATAACAGCGTCGTTCACAGCTATGAACAATTGAACATCATTCGTGTCAGGTCTGCATTCTGAATAACACTCGTCCTTCAGACTCGTGTTAATTATATTTGTGTTACTAGTCTTATACCATTCGACACCTCTGTCAGCCAATCATGAGGCAGTATTTCACTGCAATAAAACCCATATTCTTTGTTGTCCAGTTATCCTCCCATGGGAGAATAATAAGTGAAGCTGTGTAAAACAACAGCAACAATGACAAGTTTCAGTTTTGTCTTATGGTATAAGCCAGTTATTCACCGCGGGATCGGCAATATGTGTTTATCACAGCTCGGGCTAACGCCCTCGCTGGATAAATCACATATTGCCTCTCCCTAGGTGAATAACCTATACTTATAAAGTTATTTATGAATGTGGGCTGTAATCCCAAAATATTGTTAGATCTCTCAAGGGGTTCCACCTGATCCAGTATGCTTCATTTTAGCACATTATGGACAGGCCCAAAATGCATTCAACACAGGCCAATGCGTCACAAGGAGAATTTAAAAATTAATTTCTTGCGAATAAATCCCAATGGCCAGTGGCTCATCTGAGCTAGTATACATATATATAAAGTTTTATTTGACAATCTGCATATCAAAAAGATACGTGTGTCATAAGAAAAATGAAAAACAATGACAGTGCTAGAAGCCTATATTTGAACACACTCTGACTTGGCAATGTTGGTTGGCGTGTATGAAAGCAGGCATCTAATTGCTCCCACAAATTAATTGAAGAGAGATTAAAAAAAAGTGACAAGTTAAAGTGGTGTGCTACTCAGTTTTCTCTGGAATAGTGTAATATAAATGTTCTTTTTTCTTTTAAGTAAATAATTATTTAAAACTAAATGCAGTGTTATGAGAAGTGCTTGTTATAGATGGCACTATATGTGGCATGGCTGAGATGTCAAGCAATCTGCAAAAACTGAAGCCTTCATGTTTTCACAGCTTAATGTTATGATTCGTTTGGACAACTTACAGCATTGACCTATCATACCTTGACAACTTATAGGATTGAGCTATCATAGCTTGAAAATTATTAACATTCTCAGACAGCTCAAATTATTGCTTCAACACAGTTTTCAAGTTTTACAGTGTACATGTGTTGAGGTAAGCTCTTGGGGGTGACTTATTTATTCGGCTAGAATGAAGAGAAAAAGTGGAAAGCAGGTTAATGATATTATTCTTTCTCTCTGCCATTTTTTGTGATATTTGCCACAAGAATGTACTTGTAGAGTGCAGTCTAATGAAACTACCATGAAACATGGTAAAGACCCTACTCATCAGTCTATAGATCAAACTGATTAGACCAGACATCCAAAGCTAAGGTTCTTTTTTACAGTGATTTAGAACTAATAATTTTTTAGACAACTATTTCATTACTTCAAAAGTAAAGGGATAAATAAATAAGTTGTTATGTTTTCTCATTATCAATTAAATTAATGAATTTTACATGTTCGATTATTGATCTGAATGCATCAAAAATCCTGGCTGCTTGCTCAAAATGGACTTGCAGGGGTCTTAGTTTGATTTTAAAATTTACCAATAAAAAAAAATCAAAGCAAAAGATTTATTCTAACACGTAATGCTCGAGCCACTAATATAGCGAAACAGACATTTGGCACTAGGATACATTTTTGTCCAGTGGTAGATCCAGTTATATAGGGTTGGGGTGTTTTATCGGCATATGTACATTGTCTTGCGTTCTCGTATATTTTCTTTAAAATTCTATCATCCATCTCAGGGGCCTAGAAGAGGGGGGGGGGGGGTCCTGCCCCTTGGATCCGCCACTTTTGTCATCTAATTTTTCTTGCAATTTCATTCTGATAGAGATTATCCACATGAACAGCTTTAAATGAAATCTGGGGTGTATCATTAACTTACTTTTGCACCAATTTACATAGCTGTCAAATTGGTGTCACAAATTTAACCAGGGAGATTCGAGTATTCAGTGTGCTGCACTTCTATAATATTATATGCATGTATAATGTATAGAGGAGAGTACGTCATGGGAAATAGTATAGTGCATGGTACCTACCTTGCAAGACCCCCATATTGTAAGACTAACGTGCCTTATGTGACCGCCTTCCTCCCACACTAAGTAGTATTTTTAGTACATTTTGGCCCCAACGAGAAACAGCACCACCACGAGCAAGAGACTGCTTCAAGACCACTGAAGTGGTGTTCCTATAACGCAGGAATCATTGTACATCTTCTTTTATTCTTTTTACCGCTGCTCCACGTAGGAGTATTTCATGGTGTTCGGGGGGCTCCCACTGGCATCAGGGGAAATAGCAAATCAGAGTGACCATTATCAGGGCAGATCCACTGCCTTGGTCGCATCTGTAACATATTAAAATTTTAGGGCAAAATATCGACAGCTCCTATACACTTAATTATAACATCTTTTGTAGATTTGTAGCTGGATTGGGCCGTAACCTTTTGTTTGTGCACAAACCCATGTGGTGGTATTATATGAATAACTACAAGAAATATGTTCAAATAAAAAAATAGGCTGCACGGCAGCAAACCTTCAGCGAACAACTTGCTATAGTTTTGTTTTGCAGGTGCAAATGTGAAGTCAGGAAAGAAATATTTTATCTTTAAAAAATACAAAATAATTAGTGAGCCAACATCATTTGTGTTTTGGTAATAGAAGTTTTAACTTTCAAAATGATACATTTGAAATAATACACAACTTGAACCAGCAAAAGCAATAAAAAGCATTAGAATAAATTGTATTGAATTGAAGTATGTACAATTTCAGAACCTAAAACCATGGAAGGCAGAGATAAAATAGTTTATACATGTTATGATGCAGTTTCGAGCAAGTTGTACTTGTGAAGTCTGTGAGCCATGGAAAAAATCTATAGTTTATCTTAAAAGTTAAAAAAAATTATTGAATACCCTTCAATAAAAACACCCGATAGCAGACTTCCTTTACATGTATATAATATGTTCATGAAAATTCAGCCATGTACATACACTCTAAAAAATGTCCGGACAAAATTGGTTTTTTAGATTCAAAATGGTTTTTTTGAAAAACCAAATTTCAATGCAAAACCAAAATGGATTTTTTTAAAAATCCATGTTGGTTTTTTGCATTGAAATTTGGTTTTTCAAAAAACCATTTTGAATCTAAAAAACCAATTTTGTCTGAAATTTTTTAGAGTGTACAATACTGGTTGAATCTTGCTCCAGAAACGAAAATATTGATTTTTACATTTTTCTAAATATTTCAAAAAGCATAGAATATGAGTGATTCTGTCAACCAAACGGCACAACTCGACCACATATGGTGCGTGTGTACTAAAATCAATCAATGTAAATGCAATAGTGCCTGAGTATTGGGCTGGAAACAAAAATAGTATTTTTTAAAATATTTTTTCTCAATTTTCTGAAACTTTCAGAAAGTTTGCAAACTATTTAGCATGCAGACCCCCAAAAGGCACAACTAGACCATATAAGCATTTATGTGTACCAAATTTCATCCAGTACATGCAATAGTGGCTGAGTTGTGGTCCGGAAATGATCTATCCGCCCGCTTCGTTTGCTGAAGGTAGAAATATAGATTAATTTGTTAGTTTTTGTGAGATGTAGTTAATTCATGCAAAGCTTTATACATTTAATGCAAATCATAGGTACAGCATTTGAATTGTTCAAATTATGATTGGAAGAATTTTTATTTTATCCTAAATCAAACAATACGAATACATGCATTTGTAACTTAAATGTGGATTGATGTGGTGCGCAGGCGCAGCAGTGTGCTTGTTTTAAAAAAATCTTTCAATAGGTATTGGAATGCAAATTGTAAACTGGGGCTTCTAGGCAAATTCAGCGGTCAGTGGCGTTGCAATTGCCCCAACCAATGTAGCTATCCTTGATATGGAAACCTAAGTACTAAAACAAGTATTTGAATTTTTGGTCGGATGTGTCCTAGCCGCCCTACCTCATAAACCCCCATGAATATTCATATTTTACCTGGCTGCTGCTCTGTGTGAGGTAAGAGCTGTAACTTGCGTTTTTAATGATGACACACTGTAAAATTTGAAGTTTGAATCAGCTTAAACGATTGAGTGAGATGGTTGCACATTTAAATGCACTATTCCTTTGAGCCAATATAGCTGGCGCAACCATCTCACTCAATCGTTTAAGCTGACTCAAAATGCCACCCCACCCCCTCCCGGCACAAAATTAACATGGAAGAGATAGGAAAAGCTGCAGAGCGTCCCGTATTCAATCCATGTAATTAATGGTCCCCCTCAGGCCATTTCTAGATACGCCCCTGATATTCCCTATGGCAGTCATTGGGGATAGTTACAATTAAACCAGACACATAGAACAATGAGGTGGGAGTTTCAATGCTTACTGAGTTCCATTTGCTTGGCCACTTTTGGGCATGTCTAACACCAGATGGCTCCCTGACAGTACCTAAATTTAGCTTTTTAGTACTGCCATGCAGCACAATCGAACCCTGGACCTCAAAATTACAATGCCAGCATGCAATGCACTCCGCCACTGAGGTACATTGCTTTACTGTGTGAAAAAAAATCATCACTCCAAGGGGAATCATAACATTATGGAATCTTTAATCAAGATTTAAGAGCAGGGCACGGAAGGGACATATATAGAGTAACTTGATGATTATGCACATTTGAGAACAGCTGAAGAAGGTGGAATTTTCTCTTGAGGTGTCCGTTTCCTGCTCTGCCTGATATCAGTCATTTGACAAAGTGGCCAATCAGAGACTTTCACGGTTACAAGTAAAATGTGGATTCCCAGATGCAGGCCAGCATAGAAATCCCACAGAACGTTGTCCTGCTACCTGAATTCATTTTTTTATCTGCTACTATCCAGAAGGTGGCGCACAAGGCTAGCTCCAAAAAATCGTTTTTTCCACCAGGGACCTGATTTTTTTTGCGCCATAATGTTGCTTGTTTCTATGTGCCAGACCTCTTTCATCAGCAGAAGTTGCTGAAGTTATCAATTTCTAGGAGTATTTATGAGCAAGTGCATATATTGAACTAGGCAGGTCAACTTATTGTACAGCCAAATTATTATCACAATAGGTATTTATCATATCATCAATCTGATCTTTGCTTAAAATAACCAAACTATCTACTAATTTGTTGATTTACTTTTATGATTAATCACCTAATAAATCACTCTACCACTAATCTAAAAATTCCATTTCAAGTTTTTGCATGGCCCTTCACTGTTATTTCTTTATAGCAAGTGGTGTTCAAGTTATTTTTCTTTCGTGGCATTATTCATGGTTAATTGATCAGTTAAGTACAATTAGGCTTGCAAATTAGATTTATATGTATATTTTAGTGTAATATCTCTCATGGTAGTCTGGAATTTTTTTTCTAATATGTAAATGGCACTGCCATTAAATTCGCGCAGCACTGTCATAGAACTACTGCATTATCTTCAACTTTCCATGCCGAAGGCCAATTTATCTTTTTAAAGGACTGGGCAAATGGGCAGATAGATAGAATAGATAAATAAGATCAGATCTATAGATAAGATTAGATAGATAGATAGATAGATAGATAGATAGATAGATAGATAGATAGATAGATAGATAGATAGATAGATAGATAGATAGATTGCACTGACAGCTGAGTAATTCAAATCTGTGTTAAATTTGGATCTATAAATTTGGATCTATTATGTTAAATTGTTGATGTTACATAACTGAGATCAATAAAATCATAGCTATTTAGAGATGACTGTTTACTATTAGACTTCTATTAATTTGTTGATAGTTAATGAAGATTATGTAACCTTAAGTGTTTTTAAGTCATTAACTTTTGTGTTGACTTTTAATTTTCAGTCACTTCTTACAATCAGGGGTATGGAAATAATTATTTCCAATGTTAATACACATGTTGATTTAAATCCCTGAAATATGTCATTGGAGGTTGTTATATGACAAGACTGAAATTTTAAAGCTATTTTGGAAGATATTTGAGGTATTTTAATTATTTACCAAACTAAAGTCTGACTAAACTACTAGCTCCACTTTTATGGCAATTACAGGCACTTCCTGTTCAGGCAATCACTGTAGACAAGAGCACCAGAATGAGCTGTCCTTGTGCTAAGTGATTTCGCTCATGGCTGCCTTCGGCAGCCATGAGCTGCGCTCATATGAATATGACATTGAAAATTTTGTCTGAACTTTCTGTCAAAAATTGATGCAACCATACATAATATTTAGTAGGTACCACTGCCTTTTCATACAGTGCAGGACTGACCTCAGTTACAAAAAACCGGTTTTCGCAACTTTCTTCCAATCTTGACACCAGTATTAATTACCATGCAATTATGGTCAGTCACAATGGAGTTTATTCATGTTTGACAAACTTGTCATGACACCTTGCACTTTGGCAAAGTTGTAACAAGTACCTGATAACCTGTGTGAAAATTAATGCTTTCTTTTGTTTTTGACACCTTCTGCCTCAGACGCCTCACTCACTTCGAAGTTGTCATAGACAATCATCCACCAAGTTAAATAGTTCAGTTGTTCTCTGCATTCCATGCTAAGCCCATGGCTAACAAAACAAACCAGAATTATTACTGGATCAAATTATCAATTAATGAGAATTAGCCTGCGGAAAATTTGTGTTTTCAGTAAGGGATTAAGAATAAAAAAACACACATTATTTTGTGGAGTCTCAGCTGGAGAGGGTCTGAGAAATTTTGTTTGGGTTGCAGATGCGATGGAGCATAACACAAGAAAATACTTAGGGGGCCACCATTTAATCTTAAGGGGGGGGCTTGGAATTTTTTTTTAAATAAATAATTTCTTTCTCAGTTTTTGTGAAATAAATAAATCCCTTTTGGCCAGTCTTGAAATAAATAATTTCTGAAGGGGTTTATTCTTAATAAGGCGTTGCTTGATTTGGGAATGGATATCTAGGGACTTTGTGTGCTTGAAATAAATAATTGTGGCTGCCATTACTGTGAAATAAATAATTTCCCGCAGAAGAAAACTCCAAGCACCCCTGATTATTAAATGGTCACCCCCTTATACAGTTGTTAAAGAGGTGTTAACCGACAGCATTAAAAACATGATGTCTAAAGACTTATAGAAATATCTATCCATCCATCCATCCATCTATCTATCTATCTATCTATCTATCTATCTATCTATCTCTATCTCTATCTCTATCTCTATCTCTATCTATCTATCTATCTATCTATCAATTTTCTTTCTTTCTTTCTTTCTTTCTTTCTTTCCAGCTTTCCAGCTTTCTAGCTATCTAGATTTAGATGTCTATAAAAATATCTATTTAACCAGATATTCTAGAGAGGAGACAGAGCAAGCTTATTTGGCCGTGCAGAATCAATTATATTTATCTGTCTCTTCTCCAGATAGGGGAGGGCAAGCTCAGTCAGCAGTGCAATGGGCTACCAATCGCTGGGTCCAGTGTTTGATTCCTGTTCTGGACAGGTCACCTGGACTTACTGTTTGTTGGACAGCTGTTTCAACCCTCATTTGCCTGTGTCCTTCTTCTGGTCTATTGAGCACACCAATGATATAGATATATACAGAGTATAAGCCCCAATCATCCATCCAGTCACATTACGGGGCAACCATTAAATATCTGGGGGGGGGGTGCTTTGAGTTTCCATCAGCGGTTAATTTTTATTTATTTCATTTCAAGTGTGACAAGTCCCCAAATATTCATTCCAAAATTAAGCAAGACCTTGTAAAGAAATAACCCAACCAGAAATTATTAATTTCAAGACTGTCCAAAAATGATTTCTTTGTTTTACCAAAACTGAGCAAAAATTATTTATTGCAAAAAAAACAATCCAAACCCCCCTCCCCCCAACTTGAGATTAAATGGTGGTCCCCCTTACTTTCTGACTCAGTTGGAATGACCAGCACACAATACAAGGAATTTGGAAATTTAGTTAAAATTTAGCACATCTGCTCACAGTTGTGAATCTCCCATTCATAATACATATTTGATCTCTTTGTTGGGTTTTGCTAAAAACTGTGAAATATTTTAATCCGTAAGTTTGTTTATCAGTCATGGTGAATGAGCAACCTGCACTCTCAGATGACAACTTCTGAAGCAGTCAAGCACGACTGTCTGCCGGACTATTTCTGGTCAAACTTGTCAAAAACAAAAGAATTGCTCAAGCATGACACAACTTTTACTTGTAAACTGCCAAGTTGTCAAACGTGAATGAACTCCACTGTGCCTTTGAGGAATCAGTGCTATAGAGTTTGATTCATAAGCTGTGTGTGTATGACGTTTTGTTAGTCCTAAACGAATCGGATTAAACAAAAAAGCAATGTATTTTGTGGGCCAAGAACCTTAATATTTAAACACCTGCAGCGGATATCGGTGCAACAATTGGATATAGATCACTCAAAATAAATAATTACTGTCGTCGTAGCCATGAAATAAGTAATTTTCCGTTGAGGTAAACTCCAAGCTCCTCCTGAAGATCTAATGGCCACCCCGTTATGGTTACCCTAGTTGTTTTTGAAAGGCAGGGTTCCCAGACCCTGTGCACTCTGGTATGTTGGCTCACTCTTTGAGGATGAATTTGTGGTGACAATTGGGAATGACATAACATTAGTGATGCGAACCGGACCGCTTTGTACCAGTACGATCCACATACCACCACCTGTTCAGTATCGGACCACCCTTAGTTCCAAAAAACGGTCCAGAGGTTACCCGTACTGGTATGTACCAGTACAGTGAAAATTGTCAAAACAAGTAAAAAGGAAGAAAAAAAAAGTTTTTTAATTTTTCACACCTTAGTTTTCCGACCTTTTTCGATGATTTTTGGCGAAAATTGGTCGTAGATCGGAAACCGGTACATACCTGTATACCGGTTTGCCTCCCCCCTTGACCGGGCGGTTCTGACCGGAGGTGGGTGGTCCCGGTCCCATCCGCAACACTATATAACATTATTGTTTCAGGATTTCTTTTGCAGATGATTTCATTGTAGACACAGAGATTATGATTTTCTTTTTCTAGAACATGTATGCTAGATACATGTATACATGTAGGGAAAAGTAACATAAAAATACTTTTCACTTTTCCCGATAGACTGGTCTGTGAAGAAAAAAAATTCACATTTGGTCTCAGTGTCTACAAATATAAAATCATCTGTAAAGGGTGAAACATTTGCGAATCATTTTTAATGTGACTTTTTTTATTATTGCAGGTATACAATTATGGTATCATGATAACCCTGACTTGCGTCAGTCATGTTTTGGCATCATGCATCGTTGCCATGGTGATTGTTCCTTTGTTTCATCCTCTCAAACTTATAAGTGTCAATGAGGTGAGTGAATCAAATTTGTAATTTTTTTAAACAGTTTCGGGGGGAGGGTTGGTCTAGCGGTAGTGTGTTGGGCTGCCAATCGCTGGGTCCAGGGTTCGAATCCAGCTCTTGCCGGGTCACCTGGGCTTATCTTGGACGGCTGTTTCAATCATTCTTCACCTCATTGCCGTGTCCTCCTCCTGTTCTTATTAGTCTACCAAGTGCATAAATACAGGACGTAAAGCCCCAATCATCCATCCATCAATTGAAACAGTTTCAGGCCAGATAGAATTGATTTTTAACTTCTCAGACATATGTGTACTGACACAACATATTTTATGCTTACAAAAAAAAGGAATTAATCCGCGATTGTATTTAATTGATTGACACACAAATAGAACATTTGAGATTGCAGCTTTTTGCTTTTTTTTTAATCATAGCGATCAACCAAGCAACCTTAGAAATAGTTACCCGAGGATATCGTAGAAGCTAAATATCAATTATATCTGGCTTACAAGAGATAGGCAGTTTACATTGCCATTGTTTGAAACTTTTCATAGTTCATGAATGTAGTGTAGGCCTTTGGTTTTCCCAGTCAAAATTTGTGATCATTCCGATTCGTTCTGATAACTAGATTCAGAGATATGGTTCGGAGTCAGGACTTGTGATTGAGATATGTATTTGTTTCTTGCTATTCGACCCTTAAAAAATTTGTAGTTCCGCATGCATGGGACTGACTCATAATACCAAACAGGATGTGCTATGGTTTTTTTTGGGGCAATGAAAAATTGATGAAGACATTATATTGATGAATGTCATGTTCTTATTATTGTACGTTAAAATAATTCCAGTATCTGGAGCTGCGATTCCGATCCAGGGCTGTTCGACTTCTTGGCTGTTTCATCTTTCTACTTCATTCAGTAAGTACCTCACAATAAATGGTATCCGTCAGGAAGGTCATAAATAGGCCCCATTTGGGTCAAAATTTGCTAAATCTGAAATTCTTGTCTCCGGTGTTTAACATTAAATCAAGTTGACAGGGTGATGTATGCAGCACTTTTTGTGGTCATATGTCATCGACCAGGGTATAATCAAAAATTGTAACACACATATTTGGCAGATGACTTTTATCCCTTCCAAAAATTACATTTTAAAAGGGCCAACCCCCCCTCCCACTTAAAATGGCTTCTCTGTGATATTTTGACTTTATTTAACTAGACCAAAGTCGCTGTGGAACATTCCTTTGGCGTTGAATCTGTCACATACACAATTACACATATTACCAGAGTGCTTCTTAGGCACGGGCCCCTATAAAGATTTTTGGCCAAATTGTCATTAACGTCACACTGTCGTTAACGCCATGGTGCTTTTACCTTGAGCAAAAGAAACAAAAAAACTTTGATTCATCCATTATATATTCACAGCCAAGGGTGCCGGAACAGGGGGGCAGGGGGGGCAATTGCCCCTCCTGCCCTTGGCCAGGAGGGGCAGGGAGGGCAAGGTTGCCCTTCTGATCTCAAAGAAAAAAACATTATTATGCCTTAATTTACTGTGAATTTAGGCAAAAATTTATAAGGTTATGTTCAGAATTGGTATTTCCACTAAATTGAAATTTTCACTCGCGAATTAGATTTGCCCTTTCTCGACCAACCGCCCCTGCCGCCCTCGTTTCCTTCCGGCACTCCTGTTCACAGCAGCACTAACTTAGATTAACCTTTTGACCCTCATACATTTCAATTTGGCCTTTTCGATATATTGACTTCTAATCTTACTTCCAGATGCTGTATGTTGGAACGGTCATTTTTGGACCAGCCATTGTTTTAAACACAGGTTAGTAGTTCTAGCTCTCGCGATTGATCAGAAGAAATCAATTTTTTTCTCTGTGCCAGACTTGACCTATGATGTCACAGGTTGAATGACTGACACTGGAGGATATGCTTAATAGGTGCAATCAATGATGCCATAGGTCAAACTGGCTAATAGCGTTCGTTGTGGACAATTTCATTATAGCCTTGCAGTTTCATTGATCATTGCCAGAGTGGCCAATGATACCACAACCACAACTAAGGTGCAAAACTGGACCACTCCTGCAAGGGGGCACTCTGCTCAAAAGCTGTCAGTTGATTCTTATGTTCACATATTCACACCAGGTACTGTGGTAACAAACAAAGCAATACAGAATTAAAGTAATTGTTTGTAGTTTTACACTGAAAGGGACAACCATCAATACAACAAACAGTACACAAATACTTAAAGTTGACAGCTCCGTATCAGATCCATTTGGACAAGAAACATGTTCGTAAATATCTGTGATCAATAGCCAGTTATCGTGTTTTAAACCGTGCTTCGTTGAATTTTGGGTAGTTCAGTACCACCAAATAAACAACCCCCAACTTTACACCTGAGTTTTCGCAGTGGTATTATTTGCTGATCTGGCCATGACATAATTGCAAGGTCATGATGAAGTTGCACACATGAAATGCTATTGGCCAGTTTCACCTATAGATGGCATCAGAACTAGCACCAAAGTTTCATAGGTTCCAATGGAGTCTCCTGATATGATATAATAGTCCACAGTATAAAGAAGAAGACAATCAGATTATTGTTAATTTTGCAAAATAATGAGTTAAAAGGTATAACCATAGACATTTATTGTATGTGGGGGATAACAGAAGAAGCTTATGATGTGTAAGTCTGTAAGACACCTCATTATTGGGTTCTAACATGCGATTTTGTCAGTTAGATCCAGACTGGAGGGAGAACACGACAATGAGGTGTCTAACTAATACGGACCTGGTTCGATTATCCCTCGGTCCAGGCAAATCAAACTGAATTAAGACGGATGTTTCATCCATTTCGAAGAGTGTACCTTGCCTCATTGTGGCGGAATTTGTGGTTGTAGTTTTAGGGTAACCGTCCCTTGCGTCCCATATACTGCTGGTGGCTCTGGCCTGTTCTATTAAGCCAAGAAAGTGCATGTACATGTATGCAGGAGGAAAAGCCCTTTTACCCATCCATCCCCTTCGACATGATCACAAATGCTCAATAGAATTTCAACGGCCTCGGATTGAGCTTTGTTAAAAAACCATGATTGATATATGTTTCTTTTTTTAATTTAACAGCTACCGGGGCTCCAGAATGGTTGTCCATTCTCTTGGTTGCTCTTATAGGAACAGCATACACCAGTATAGTAAGTATCATTTAATCAGAATAGATGTAGGCCTATTCTTCTGTCACAGGAATGACCTAATACGGCGATAATCCAACCAATATTTTCCGGCTTATCTCATATTAAGCTCCTAAAGACTGACATGACATAGTATGTGTCAGTTTGTCATTATCACAACAAAAAATGCCAATGAATGAAAACGGCACAGCCAAGAAAATAAAATGTCATAGAAATTTTCTGACAAGAAATCTGTTGGATCGAGCTCCAGATCCAAGATTGTATGACCCAATTTTGCTGAGAGTTAGACCTCAGACTTAGTCAAACTGTAACACCAATACCTCATAAAATTAATTTACTGTTATGTCTGTTAAGTTCATACATTCTTGACATTTGGTCACTGGGTGAAGGACAACAAGCCAATAAAAGTCAAAAACATTTTGCAGGGAGGTATGAAGGCTGTGGTGTGGACAGATGTTTTTCAGTCTGTCGTCATGATGGCGGGCTTCGTTGCTGTCATCATTCTTGTGAGTTGAATTGCTTTCTACTCAGACAAGGAAAGAGAAACTATTACTTTCAGCTTTTTGAAAAAGTAATATCGAGAGGAATGACTCACTGTAATTGCCTGCGGTGTCCCATCTTTTATTTTCAACGTTCGAAGATGACAAGGAATCTGTACTCCCAATAAGTGGTGCATAGTGCAAAGGGGACTACAAAAACTTAAATATCTCAAAGCTCCCTTCTCTGATTTTTATGCAAGTTGACCAGTTTACAGGCCTGCACATTGATCACTGTAGCTGTGTATTTAAACGTAATTGCTTAATTTTTGTCCGAGATAGCAGGCACTGAGTACACATACCCCTCTTCTCAAAAATTTTAAGTTTCGGCGTGTCCTAAACGTATTTTACCAACAAACAAATATTAAATATTAAAGGACTATGTATTTCTTTGTAAAATTTTCATTAAATACCTTTTGTTTTTATAACTATTTCAAAATGTTTTATTTAAGGGAACATTAAGAGTCGGGAGCTTCAAAGAAGTGTGGAGAATTAATGAGGAATGGGGAAGAACTTATGTGCAGTTTGTATAATTTTTCAATGTTAATTGGTCCAACGATCTACAGTGCTGCCTGTAAGTAAGTGAAACGCATGATATTGTGCCATTGCATCAATGCTAAACATCCTCAACCAAATTGCTTGTGGAGGCATGATCTCTCATCCAATGAGAGGGAAACATATTGGGTCATAAAGGCTGATATGTAAGGCATGTGGGATAACAATGTCTGCCAAATTTCTCTGCTGTGGTCGGAGATAGGTATGGGTCAAAGTCTTTGATAAGTAAGTGAACCACCCTTCCCTATTAAATAACATTGGCCCTGTGTTTCACTTACTTATCAATGACTTTGACCCATACCTAACTCCAACTACAGCAATGAAAATTTGCTGCCATTATTATCCTACATGCCTCACATATCGGCCTTCATGACCCAATATGTTTTCCTCTCATTGGATCATTGATGAGAATTTGTGCTTCCGGAAGCAGTTATGCTGAGGATGTTTAGCATTGATACAACAGCACCATTTCATGCATTTCACTTACTTACGGCGGCACTGTATCACCGTTTAGAATTGGGTGATATGTTGTAAATGCCAGGCGATCGGTTAGATATAGCCTAGGCTACTACTGATGTCATCTGCCTCATCAAGGCTGAGCCCCTTGAACAAGAACATTTTAATATAACGGTATTACAGTAGACGAATGACGAGTACTTACATTCAGCTGCTAGTGGCCATCAGTGACTTCACTAAAGCTCCTATAAAATACATTGATATGAAGTGCTAATTTGTCATAAGGCAACGTGTGACCTCATTGATGAGTTGTATGACTTGGTGAGTGACTCTGATTAATAACATTAGAAGTATAGGAAATGAATCACTGGCTGCTTACACGTCATTGAGTTTAACATGGCATGGATAGGGCTATGACACTGCAAGGAACATTTCAGTCCAATTCTGTAAGCACTCGTTTTTCGTCTACTGTAAACTGCAGAGTATGATGTAAATTTTTGAAATAAGGATAGCTTTTCTAAGTTTCAAAAGAGTGTACAAGGAGACTGGGTTTAGATGGCTGCACTAACCATATCTACCTACCGTGTAAATGGCATGATGTACGATGTTAACCTCGTTTTGTTTCAATTTCAAATTTTTTTCGTTCTGAAACTATTTATCAAAATATTGTTGTTTGCAAACAAAATGTTGATGATACAACTTACTTATAACAGTCTTCCCAAACATTTGACCCAGTAGGTATATTGCTTACTAGCAGTGCTGCCTTTTATCATTGAAATTAGTCCTGATATCAGGTTTAGACCAGGCGTGACTCTTTTGGTGATATTGGGCCGAAGACTTCTATAGTTTGCTACCGGTCACCAAAGTGTGAATTTATTTCCTATTTTTCATTTAAGCACTGAATCTGGAGCTACCAAAAGATGGACCCTAGTTTCTATATTCATCGGACTGACAAATTATTTTGTTGCATCGTTCGGGGTCAACCAACCTTGTGTGCAGAGATTCTGTGCCCTGCCGAGTGTCAAGAAAAGCCGAATGTGAGTATCGGGTATGAGTGATTTTATAATGATTTCAGATAATATGCCCTTGTGCCAGGCTTGTGGAATCTATCCAATTAAGTCTGATGTTGTTTAAAGAGTATTAAAAGAGGAATGGAAAAAGAAGAGGTTTAACTGCAAAACTTTCGGTTCCAAAAAATAACGAAATGAAAATGAATCAAATTCCTCCTGTCAATCCATTTAATTTCCAACTTTTAGAGCTGTTCTTCTCAATGGTCCTGGAGTGGCACTACTGACCATCTTGGCAGTTGCTTCTGGTTTCGTTGCATTTGCATTCTATACTCAACGCGGATGCGACCCAATTTCATCCGGCACTCTAACGAATCAAAATCAGGTACCACATCTCTGGTTTTTAAAAATTTGGGTTATCCTTTGTGTAGTGTCAGGAGCTATACTGTCTATATTTCTAGGCCTCTAAAATAATTATCAGAAATTCATGTAGACCTAACAAAAATAAGATATTTTCTATATATGTGAATACCGCAGATGTTTTATCCCAAAATTATGCAAGGATGTATTTAGATTTTGCTGGGATATTCAAGAATTTAATACAATGTATAGCTTGATTATATAATAATTATTACAGAAATGTGAGGAACCATAACATACAAATTCAAGAAGCAACAGTTTTGCAGATTTCCCTTTTAACCAAAATTCCCTTTTAAAATTTGAAAACAGTTTTTATACAATTTTTTTTGTGTTACATTTTAAAATGCGCCCATGTAATGTGCCATTCCAGATCATGCCATACTTTGTAATGGAAGTCTTAAGCTACCCTGGTCTTCCTGGTGTCTTCATTTCAAGTTTATTTTCTGCATCTTTATCCACTCTTTCCTCCTCCATCAATTCCATGGCTGCTGTTACTTGGGAAGATATCTTGAAACCACATTTCGAGAAGTGCACTCCGCATCAACAAGCGACTGCCAACAAAGCTATGGGTGAGGTGTGCTCTTTGTGTTGTCTTGACACTTGGTTTGACCAAAGCTGGAGTCTGTACAAATTATAGGCATTAAATTGTTCTGTTCTTGTCACTTCAATGAAGAAGGTATTAATCTATGTTACATGACATTGTATCATAATACAGGTGATGAGATTTGCTAGCATTTTACAATCATTTGATGCTTCATAGAGGTGTGGAGATTTTAGTATCAGGTAGGCCAATCGGTAGGAATTGGTAAATTGAGGCAAATCTGCATTATACAAGTCTCCTAATTATAAGCTATATGTTTCAAGCCTGCCCATTGGCAATACTTCAATTTAAACATGAAGGAAATCACATTAAAAAATATATTTATGTTTACAAGTAAATTGTTACAAAGTACCTCTTTCAGGCAATGAAGCCAAGTGTAAATGTTTTTTATAAATTATTTGTGTTTCTTTTTCAGTTGTCATTTATGGACTGATATGCATGTTTGTGTCCTACATGGTACTAGCAGTGGGTGGAAATGTTCTTCAAATCTCCATGTCATTCTTCGGAACAACTATTGGACCAATATTTGGTCTATTTATTTTGGGTGCCTTGGTACCTTGGGCCAACTGGAAGGTATGGTTTACTACCTTAATTCGTATTATACTTAATTCCAAATATTTTATTCCTACAGTTCCCTTCCATGCAATGATATACAGTGAGGAAAATAAGTATTTGACCCCTACCATATTTTCGGTTTTGGGCACATGCGCTTGCGTCAAAACTCTGAAATTTCTCTGGTACATCTGGTACGACATAAGAAGACAGGTACTGCACAAAAATTAAGTGAAAGAAGCATTATATATATATAAATGTAATATTTTGCAAAATAATCCAATAGTCTTCGGAAATATGTATTTGATCCCTTGGTTTGCAAAGGGTTTATTGCCAGACTTTTACAAAACAAACACTTGGAAAACTATCATAACTGAAATTTATTGTAATCAAAACCTATTTCAGTTGTTTTCCTACAATTTCATTTAGTTTTTAATGCCCTCGGATACACCTCCTAGAATTATTTGGTAATTTCTTCATTTTGAAGATTTGCAGTTGAAAAAAAGTATCCAAAGACACTAGAGACATGATTTTTGACTGACACTATTCTTGTCTTGGTACTCAGACCCTATGTAATGATATTTGGATGCAAATTTCTATGCCATTGTGGGAAAATAAACAAAACAAGAAATCACCACTGAAACAAGTCGGTCTTCAGTGCCACTATAATCTGACCGACGCAGGTGTCCACGAGTGCGAAAATCATTTTAGAAAGTCCTAGACTAACCAATGATGATTGAGTGAAAGCTCTAAAAGCAGTTTGCAACTCTGCCAGCAAGAGGTAATGCCCAGTGCAATATGTCGCAGTAGGCCGAGGTGATGCAGTGCCGTCATAGTGCCTCTGTTGCAGAATAATCATGCCAAAGCGTAATCAGAATCGACAGTTGATTATGTGGAACCATTTTATTGATGATTGTGTGAAATTCTGAGTAAGCTTTGGCATGATTATTCTGCAACAGAGGCACTATGACGGCACTGCATCACCTCGGCCTACTGCGACATATTGCACTGGTCATTACCTCTTGCTGGCAGAGTGGCAGACTGCTTTTAGAGCTTTCGCTCAATCATCTTTGGTTAGTCTAGGACTTTCTAAAATGATTTTCTCACTCAAGGAAACCTGCGTAGGTCAGTTATAGTGGCACTACAGGACGACCTGTTTCTCAATCCCATAAATTATTTTTATCCATAGATCATTACATAGGGTCTGAGTACCAAGACCAGACTAGTGTCAGTCAAAAATCATGTCTCTGGTGTCTTTAGATATTTTTTTTTAAACTGCAAATCTTCAAAATGAAGAAATTACCAAATAATTCTAGGCGGTGTAACGGGTTCCCCCGTGGCCTAACTGGTAAGTGCGCTTGTCAACTGGCTTTGAGGGAGTGGGTTCAAATCTCACCCCGGGAACTCACTTTAGTCCGAGCCCATGGGACATTAAATGGAGGCGGGTTGTATCCAGTGTTCTATGCTGGGGCAACTGAAAGACCCCGGGCATCCCTGAATTAATAGGGTATGTGCCAGACTCACAGTCTTCTCATCTCATCATCATACGGCGATCGCCTGCCTCGATATAGCCCACTAAGGTGGTGCAGAGGCGTAAAACACAAACAAACAAACAAACAAAGGTGGTGTAACGGAGGGCATTAAAAACTAAATGAAATTGAAGGAAAATGTCTGAAATAGGTTTTGAATACAATAAATTTCAGTTATGATAGTTTTCCAAGTGTTTGTTTTGGAAAAGTCTGGTAATAAACCATTTGCAAACCAAGGGGTCAATTACTTATTTCCGTAGACTATAGGGATTATTATGCGAAAATATTACATAATGCTTCTTTCACTTAATTTTTGTGCATAAACTGTCTTCTAAAGTTGGACCAGATGAACCAGAGAAATTTCAGAGTTTTGGCACAAACGCAAGTGCCCAAAACAGAAAATATGGTAGGGGGTCAAATACTTATTTTCCTCACTGTATGTTCTTCATCAATCCTTGAGACATGCATACCAATGATACTATGTTTTTCATGATATTATAGGAGCCCATGCAAGTTAAGGTCAGATATTTTAATTAAATACACATCAAATGATAAATATTGTTACTTCTTCCTTCAGGGTGCTCTAGTTGGCTGCCTATCTGGCCTGAGCCTTGTCATATGGATGATGTTCGGTCAAGTATTCTTAAAACTGCAAAGAGTGACTCTTCCCGCTCCTATTGATCAGTGCAATATTGATTCTAACAGCACCACTTTAAGTTTCACTACAGAGAACATTCCGTCTACTATTGCCACAACATTACCTGTAGAAGAAAATGAAGCTCTCAGGTATTATATTGTTTGCACCTGCAATTCTTTAATTTAGATAGATAAGTAGATAGATAGACAAATAGATCAATACTACAGAATTTTTTTTCTTTTTCTTTTTGCGAGTGTCTACTGTTGAACTGTTATAATTATTATATATTCCTTTTTTTTGCAGTGGGTTACACCTCTTCTACTCCATATCGTTCACCTGGTTTTCTCTGATAGGTGTCGCTGTTGTAGTAGTTGTTGGTGTCATTGTTAGCGCCATCACTGGTAAGTCTGTAAACCACACGCAGAGAGTAAGAAAATGCAGCAAAAGGTGAAAAAGCAGATTAAGAAGACTGATTTGTAATCATTGGTTATTTTTTGAATAAGCAAAATTGAGATTATCATGATTGATCTTATTATAGATGATCGTACCATACAAGTAAGTAAGTAAGGAATTTGAAGATAATCACTATGTATTGCGATGCAATTCATTACATAGGGATCCCTTGTTCTAAGCAATTAAATTTATCAATAAAGTTGCTTGTATTACTTTTTCTTCATATTTACAGGTTTTGATGACCCAAGAGAAACCAATCCAGAATATTTCTTTCCATTCCTTAGAGGGTATTTCAAAAAGGATACTACCACAGATGCTTTGAGTGAAAAGGAGGTAATGTTTTGTATATACAATACAACTCAAAATAAAGTATGTCTCCCTCAGCAGGAAGGAAGAATCAGCCGCTACCTTACCTTTCCACACCTTTGGGCCACTCCAGAATCATTTCCCACTTTACCTACATTGAACTACCTTTTAAAATTGCATTGAACGTACCTACTGTAAATCAACACAAATTTCAACTTCAACATTCCCGTTGTGTTTAAAGTCTTTGATTTTGTGCTGCTTGATAATTTCAATTACGTTGCCAGCTATCATAAAAATAGAGTTCTTGAGATAGGATAACATTATGGTGAGGGGAAATTTTAGGGCGGGGAAGAAAAGTAAGGCAAAAGTAGGTAAACAGAGAACTTCTGATGGAAAAGTGTCTTGCTTTCTTTTGGGTTGAGCTGTCCACCATATTACAAGTAATGGGATTAGGCAGTCTTATAATGCGGGGATCAGTGTGTATATAATATTTACTATATATTCCCTCTGGAGTAAAATCAAAATCTTCTGTGTTCTTTTCAGATGATGCTCGAAAATCTTGGAAAAGCATTACCATCGGGAAAAGGGAATTTGCAGATCTAGGGATGATAATAAATGATTGTCCATTGAGCTATCACAACTAGGGGGTTGCCTGGAGGCCAACTTAAACCCCCACAAAAATATTTACTTGACAGGAAGTGCAGCAAAAAGTGGTCAAAGGTTAAACAACAGGTCATTTATGTAGGTCAAGATAAAACTTATTATCTAGGTCAGTTCAAAGGTCGAGTTTACTCCATGGTGCACCCCACAGTAGTGCTGTCATCAATGTATCACTGAATGCAATCTTAAACGATCCATATTGGACAAATTTTATTTCACAAAATTTAATGACTCTTGAGAAGAATTTATTGAAAACAAATATACAAGTTTTTAAACATCAATATGTTTGTTTTTATTAATTAAATAGTGGTGAATGATAATAATACAGAAAAGAAACTGAACATTATTAACATCTTCAATCATACCATAAATATGAAATAGTTCCTTATATACATTGAAAGGAAATGCAATACCAAATTAGCCTTCTTCGAATTTTTTACACTATTATTTTCTGTCATAGGCAACTATGTTGTAGTCTTGGGTAATTTATATAGCGGCAGTCTGAATGAGACTGCTTTATGTACTTGTCATGCAAGCACTGCACTGCATTCTTAAGGAATTGGCCATGCAAATGAGCACAAGCAGCATGCAAATGAGCAAGAAACCAAGTGCATTTTTTGCTTTTGAGTGCATAATATCAATATACATGTAAATTTGTACATATAAAGATGATAACATTGATTATGAAATGTTTGAAATATGAAGCAATCATCCTGCCTTTTCCTAAAGACAAAAGTTCACTAATTTTACAATAACTCTGCCCTTGTTATCAGTTTTTTTGGAGATTGCTTGGAAAATAAATGTCTTTATATTATGCATGATTGAAATTCCAGAAGTCCAGTAATCTATTCAGTTGGTGCTTCTGCATCATTTGTAGGACTTGTTGCTGATTCAGCTGGTTTTTCTGGATCACCCGAGGCAGATTCAGTGGGTGTTTGACCCTCCGGAGCTGAGTTTGAAGCTGGTTCAGTTAGTGTGCTATCCTCAGCTGGTTGACTTTCCCCTGATTCAGCTGGTTGACTTTCCCCTGATTCAGCTGGTTTATTACCATCCACATTTTCTGGTTCAGCTGGTGTGTCTGATGCAGCAGTTCCATCAGATTGATCTTGAGATTCAGCTTGATCGGAAGGTGATTCAGCTGGTGCTTCTCCTTCTACGGGTTGGCTATCTGATGATTCAGCTAGTACATCTCCACAAGGTGAAGTAGTCTCTTCAGATGGGGCAGCTGAATCAGCTGGTGTATCCATTGCAGCAGGTGGAGCTGCTTCAGAATCACCTGGTTGGCTAGTTTCTGACTCAGCTGGTATATCTGTTTCAGCACAAGTTGGTGGATTTGTATCAGTAGCTTCATCAGCAGGTGGACTTGATTCAGCTGGAATGGCAGCTGCTTCAGCAGGGGAGTCTGAAGGAGGGGCATCAGTTGATTCAGTAGGAACATTTTCATCAGGCGTGTTGGTGATAGTTTCAGAAGGCTCAGCTGGATCTACTGAATCAGCTGGCATATCCACTTCAGCAGGTTCAGAAGCTGTTTCTGAATCAGTTGGTTGGATAGTAGCTGTAGCCTCATCAGCAGCTTGGTCTGAAGTTTCAACCGGATTGGTTGCCGTTTCAGCAGGCAAATCTGTTTCTGCAGGAGGGGTTTCAACTGATTCAGCCGGCAAACTTTCATCAGGTTGATTGTTGTTCGATTCAGAAGGGACAGTTGAATCAGGTTCCACTGAATCAGCTGGAGCATCCTCTGCAGCAGGTTCAACAGTAGTGGCTGCTTCTGAATCAGCTGGTGGGTCAGATTCAGGCTCAGTTGGTACAACAGATTCTGTTGGTTCTGTTGTGGATGCCCCACCAGCTATTTCAGCATCAACTTCAGTGTCAGCAGTAACTGTTGTTGGCTCACTAAAAGTGCCAGTGTCACCTTCAGATGGATTAACAGAAGAATCATCTGTTGGGCCTGCTGGAGTAGTTTGACCTTCTTGGCTGTCAATAGTTTCTGCTTCTCCTGGGGTAGTTGGTGCTTGATCTGAAATTATAACTACTCCAGAGTTTGTTCCATCTTCAGCAGCAGATGGTTTTTCATCAGGAGTAGACAGAACCTCAGTGACTTCATCCTCAGGTAGATATTCTTTCAATTCGGCTAGTTCTGTGAAGACAGCCTCTGACACCGGAATTCCCCACAATTTGTAGGCTGGAGCAACATTGGTTTCAGCAGTTTGGGAAAATATTGTCACCCAGTAGTCAATCTTCTCTTGGTCTGTCTTGAATCTTGGCTTCTCTTCTTGGTAATGCCTGAATACTTTCTTGTAAGTCTCGAAACCAAAGTCTCTTGCCAGCTGAGCGTATATCCCAAGAGCAATACCAGGATGCTTCTGCCAATCTTCGAAATTTGGACCATCTTTCAAATATTTCTTCATGTACTTCTTTTGGCCTTCCAACCATCTTTGGTCCCATGCTTTGATGCCAAACATTTTTTCTTTCACATGCATAGAGAATATGTTGCAAGTGACCTCCCTAGTTCCAGCGAAAGTCCACCAACCCTCCTGCATATTGTGGCCAAGCTCGTGAAAGTATCCCCAATGGCCGTCAGCTAGTTTCTGAGGTTTTCTGATAAGAAACATCCTTTCTCTTGGGTCAGCAGCATCCATACGAGTCACTATTGGCCATCCACTGTGCATGGATCCTGCATTGGGTTGGATATCAGGAACTATCCATTCCTTGCGTTTCTTATCCAATGATTCACCTTTCAAATCGTGATGGGTTATTACCACATCATCCCAGAACTTCATGACTTCAACGGGATGATTGACATTCCGGATGGATTTGGAAGGCACTGAGAGCATGATATGTCTTCCAACGAAATCTGCCCATAAGCCAGGTTTGTTGCGATTGTTGTTCCAATCTTCAGCCGTGTCATCAAGATGGAATACAGGAGAAGCAACAACTTCTTTTATACAGACAGACAGATTAGCTTCACCCTTTGGGCTGAGGAGATAAACTGAACCACCGAAAGGACTGTGAACTCCATTCCTTTCTCCTTCCAACTTCTTCCGAACTAGAATATCTGGCCACCTCTTGAACTTGTCACATGCTCTCAGATTGTCGCTATGGCAACCAATTTGAACCTTCCATCCTTCTGGATTCCCTTCCACCACCTCAATGATGGCAGTGCCACCTGCTGGTAAATATGCTCCAACAGGGTGCGCTTCATTGCAATGGGATTCTATCTTGCATTCAATGCAAGATAGTTGTGGAGGTGATTCAAAATCCCCTGGAAATTCCTCTACCCCTGGAGCTGTCATTTTACTGCTCTTCAGGACAAGATTCACAAACAATGCTGCCGCTCTTTCAGCATTCGTTTTCAGAGGTTTCTTTCGAAGTGGTGGTTTGCTAAGTTTCATGACATCAACACCAGATAGATGTTCTTTGAGTAAAGCCTCACGATCTTCATCAGGGATGGATCCTATCTCGGCGATTATCTCTGCACTCAGTTCACTGATTTTCATCTCTCCATTCTTACACTTCTGCAGCAAATCTCCCACATGTGCTTCATCAGCCTTGTTGTTAGCAACATCAATCTCTGGGCCTGAGATTTGGTTGTACCCATCGGTCAAAAAGATCTCGACCTTCTTCAACAGTGGGTAGCAAGACAATTCATCAATATCACATTTATGGACTTGAGTGTAGCCCCATGGTGTGACTCCCAAGATAACGTTCCCACCTCCTGATATAAACTTGATCAAATCTTCAACCATTTCTGCATCGTTTGGTTTCGGAGCATTCCAGATTAAAACAGTATCATCAGCCTCTGCTTCATTTAGAGACCTATTTGTCATCTTGATAATTCTCCATTCATCAGTATAATTCCCTTTTGTAACCCATGACAAAATGTTGTTGATAATCTTCTGGTCACTCTCAGGTATTTCATCCTGCAAGAACCCTGGAAACAAAACAGATTCACAAGATATTTTTAATGTAAAGATTGTCAGACTTTTTTCATCAAGAACTGTGACAAGTCATTTTGTTACATGGCACAGAACATTGATTTTAAACTGATTTAATTATATTACATACAATTATTGCGTTTTATATAATCCATCAATTAAAAAAAAGACAAGGCCTAAATATAATGTACAAAACCTATTGAATGCATCATTATCAAATCTTGGAAATGTATGGCATGAACTATACCCATAATTGTATGAAAGATATATTACTGTCAATAAACTGATGATTATTACTTTAAAAGAATCGCCCATTTCCATTTTCAAGAAATCACTCATTATCACTTTCAAGGCTGATTGTTCTTTTAAATAAAGTTGCTGTTCTAAAGAGGTCAGTTTTTTAAGGGACAAAACAGAAACTAGTAGAAAAAGATACAAAAACATACACTTATTGGTGTAATTTCCCTGAGTAAAGACGACCAATCGTCCTTGGCCAAGTTCTGCTGCAGATATAACAACATCTTTCGGGGAGTTTCCTGTCAGAATTGGTTCCGAGTTTTCTCCACATACGACTTGCAGTCCTGGTACTCCATATTTTGAGACTTTTTCAACTCCAGCAAGAATCTCTTCCCGCCATTGTTTCCGTGTTTCTGGTGTGGCCATGGTTGTATTTCACAACCTGAAATCAAGCCCAGTCAGGATATTGCGAAGATGCTGGAAGGAATCATAGTGTTACAAAATTTATAAATGTGTCTTGTATGTACCAATGGTGGCTGTACCACCAGCTGGCAATTGAAGGGATGACACGTTTTCCGAGGGACATTCATGGATTCATTAAATTAATCTTTAATAAGCCTAAATTGCATTCATAGTTTGTTTTGGTTGAAATTTTTTTAGTTTTGGTCAGTTTAGTTGTTTATAAATAGGATTATATATTTTATCAAAAACATATTGAAGTCAATTTTAAAAGAATTTATCTTCAGAAGAGATTGATGTATGATGCCTTGGTTGCGAGTACTATCTTGAGCACTCAACACAATTCACTTCGTAAAGGTTATTCTTTAGGCTGAGGTGTGATAAACACATATTCCTGATCCCACGATGAATAACGGGCTTATACCATGAGACAAACAGTCAAACAGTCAAACATGAGAGGATAACTGGACAACAAAGAATATGGGAATTATTCCCCTGAAATACTGTAATGTGATTGGCTGTCAGAGGTGTCAAATGGTATAAAGTAGGTAATACCTAACTAGTTATGCATTTTGGCAATCAAACCTAATGATTTTTCAATAGCTTTCGCGGCACATTGCTCTCATTTATTAAAAATATTTAGAAAATATTATAACTGCTCGTGTTTTTAGACCAACTTTCAGTCATTGATTTACACACCCACTCTACAACATTGTCCAATTCATAACAGGTGTATTTTATTTCCTAGTATATAGTATTGTATTGGGATTAATCCAGCCTTCATATATAACAATTAGATAAAGTAACAATAATTTCAGTGAAGGTTTTTTTTTATATATCAGTCGTGAAACATAAATGGGTATTATCTCATGATTTTCAATAACCGTTCATTCAAACAGGTTTTTCTCAGCCTTTATTTATCAGCCCCTATAATATACACTCACCACCAAATTTTTCGGACAATTTCACTATGTTGTCCAAAAATTGCCACAATTTATTTCAGAACATAATTCACAGTAGGGAAGTTGTCTGAAAATTTTATTAAAAAAGCTCAATTCTAAGGGTCCAAACCATAGTGATTTTGTCTGCTACAATGCTACATTTTGAAATGTGCAAAACTCCAATTTTCAAATTGTCCTGTAACATTAAAAAGTGCAGTTACTGCACTAATTGTTATCGGCTTTTATTGTCTGTTTGGGCATTATTTAAAACGGCGCCTTTAATTTTAGTGTAACTTGATGGATCAATGATGGTGAGGTCATATTTCATTACAAAAGCTGAAATGTGATACACAAGTCTAAAAGCTGACAGGAAATAGTGACAGCTGAATGATTTTTGGCACAAAGACACTAATTGATCTGAGGATCAATATCATGTAATTTGTTTTGTCTAAAAAAAATTCTGTGCAAAATTGTAAGCCAAATTCAAGTATTTGGTCTCTTTTGCTGGTGAGTGTATATATATCTCAAACACAATTCACTAGTTGAAACTATAATTTTCATCCTGTTTTTACTGTTTTGACAACTTACAGCCATTGAATTACGAGTGCTTAAAAAAAATGTACCAAAGTTGTCCTTGTGTAAATAATTTTACGAGCTAATTATAGATAGGTAGATAGATAGATAGATACATGCATGCACACATACATACATACATATAAATGGTAAGTCCAGCCCTCTAAGCCCAGGTCTGGGGCTCTGGGCGCTTACGAGGGTTGTTTATGATTAGGAGAGAGAGCAGGAGTCCTCGACATGTTACATGTACAGTTTGTACACATCTACCCTATGTGAGAGATCTTCTACATATATTTGATTTGATTTTTTGATTTGATTTGATTTGTTTATTCGATATATGATCGAGGCTCCGATGTCCAGGTATGGCCGTTACGTCACGGGAAAATATAAATAAATGCATTTCAGTGGAAATATGTTGCTCTCTGCTCTTATCTTTTTTTACAAATCAAATACATACCTTTATGGGAGATAACTCCAAGGCAATAACTGCTCTTGTTAATTAATGTTTAGACAGGGCACTTGCAAAAGTGGTAAAACGTTGGACATTTTTGTGGTTTCCATCTGATGAGACAAAAATGATTTTATTATATATTAGACATTAGTAACTGAATTCCAATAATTTCGACTACAATTTGAAGACATTTAACAGAAGTTTGTGTCAAAAAGTCATAATTTGACCAAATTTGATAAGATATAGGCCTTTTTTCAGTGGGTACCATGATGTAACATTTGGTGTCCATCTTGTTGCATCCATGATGTGGCTCCTGACAGCTTAACTTAACCAAACTTATTCATTTTCAATTTCCCTACAGAAACAAATGTCTAATATCGTTGGACTACACTGCAGGAATGCAGCCTTTAATGGATGTCTGATAAATTTTCATTAATTGTCTCAGAAAAGCAATAAGTATGTTAATTTTTGCAAATCATAAAAAAATTAAAATTAGCCCTGTGTTTTAGCAGCAATTTCTTCCAGTAAAAATTAATGAAAATGCAAGAAAATGGAATTTTGAGGCATAGATAATAGTCTCACAGATCATTGGTGGTAATTTATGCAAAATGCATGCAATATATTATTGCTAGGTGAGAAATTGTATCACCTGTTGAACATTGGTGTCCAATGTTACATCATAAATTGTTTGTTTTGTGAATACTTGGTTCGTAATCCTTCACAGCAACGTAATACTGGCGTCAATTTTTGCTTCTGTTAAAATAATTTATAAAAAGTAAAAATGTGGTATCATCTGTCAGGTTCTAACCTGTATAACATGATTTAAACTTTAAAATGGTGTCCAGCCACCGTGTCCTGTTACGTCATGGAATATTATTACCATTTTATTCCTCCAAATTCACTGGGTTTCACAAGAGATTGAAAGTCATTGTTTATTTTTGAAGGATAAGTAAATTTGTACTTTAATGTGGTAGTCGTTTGCTCATTGGCATATACCAGGCTAAAATGGCATAATCAAAATGACATAGAATTAAACTTTTACATAATACAATTCGAGTTCTAGGGTCTGGCGACTGTCTGTGTCTGTATACAAATTTCAGCCTAGCCGTCGATTTGCTGATGATGGAGGATACAATGGAATCGCCTGATTACGTGTTATCAAGCTTCAGGCCGAAATATTTGGCCGTTTCTGATGCTTTAATGTTATGTTCATCTATTTTGGTATCAAAGTTGTTGGTGTTGTTTCATTTTCTTTTGGATGATAGGACCATGACCTCAGTTTTGCCTTTATGCATCGATAGGAGGTTGTTTGTTAACCAGTGGTAGCATCTTGAGACATCCTCCGCTAGGAGATTTGAAATGATGTCAAGTTGCTTTGCACTTCTGATTAGTATAGTATCATCTGCGTACATTATAGTTGTGCAGTTCACACAGGCTGGCAAATCATTGCAATAAACGAGATAGCACCAGGGTCCTAGGATACTGCCTTGCGGAACCCCACAATTGATTGTTTTTTCTGATGATGATACATTATCAGTAAATACAGTTTGTTTTCTATTTGATATATAAGATACAAACCAATCAGGCTCAATGCCAGCTGATTTAACTTTTTCACAGAGAAGTTTATGGTTAACTCTGTCGAAGGCTTTCTGCACATCGAGCATTACCATACCAACATAAATAGCCAGCTTCAACTTCACTTCTAAAAAAATCTTGAAGCGCAATGAGACAGGTATCGGTGGAATGGCTGGTCCTGAAACCTGACTGGAGTCGGTAATATAGTTTATGTTGTTTGCAATGATTATCTACCTGTGTGTGGACTTCTCCAATATTTTAGATAGTGCATTTAAGATACTAATTGGGCGATAATTCCCAAACTCAAGTTTACTATTATTTTTGTGCAGTGGGGTGACTTTGGCACTTTTTACACAAGTTGGTGCAATGTACACATTTGTTTCTGATCGATAGATTTATCAGATGTGTTATAAGATTTACTAGGTTGTCAGCCCCATCCTTTAGGAATCTGGGTGAGATTGTGTCAATATATTCCAGCACAGACAATAATACAAGGGGCCACCAGTTTGACTTCTCATCTGAGTGTCATCCAGCTTGGATTTTGCTCTTGAAAGTCCAACGAAAATTTTGGGTTCCCCAAAGGGGTTCAAAGCCAGGCAGAAAAAGACCTTCAGAGGGGCAGGTGGGAACCTTGATTACTCTGTGATCCTGAGGGGGAGACCATTTAATGTCCAGGGAGGGGGGGCTTGGAGTTTCTTTTTAATATATAATTTCCTGCTCAGTTTTGGTGAAATAAATTCTTTTTGGGCAGTTTAGAAATAAATGGTTTCTGCCAGGGGTATTTCTTAACCATGCCCCCCTGGATATCAAATTATCATCCCTAAAAATGTTCAACAAATATTATACCTTTCAGAAACCCTTTTTTTCAGACCACTTTTCTGAGGGCTCACCATACAATATGTAGGATACATGATACTAGCAATGTAGTAATGCTCACTCACCTATTTCCTCGAATACAATGAGGTAAACTTCCTCCCAGCTGTCATTGGCTTAAATGATTCAACAAAGGTCATTTCTAGCTTTATACATTTGATTATTTTCACTCAACTCCAAACACATGTCATTGGATTATTTCATACAAACACTCATCACCAGATTAAGTGTACGTTTTTGCAGCACAATATCATATGGCTAATGTAATAAATTGATTTGTTTGAAGTTCTAACACAATAGATATGACTAGTTTTTGCAGTTTTGGCGAATAAAAATTGATGATTATCATTATAGGCCAGCGTATATTTCGCGAATGAAAACAAACTTGATAATAACAAGCCTACATATATTCGGTTTGTGAAAAAACTTGACAATTGCAGTCTTAAACTTGTTCTGTGACTGTTTAAGAAAAAAGCTGAAGACTTGAAGTGCCACTTTTTCGGTTTATATGTTAGCATCTGATACTCTTTGACACCCTGCTTTTGGTGGGAGATGTGAGTCATGTCATTTTTTTGGACAAAAACCAAAATGTGATAAACAAGGCAAAAAGTAAACAGGAAATGGTCGAACATAGGCCTAAATAATTGGTTTTCAGCAAAAATGATTATTTTCAAAATGAGGAGCAAAAATCAAGTACTGCGTTTCTTTTGTTGTTAAGTGCAAACAAAGTCCCTTCTGAGATTCAAGTGATACAGAAATAGAAGGGGAGAGTTGTGCCCTACTACAACTCCCCCAATGATCAGCACTCTAAAAAATGTCGGGACAAAATTGGTTTTTTAGCTTCAAAATGGTTTTTTGAAAAACCAAATTTCAATGCAAAACCAACATTTTTGCATTGAAATTTGGTTTTTCAAAAAACCATTTTGAAGCTAAAAAACCAATTTTGTCTGAACTTTTTTAGAGTGAGTCTTGAAATTACAATTACCATGTTCACTTTTTCAACCTCCAGATATTATTAGCCAAAATGATTATGCTCTGGTGGCACAATTTTTTCCCTTTCAAAAATCTCAAACGGCGCGCCGCTGCTGCAGCAACCAAGAGCTCCCACGACAAAAATTTTCCATTTCCATCATGAATGTGAGATTCCAAGGTTTCCAAATATCTCCAGAGGGTCTGTCTGAGGCTGATGTTGGTTTCAGCACCTCCTGGTGGCTTTCATGAATCTTGCAATGTTTCGGGAAGCAAAGAAGGAAATGGCTGAGACAACTCACCGTGATGACATTGTATCATGTTCCTGGAGGATCTGGACATTCTTTTTAACTCTGTTCCTGACCAAATGCAACAATCTGGGTTGTACACCGTTGCTAGGAATATTTCAACAATCTCCATAAAAATTGATAACTTTGGCAACATATGTTGGAGCACAAGATGCTCCGATTTAACCGTAACTGCTTCCTTTGACTATCGCAGTGAATAATGTCTCACCGACCGTTAAAAACTTATGTTTCAGCAGTTACCTGACAGTCACAAATTAGTTATTGGGAAGGCATATTATCTCTTTTTTCACACTTTTAAAAACTTGAGTTATCACCAAATCTTCCTGTTCCACTGTCTCGTCCAGTTGATAATCTTGGTCTGAACTGCTTTGATGATGTCACAGTGGCCATTGTTGTTCCCATTGTTGTGTTTATGACATCAACGTGGTCAGCTGGCCAGTATTTGTTTTTAAATTCAGCTGAGTTATGGCAAGGTAAGATGAGGGCTATTTACATGCGTGAATGGGACTTTTTAAGCAGTATACACATCTTTTTAATTCAGGTCTATTTGTTGAAATGTTGAATTAATTCAAGTGACATCTTCGAAGATTGTTTTGGTCTCTCTCTATAAAATACGTTTGGCAGGACAACTTCCAAAATGGCTGGTAACAGTTGAAAGTAGTACCTGTTTGAGCATTTTCCTTTGCCGGGAAAGTTTTTCTTATCATTAGACTTTCTGGTCAGAGAATATTTGTGAGAAAATCTATGGTAGTACCTCGTGATTGAATGGGAACATAATGTGCTCCAGCTGAAGTTGCCAAAGTTATCAATTTCTATTGCTGAAGTATTCCATATTTATGAATAAAAGTGTATTTCGAACTTGCATCTACAAAAGTATACATGCACTGTAAATATAGGCATACCCAGTCAATAGATATTGCATATCAATTGTGTTGCTTTAGAAGTTGTTTTTTTTTTGTTATAAAAAACTATATTATAACAATAACACTACTTTTGAGGGCGCTATGCTGTTTGAATGGCCCAAGGTCATGTCCAGCAGCCCAAGTGATTCAAAGCAGCACGAGCAGCAGCGCGAGGGCTGCTGTGCAATCACAAGGGCTGCTGGACATGACCGAGGGCCATTCAAACAGCAGAGGGCCTGAAAAAAAGTAGTGTTATTACTATTATTATCCACTTACTAGGTTTTTCTGTTCTGATTTACCACCAAGACCTGTCAATTCAAGATTGGCGTTAAGTGAAATGAACAAGGGCCGTTATTGACTATAACGGCCCCCGACTTTGTAAACAAGGGCCGTTATTGACTATAACGGCCCTGGCCTTGTAAATGAGGGCCGTTATTGACAATATCGGCCCTCAGCCTTGTAAACAAGGGCCGATATGGAAAATCAGCAGCCCTCAAAAATTTGCTAATGCTCTAGTGAACGGCCCTGCAAGTGGATAATATTAGGCCTATATGAAAAATAAATCACTTTGAGGTTAATCAATCATCTATATCAGGGCAAGCTTATCTGAAACATCATGTGATATAAAAAATTCAGTTTAATTAGTGTGTTTCTTTTTTACTTATTGTCGCTTTCCCTTAAAAATTTGACCTCCAATGCTATAATTTTTTTTTAGAAATATTGCTTCTTTTTTTTCGTTGCTACTCCGAAACATGTTGGGACACGTCTAAGAAAATTTTACAAAACTAGCAAAATTCACGAGGCAATGACCTTCAATGCCATAAAACAATTTTTTCTAATTCATATTTTGCAAAATCTTCAGAAGTTTTGTGATAAAAATCTACAAATAAAAGTGATGAAGTAAATTTTCGGCTTTTGTCGTCTGTTCCTTTTGGTTGTAAGATGTTGTTAGGGTTTTTTTGGTGCAAAATCTCAAATTTGATAAAACGGATCAAGTACAGACAGGAAATGGACAAAATTGAATGATTTTTGGTACTATTATGCCCTTCGGCAGTACAATCAATGCCATCATTTTGATTATGGCCAAAAAATTTGATTTGCAAAAATATGAAAGAAAATTCAAGTGTTGCATTTCTTTTGCTGGTGACTGTAGGCCTATGATACAAAAAAAAAAGAAAAGAAGATCAACATAAACAATGATCAAACGCAAACAATATCTTATCAAATAAGACAGTCACTTCAGACAAAAATTGTGGCCAGGTGTAAGCCAGACTTTAAATTTACGACAGTTGTGAGTAAATACCCTGTCATGAGATTCAATGAAGCTGTTAAACTGACCCAGATTTTCTACACATAAAAGGCAAACTATTCACTGTGTGGGCAGATGTGCTATATACTTTGGTGAGTAGAGATATGTATGTTGTGGTATACAAACTGAATGTGAATAAGTATGTAATAATTATCTGTAATTCTGTGTAAAACTAGATAGATCTAGAGCATAGAAATAATTGTATTTCATGAAATTGCAAGTGTAGTGGACCAGTGGTCCATGCATCACACCTTGTGTGATCACTTTTCTCCAGGTTTGATTTGAGCCCTGGTCAGGTCACCTGGACTCATGTTGGAGAGCAGTTTCACTTATCCTTCACCTCATTGCTGTGTCCTCCGGCCCTGATTAGCTATAGAGCCCCTATCATCTATCACTCATCATTGGCTGTCATTGTCAATTTAAATTTAATTTATATGAGAATTTAATGTGTTGGGGAAAAGCCTGTCTACAAGTGGACTGCTCTTGCATTGCCACAGATCAGAACATATGCTGTCTTGTGTTGCCATCTAGTGAGTCTAGTAGTGACTAGTGTGCTATTCCGCGAGCTCTTGCGAGCGTCCACCAACTTTCGACCAGAAGAACACATACAATTTTGTCTGGAAGACACCGGGGCTGTTTTTGAGTGTGCTGATGGCCTTGTCTACTTCCTTAGAGAATGTAATTGCCGAGTCTGACTCTGGTATACATCAATGTTGGATAGAAATTTTGTGAATGTGCAATGAAATTGGAACTATTTCTTGGGACAGCAATGCTGTAGCATAGGAAATCAACTTTTGTGCCAGGTGGCAGCAGCATGCAGTTCTCAGTTTCACCAGACTGGGGAAAAGCGGAGTATTTTGCTTTTATACAGGCATTTCAGTACACAGCCAAAGAATTGTATGGTAGATTTATGTTTATTATGTTGCATGTTAAAAGCATGGCAAGGACACATGTGTTATGGCATTACGTTAATTATTAAATTAATTCTTTGCACACAAGGTCTTGCATTTCATGTACATGAAATTGCTTATTAATTAGCTCCACTTAGAAAATAATGCTCCCAGAACATAAACTATGCAACTTCATTACAAACTGATTAATATAACCATTAGTGTATATATATATTTTTTTTTTCGCAGTGCAGTTTTTGAATCCATCAATGATAAAATGGTTGCATAGGTTTAAAAGCAAATTTTATCTATTTGGAGTGAATCACAAGCCTGCATGTTGGTGTGTATAATCAGGGGCATATCTACATCGTAGAAATGGCCTGAGGGGGGGGGGGACATTATATGGGGGTGAATACGGAACGCTCCGCGGCTTTTCCTATCTTTCCCATGTTGATTTTTGGCCTGGGGAGGGGCCATGCCCAATGCCCCCCCTAAATACGCCACTGTGTATAATTATATTGATTATACTTCTTATCATAAACATATGTCAGTCCTTGAAAAAGAAGTGTAAATAGCAGGAGATTCACACTGTATGAATCAGATAAACATTATTGATATTTAAATATGTTCACTGAGTCATATTTTGCAAATATCATACGTAAAATAGTGAAAATTACTTTGTGGTGTATTTTATTTTAAATTTGATTAATTTATGAGACATTTATGACAAACAGAAATCATGTGTTCACATTCAAATTACTTTTAAAAATAACTCAATTTCCAAAGAAGAAGGGTGACTGAGGTGAGAAATTTTTGATACAAGATTGCTGTTTACTGTATTGTGTGGAGAATCATGTCCTTCACTAATAGACCAATTTCACTGATGGTTCTCTCAGTTAACACCAGGGTAAAAGTGTTGAATGCTTAAATCCCAGTGACTAATTGATTTCCCGCTCTTGCCTCTGATTGGTCCAGCAAAGGTGACTCCAAGCTGGAGTATTTTCAGTGCATTTTAATGTAGGTTTAAGGCTTTATAACTTTGTCATCCTTTCAGTTTAATTTTGAGTTGTGTTTTTGGATTTAGCGTGTACATGCATCTCCTACGTGTGAAAAGCAAATGAAGAATAGCTGAATTATAAAACAAGCTATTTGGGGTCATTGTTCAGGCCATTCAGTGAAATAGGTCTATTGCCTATGTATAGTTTATGCGTATATCATATGTGTTTATCGGTTGTATGGGCTTTCCCTTGCTTTGAATTATTATCATTTCAGCATACAATAACAGAACGGCTGTTGAAGGAAATTGGTAGTCACCAATCATAAGTGTTTTCCTTTAATTTGTTATGCAAAATGTTTAAAAAATAAAGTAAAAGTCCTTGGTATTCAAAATTTTGAAATTATAATAATTTCATTTTTGTTAGCATGGTTGTGTCCCACAAAATTCCATCAAAGTGTATACGCCGTTGCTGATAAATATGGAATACTTCAACATTCTCCATTGAAATTGAAAACTTTTGCAACTTCTGCTGGAGCACATGATGGTCTGATTCAATGGTAACTACTTCCAATGACCGCTAAAGGGAAGAACATGCTCTTGTGTAAAACGCATGCTGCAGCGTTAGACACAGGAAAAGTTACAGCAGCACGAAATATGGAAATTCAGGGGGTTTTTTAGGGTGAGATGCATTTAACCAAAAATTGTTAATAATTCTTGCAAAAAATGTAGTTGAGGCTTTCAAAGAGTGATTATAGACGATAGCTTAACCTTTCCAAAAAAGTGTTCCATATTTATGAGCAGGAGTGTATGATTTGGACCTTCCAGACAATCTCCAAACCAAACAATGGCTACAGCGGAAACAAGGAAACAGTGGCGAGACGAAATTTTGGCTGGAGTTGAAAAAGTCCCGAAATGCGGAATTCCAGGGCTGCAAGTTGTATGTGGAGAAAACTCGGAACCAATTCTGACAGGAAACTCCCCTAAAGATGTTGTCATATCTGCTGCAGAACTTGGCCAAGGAAGGATCATGGTGTTTACTCATGACTCGTATGCCAATAAATGTAAGGTTCTTGATTTTTCATGGTTTTTTAACCAAAGTTTTTCTGCTACATTTGATTGCAATTGTAATGGACTTCATTTAGGCCAAGGGAAATTGTGGAGAAAAGCTTTAATGTATTCACAGAGGTATTGTTTGATTATAAAGTAGGGAGATATTAAATCATGTTTATATTCCTAAATGATTAATATCAAATGACAGCCTATGACACAAGGGCCAAAGTTTGTATTAAAAAATATCATTTTTGCTATATTCCAGCTATTTAAAATTGCATCCTTGTAGGCGTAGATATTAGGACATTTCTAATTCTAAATGCAATTTTCCTGTGAAGGACTATGGCTAAAGAGTCAGTTTCATAAGTCAGAATGGTCTGGTGTCCTCAAAAATATTCCTTATGGGCAGGTGAGCAACTTGAAATTGTATAAATTTTTTTTTTCAGGGTTCTTGAAAGCGGAGGTCTCTGAGAATGAGAAAAAGATATCAGACAATATCTTGTCATGGATTACAAAAGGAAAGTATGACAAAGAATGGAGGGTGATCAAAATGACACCAAGGTCTCTCAAAGAAGCTGAAGCCGATGATACAATCCTCATTTGGCATGGACCAAAACCCAAAGATCGAGAGTTGATCGAAGATTTGACAAAGTTTGTTTCCGAAGGTGGAAGTGTCATGATAGGTGTGACGCCTTGGGGAGCCATGCAGGTCAACAATTGTGATATTGATGATTTGTCGTGTTATGAATTCTTGAGGCAGGTTGAGATCTTTTTGACAGATGGGTACAGTCATATCACAGGGACTGAGATAGAAGTTGCCAAAAACAAGGCAGAATCGGCACACGTCGGAGATATGCTGCAGAAATGCAAGGCTGGGGAAATGAAGATCTGCGAACTAGGTGCTGAAATCATAGCAGAGATTGGATCCATTCCTGATGAAGACTGCGAGGCTTTATTAAAAGAGCATCTGTCTGGAGTTGATGTCATGAACATCTGCAAGCCACCACATCCAAAAAAGCCAGTCAAAACAAATGAAGATAGAGCCGCTGCATTGTTTGTTAATCTTGTCCTGAAGAAGAGTAAATTGACAGCTCCAGGCGTCAAAGAATTTCCTGGAGATTTTGAATCACCTCCACCACTGTCTTGTGTTGAATACAAAATAGAATCTTGCTGCAATGAAGCGCACCCTGTTGGAGCATACTTGGCACCAGGAGGCACTGCTGTTATTGAGGTCATGGAAGGAAAGACAGCAGGATGGAAGGTTCGAGTCGGTTGCCATAGCGACAATCTGAGGTCATGTGACAAGTTTAAGAGGTGGCCGGATATTGTTGTAAGGAAAAGGTTGGAACCAAAAGGAGAAACTAAAGTGCACAGTCCTTTTGGTGGATCGATTTACTTCATCAGTCCCAAAGGGAAGTCTATCCTGTCTATCCGCCTGAAAGATGTTGTTGAATCTCCGCTATTCTGTCTTGATGACAACCCCGAAGATTGGAACAACAACAGAACCAAACCAGGCTTGTGGGCTGATCTTGTTGGAAGACACATTATGATGACTGTACCATCCAAAACCATCAGAGAAATGGACCATCCTGTTGAGATAATGAAGTTTTGGGATGAAGTCGTCATGGCCCATCACGATCTGAAGGGTGTGTCTTTAGACAAGAAGTGGAAGGAATGGTTGGTCCCGGATGTCCAGCCGAGTGCTGGCTACATGCACAGTGGATGGCCAGTAGTGACTCACATGGACGCTGCTGACCCAAAAGAAAGGATGTTTCTGGTCAGAAAGCCGAATAAAATAGCCGACGGGCATTGGGGATACTTCCACGAGTTGGGTCACAACATGCAAGATGGCTTATGGACCTTCGGAGGAACTGGGGAGGTCACGTGCAACATATTCTCTCTTCATGGGATGGAGAAGTTGTTTGGGATACCTGCATGGGAGCATCCTTGGTTAGGAAACAACAAGGGTGCCATGAAGAAGTACTTGAAGAATGGTGCAAAGTTCGATGAATGGAAGAAGCACCCTGGAGTGGCTCTCGGAATATACGCTCAGCTGGCCCGAGACTTTGGCTTTGAAACTTACAAGAAAGTGTTCAGGCATTACGAAAAAGAAAGACCTAAACTGAAGAATGACCAAGAAAAGATTGACCATTGGGTTAAAACATTTTCGAAAGCTGCCGACTCAAATCTTGTCCCGGCTTTCAAACTGTGGGGCATTCCGGTATCTGGAAGTGTAAATAAGGAATTGGAGGGGTTGGCAGAATATCTTCCTGATGATGAAGTCACCGAGGTTTTGTCTAATGCATCTTGAACTTCAAATGGCCTTATCTATAACTATTATGGTGCATCTTTTTACACTGCAGGACTGTACATAATCTGGGCATTTGTTTGGTAGTAAGACTGCACTACAAGTTCTATTCTTTTTCATTTCTAGTCTCTTGGGGGTAATCTCAGTGGTATGGTGTTTTATATTTTTACTCTTACACAGTCAATATGCAAATCACAGTATCTTAAACGTATTGTATTTCAGGCATCAATACACCATATACCCATACATTGGATACAAATTTAACATTTAAGAATAACATCAATTTTCTAGTCATTCAAAACATGTACCACTGCTTTATATGTATACATTGTATTTATATTGCATAATTAATATATAAAATCATTAAAAAATGTATGGTAATTCCATTATTTATATTGACCATATAGACAATAATCACAATGGTAGTGAATTAAACAATTTGACTTCTCAAACTGCAGCACTGAACATCTTGAATCAGAGTTAGTGCTAAATATATCTCGAAGAACGTTCTAAACGTACAAACTCGTCAAGTTTGTCTTGCAGAATTTGCAACCTGTTCAAACCATCTTAATAAATACATGTGCATTTGATGTGATACATCTGTTCTGAGGTACATATAATTCACAAAGTCTAAATTATGTCCGGTGAAGAATTAAGACCGGTTGGCATAAAGCTCTGGCAGTAGCAAAGTTTTCACAATCCTCAATCTTGAATGTTTTGTGGTGGTCTCATTTTACCAGATTCTACCATCAGCGTAAGCGGGATGAGCCAGCCGATAAGCATGGCGTTCTTGAGATTCCAAATAACTTTTCCTCAAGAGGGCGTTGTGTTCTTCTTCCTCTCGCCTTCTTTTGGCTTTTCTCGAAGCTATTTCGCTTTCCGCAGCAGAATCTGCGATAGTTGTGGAATCTGATTTAACACTGATATTCAGGCGGCTGATGATATACGGTTGACTGTACAGTTGAGCCTGAAAGAAAGCAAACTTGGCATGAATATTTCCATCCTATAAAGCTTTCCCATGGAGGTAGGTTTTAATAATAAGAAAGTTTCTTTTCCACAATGTAAGCTTTGAGCGCCACAGTCTCTCACAAAACACAATGATGCACAATGCCCTTTCCTGGATATGAAGAATGTAACTCATACAAACATGCATGACTTACAATGCATAACATTATGGCACTTAAAAGAAATGGTGAATCAATCGCTTAGCAAGATAGTGAGTCATGTCTACTTTATCGATGACATCACAATGATTTATATATAGGAGATGACAATCTCCTTTCATTAGGACAGTGTGCATAACTATGAAATGACAACTTTTTCACACTAACCTGACCAGTGTTCATGTAATCAATTGCTTTCTCCACATCATTTTTGGATTCCAAGAGGGCCCAGGCAAATCCATTGTTCTTCCTCGAGATGGGATCCTGCATTTAATAGTTATAGGGTTAGTTTCTACCAATACATCAGAGAACAAGCCTCTCACAACCAACCTTTCAAGAATGTCCTGTTAATCTGGCAAAAAATGGTGAAATGGCAAAGTTACGGTAATGACTCAATAGAGTTCCTTAAACCTGCATCAGCAAGATTGTTGTGAATTTGGGGGGGGGGTGAAGGTAAAGGTAAAGGAACTTTTATTTGACGTGGGTAGCCAAGCTAAGTCAATGACTTGTTTCCAGTTGGGATCACGGCGCCTCCAATTTACGTCTGATGCGAACGACAATGTCGTTGAATGACATGATGGCCAGCCTGGGGATTGAACCCGGGTCCCTCGCTTGTGAGGCGAGCGCTCTACTGACTGAGCTATATGGGCTCAGATTGAGATATCATATGTAGTGATTGCACGTTCCACTGACACACTGTAAATTTTGAGTTAGCTTAATTGATTGAGTGAGATGGTTGCACAATTCCTTTGAGCCAAGATAGCTTGTTGTTTGCAAGTTATAACAACATAAAGATTATCATAACTCAAAACAGCAAGCTATCATGGCTCAAACAAATTGTGTAACCGTCTCACTCAATCATTTGAGCTAACTCAGAATTTCAGAATTTACAGTGCATGATTGACAATCAAACAAGTTTGGCATGCCAGCTGGTTACCAAGTTTGGAAACTGAATCATCTGTAAAGGAGCCATCATAATTCTTCGGAGATTAGGAACATGATGGCAATTGGGCCCATTGTCATATCAGATTCAGTCAGTGAGGTGTAGTAAACTTGAAGGCCCTCAACCCCCCCCCCTCAAAAAAAAAGGGAAAAAAGTCAGCATTATAGCCTATTTGTCATTACCTTCAGGAGATAAACCTCTGTGACATTACAATCAACCTCATTTTCAAACACTCCCTCCATCTTCTGAACTGTGACACTTGCTGGAAGATGGGACAAGAAAACCGTTCTTTCCCAATTTTCTGCAACCTGAAAAACGTCCAAATTGTTATTACGATATCTTTGAAAGAGACTTGATATAGGCTACCTGGTATGAAGGTCCCAAAAACACTAGATATTTTATGAAATTTTCAAAGGTTTTGATCACCTTTAGCCATTGCGGGAATTCTTTCTTTGCGTTGATGACAAGGTCCCATTCCTCTGAAGTCAATTCACATTTGTCTGAAAATTTTGAATAAAGATATTTTTAGAAGGTAGGCTACATTAAATTTTTTTTGTTCTCAAAAGTTAAGGAAAAACAGGCATTCAATTTCATAAAATATGCAGCTTTTCTAACTTTTCAAAGTATTTAGATAATAAGCAATCTACTTTGGACCAGCTGTTGAAAGAAGTTTTCAAAAATATTTGTTTTGCACAATAGACACCATATGTATCATTTATATAACACATAAAATCATGCTGATGATGGATAATACATTCAGTCACCATAAAATTAACCTGGGCCCATTCACAAATTTCAGCTTAATTCCAACTGAATTTGGTGATATTACCTTTTGCTAGTAAATAAGCCGCAACATCAGTCATCTGCTGCATCGATGAATACGGTAACCTTTGTCGACTATAATCTGTACATATCGCAAGGCTGTCCAGGTGTTTCCCTATGGGACCTTTCAAATGAGAAATATAGATGATTTTCATCTGATAAAGTTAAAGTGACGCACTATTTAACGTTTTCCAAATTGTTCGGAGAAGCATATTATACATATACAGCAGGGGTATAAGTGTTGAAACACTTGTTAAATTTTCCATTTTGAACATTATGATTAGGCATTACTAAAGATTTAAATTAATTGGTACACAGTGGATACATTAATGCTGTTTTAACATTTTGTCACACGATTTGGCTTAGTTCTGCAGCACATTTTCTTACCTTTAAAGTTAGAATAGATATATTGTTGTGAAGTTTCAGAATTTTGGTGTATAAAGCAAGTGTTCAAACTGTAAAATTTGACAAGAGATTGCAGTTTCAAATACAAAATCATAATCACCAGATTCGCCAGACAGTCCATTTAGCTTCACTAGAAATCCACTAGGAGGCAAAGATCCCAAATTTGAACTTCCTGGTGTGACATCATCATCTGTTTTGGTAATTTGCATGCCTGGAAAAATAGGTTTGTTCACATAAAAATTTTAAGAAAGTGTTTTTCCACCTTTGCTGGGGTATCTAACCTAAAACTGAATGAAAGTTTCTAGCCGCTGCTTCGTCCAGAGATTAAAAAACATGGCATGGAATCTGGATCACAGAATAATTCTTCTTCTTCTTCTTCCAATAAAGTACCGACACCGGTTGGTGTATCTTCGTACTGTTGAGTGCGGGTAAAAACAGATGGTGCAGCGGTAAAATCCAGGGTCATTCCGGTTAAAATTGGCATTTTGTAAAATCCAGTGATGTTTAAAACCACCTTGGATTATAGTGTTAAAACCTTGATATAAAAGGTATTTAAAACCTTATTAAAATCCATTGCTAAAATCATCAGGCACAATCACGGCTTAGAGTTCAATCTTGATAAAAAGGCTTTAAATTGATCCAGGGTTGTTAATTTGGATCTCAGAGGTAGAATATTCCAAATTCCTATTGTACTAGGATAAAACGACGCCTTGTACAATTCTGTTCTGCAGTGGAGTTCATTCACGTTTGACAACTTGGCAGTTTACAAGTAAAAGTTGTGTCACGCTTGATCAATTCTTTTGTTTTTGACAAGTTTGACCAGAAATAGTCCGGCAGACGGTCGTGCTTGACTGCTTCGAAAGTTGTCATCTGAGAGTGCAGCTTGCTCATTCACCATGACTGATTAACAAACTTACAGATTAAAATATTTCACAGTTTTTAGCAAAACCCAACAAAGAGATCAAATATGTATTATGAATGTGAGATTCACAACTGTGAGCAGATGTGCTCAATTTTAACTAAATTCCCAATACCTTGTATTGTGTGCTGGTCATTCCAACAGAGTCAGAAAGTAAGGGGGACCACCATTTAATCTCAATTTGGGGGGTGGGGGGTTTGGATTTTTTTTTTGCAATAAATAATTTCTTGCTCAGTTTTGGTAAAATAAATAAATCATTTTTGGTCAGTCTTGAAACTAATAATTTCTGGTGGGGTTATTTCTTTACAAGGTATTGCTTAATTTTGGAATGAATATTTGGGGACTTGGCACACTTGAAATAAATAAAAATTACCCGCTGATGAAACATCAAAGCAACCCTTCCCCCCCCCCCCAGATTTTTAATGGTTGCCACCTAATGTGACTGGCTGGATGATTGGGGCTTATACCCTGTATATATCTATACCCTTGGTGGGCTCAATAGACCAGGAGAAGGACACAGGCAAATGATGATTGAAACAGTTGTCCAACAAACACTAAGTCCAGGTGACCTGTCCAGAACAGGAATCAAACACTTGACCCAGCGATTGGCAGCCCATTGCACTGCTGACTGAGCTAGATAGATAGATAGATAGATAGATAGATAGATAGATAGATAGATAGATAGATAGATAGATAGATAGATAGATAGATAGATAGATAGATAGATGGATAGATATTTTTTCTGTAAGTCCTTAGACATCATGTTTTTAATACTGTTGGTTAACACCTCTTAAACAATTGTATAAGGGGGTGACCATTTAATAATCAGGGGGGCTTGGAGTTTTCCTCTGCAGGAAATTATTTATTTCACAGTAATGGCAGCCACAATTAATCAAGCACACAAAGTCCCTAGACATTCAAGCAACACCTTATTTTAAAAGAAAAAACCCCTTTATTTCAAGACTGTCCAAAAGGGATTTATTTCACAAAAACTGAGAAAGAAATTATTTATTTAAAAAAAAACTCCAAGCCCCCCACCCTCAAGATTAAATGGTGGCCCCCTAAGCATTTTCTTGTGTTATGCTCCATCGCATCTGCAACCCAAACAAAATTTCTCAGACCCTCTCCAGCTGAGACACCACAAAATCATGTTTGTTTTTAATTCTTAATCCCTTACTGAAAACACTAATTTTCCGCAAGCTAATTCTCATTAATTGACAATTTGATACAGTAATAATTCTTGTTTGTTTTGTTAGTCCTGGGCTTGCATGGAATGCAGAGAACAACTGAACTATTTAACTTGGTGGATGATTGTCTATGACAACTTCAAAGTGAGTGAGGCGTCTGAGGCAAAAGGTGTCAAAAACAAAAGAAAGCATTAATTTTCACACAGGTTATCAGGTACTTGTTACAACTTTGCCAAAGTGGAAGGTGTCATGACAAGTTTGTCAAACATGAATAAACTCCATTGTGGCACCTGCAACCTGACCAGATTTCCTCTTGTGGCTGAAACTGCCGAGAGAACCATTGGTTTAGGCAGAGCAACCAATTCATTAAGAATCTTGAACATCATCATCGCCTTGGCTTGTCTTCTTCTTTCCTCCAGGGTCTTCCATTTCAGTAGATTAAGCATCTCTGTGACGCTCGAAGTTCTCCTGAAGTCTCCGGTGACATATCTAGCTGCCCGTCTCTGTACCCGTTCTATTGCATTGATGTTACACTTGGTATGCGGATCCCACACCACACCACAGTATTCGACTAGCGGCCTTATTAAAGTGGTGTAGCAGAGGACTTTGGTTTCCCTTGGGCATCTTGAAGTATTTCTCTGGACGAAGTTCAGGGTATTGTGAGCTTTCTTGGTGATCTTTCCGATGTGCACGTTCCACGACAGCTTTTCATTGATGTTGACTCCTAAATATTTAACAGATTTCTCCACAGAAAGTGTCTGACCATGGATTTTGTAGGCATGTTGAAACTTAGTTCTCTTTTTGGTGACGTTCATGACTTGACATTTATGCGGGTGAAATTCCATCATCCAGTCCTTCTCCCATAATTGAAGTTTGTCCAGATCTGCTTGCATATATATATGCTGTTCACCCTTCAAAAATGCCTAATTAGTATCTAACAAATTTGATTCATTATTTATCGAAAGATTTCTTACCCAGGCCCTGAGCTACTATCTCACACACTTCATCCACTTCCTCCTCCCTGAAGGTGGCGCTCTGGTTGTTTAAATGGAGACACGTGATCGAAGACTGACCAATCACAGAAGCCAGAGCCTTCAAACCTACAGCATCTGAAAATTAACCATCGACAAGAATTTACGACATCGAAATCCGAGTCAAATTTACATTATTCTTAAAAACCTGTTCCGAATTCTACACTATAAAATTTGAAATTTTGAGTCAGCTTTTAAAAATGATTGAGTGAGATGGTTGCACAATTTGTTTGAGCTATCATAGCTTGTTGTTTAGAGTTACGATAATCTGTTTGCTGTCATAACTTAAAACCACAAGCCATGTTGGTCAAAGGAATTGTGCAACAATCTCACTCAATCATTTAGGATGACTCAAAATTCAAATTTTACAGTGTATGCAACTGCAGAAGTAAAGTGATCAGGGGCGTATCTAGTAATGGCCTGGGGGGGGGGCAATACATGGGGTGAATACGGAGTGCTCCGCAGCGTTTCATATCTCCTCCATGTTAATTTTGGGCCAAAGAGGCGGTTATGGTCCAATGCCCCCCCCTAAATACGCCACTGAAAATGATAGAGAGAACTGCACAGAATCTTGCGAAAGACAATTTACTTTCTACCTTTCAGTTGCAATGAGTGAAATATATAATGCCTACCAATGTTATTCCGACTGACATTGAGAGAGTGGATCTGACTCCTGTGTGTCGTGTGCTTGAATAGTTCACAGAGTTTATTTGCCCCTTTGCTGGTAATCTGAAGCAATTGAAACAGGGTCAGTAAATCAAAAATAAATACATTTTGTCAGATAAATATCATGGAAATTTAACAATTCTAGGGTGAGATTTCCTATCAGACCTTACTTGATTGTCTGAAAGGTCAACAAGTTTGAGGGGATGACTTTCGTGAGACACCAAAGCGTCAACCAGGGCATTGACCCCTTTCTCTGATATCCGATTGGCTGCTAACTTGAGCATGTGCAGAGGAAGACCAGGAGAGGTGATGACGTCACACAGCAATTGGGTATCCCCATCAGAAAGGCAACATCCACCAAGGCTGAGGGCTGATACATTACTGAAATTAGCTGCAAAAGAAGGAACAGGTAACAGTCCTGAAGGCAAAATTACAAGTACACCTTTATTTTACAAGATAACTCGTTATAACCGGATTGTTTTGTTGGTCACAGGGGCGTATGTGGAAAATTTCCAAAAAATATCCAAACAATTAAATGTGCACATGGGGTATCAATAAAAACACACATACAAAAGTAACACAACAAACCTAAGAGATCCTTCAGAGACTTCATTCCAGACCCGGAGAACCGTATGCCATCCAGAACCAGAGTCGCTTCTTCTTGAGGGTCAAAAATCTGATGAAGGTCATGTATTGTCTCGTACTTTATTTTGGCCTTTCTCAAATTGAGGTAATTCAACTTCATGTTGGGGTTACAGTTGTGCAATTGTTCCACACTCTGGCAATCATTTAAACCAAGATTAAGCCTTTTTAGGCCACAGAGACACGATGAAACATCAGGTGCCAATGTGGCTACTGTCACATTTTGATTGTTGCTCAAATTCAAATTTTGCAAACTGCCCACAGCGCTGCCCTCTATATGTGACAGCAGTGACTCCAAGTGAGTATTGGATAAACTACAGTTTGCTAGACTTAAACTTTCCATTGGTGAAGGTGAAGTCAGCTTTCTCTCAAATTCTGAAAATTACAAAAAAAAAGTTAATAAAAAACCAAATAATATTCTGAAATATTGTTTCCATAAAATAACATAATTTTTAGTAAGATCTGATATCCATAGACCTATTTTATCATCTGTAGGATGAGTGACTCTTGTGTCATCCAAGTTTAGTGACGTCATCACTTTGTGTTGCAAACAGATCCAGATGAGTTTCAGCAGTGTGTTGTTAGAAGTTACCTGAAAAATCGATGACTCCATAAAAAAAAATTCTGCCAACCGAACTTCAGGAACGATGGTCCAGAAATGAATGGAATTCATGTTCTTTGCATCAGTAACCAGAGCACTATTCATACTTACAGAATTTGAAGCTAAATTAAGGTAAGTGATGGTTTCATTGGTAGCTAAGGCTGTTGTTATGGCAACCATTTCTTCTTCTCCCAAATTGCAGTTTCTCATTTCTAAACAGGATAGTCGAGAGTCCTTATTCTGTGAAAAATAACAATATTTTACAGAGTCAGACCATGCATGCCATTACTTATTAAACTGTGTGAGGTTATCTTCATTCTTGGAAAATATTTTTTTATGGACAAGTTTTAACTTATGAGTGGCTAAAATTCACAAATCATTTACACTCTTTGTAACCAACAAATTCTAGTAGACGACTTTCAATGTCTTACATCATGAAAATATTATCATTTCGGATCTTGTGAGTTGTGACATCAAACTGTGTTTCCTAAAGCAGTTTGGTTTCATTGGACCCTAGAATTTTCAAGAGTCGGCATAAATTAGCCGCGTAATCTTTTTCTGGCACTTGTCAACGAACATCATTTTGAAATTTGAAAGTCCTGGACTCCTGTTTTGTCACACTTTCAACTAACCTTACAGTAGACAAAATCGCCGAAATTATTGCAGTCAGCAGCGAATAACATCCAAACAAGTCAAGGTTCTTGACACTCCGCACTGTGTCCCAACTAAAGACGGTAGAGTGTTACAGAGGAAGAGGAGAAGTAACCAACATACTGCGGTAAGAGTGCTGAATTTTATAAATCAATTTATTAGGTTTGTAAAAATTAAACTTACTGACAACATTTCCACAAGATGAGGTGTGAACTTTTGGGGCTCAGCAAGTTGATTATGACTGATGTTCAATTCTTGCAGGGTAGTATTTTTCTTAAGATTTTCAATAAGTACTGTAAAATCTGTGCTTCCAATTCCTTCACATCTTCAAAGGTAAATAAAAAGTTTCAAGAATCAAGAAAATCACCAGTGAAACAGAAATTTTACTGTCAATTCTTTTTGGGAAACTTATTTTTGTTATTAAATTACAGTAATGCAACTTACCTGAGAACCATGAGACAGTCATTGTCAGCCATTGCAGGACCAACACACCTTGAGAAATAATCTTTCCCCAGGTAATTGCCTGAAACATCCAGGTAAAGGAGAGATCTGTTTTTGCTCAACATAACTCCTATAGATTCCTGAAATTAAATTGAAATAGTTAATTTCACACAGGTCTGAGCAATACTTATCTCTCAATGTTGCAATAGGCTTGCATCACTGAAACTTTTAACTTTTTTGTATGCCGGACCAGTGAGCAACCCCCATGGCATCATTTTCGATGAGTATACTTTATAATCTCATTCATAATTAAATAATATAGGCAGATTAGGCCTTATTTTTGTCATATGAATTATATTGTTGGTAATTTATTTGAATTGAAAATCAAGGAGACAGAACTCTTTCCCACAATTTGATTTCTTTACTTAAAATACAGATATAACAACTTACAGCAGAGTCTGTGTCTGTCATATTGTTTGCCACATTCAGCCAAGTTATTGAAGAATTGTTTGCCAGGACCAACATGAGCAGTCTGAAGGGCTGAGGTCCCATACTGTTTCCTGAGAGGTCCAACTCCTGAAAATTAGACATAGAAAAAAATGTATTAGAGTTGAAGTAACAGCAACATGTAACTCTTCTTGGGGTTAAAGATTAGGCCCTAAAACTAAAATTTCAGAAAGAAAAGTTATTGAAACTGCGGAGATATCCATTAACAAAAATGATTTAGGCCTTGTGACGAAGGAAGTCTAAAAAGTGGATCATGGAGTGACTTCTAAAAGTTAACCAAAAGAATGTTCATAGATTATGAAATATTTTATCGACCACACTAACCTGCAGATTAGGCAGCCTTGACAGGAGGTGTGATAAACTGTGGTTGTAAGGAAGAGCTCTGTTGAGTTGAAAGAAAGTCACTTGATCATTGGCAAATTTGTAGAGAGACTCTGGATCCAATAAACTACAAGAACATCGGATTGCTGTGTGAAAATCTGACTGAGCTGTATTTTGTTCGTCCATTTTCTTGTTATCTTCCTCCTTATTTGATTCTAATTCAGGTTGTCTGTCTGTTTCTTGATTGGAATTTGATAATCCATGTGTGTCTGGCCAATGTTCAATGTTTTCTGAAGGTAATTCAGTCAAATTTCCCTCCAAATTCTTCTTCTCTTCATTATCGTCTGCTTTCAAGTTTTTCTGTGACCCATTTGTTTGTAACAATGCCTTTGTGACGTCATCATCTATTTTTAGACCTTGGCCACCTTGTGAGATGGGTTTTTGGCTTGAAGACTCATCTTTAGATGGTCTTTCTGTCAGATATAAACCTACATTTTGTTGAGTGTCTTGATTACTTGACTGAGGGATATTTCCAGCATTCTGTTCACCATTGGTTATTGTGTCTTTACCAGTAGAATTAAATGATTCTGTTTGCTGTTCGTCATTAGAATGTAACTTGATTTCATGTATTGCACCAGATTCTTCTTTCGAAACAAGAGTTCCATCTGTTGAATTAGAACGTATGACGGGTATTCCACCAATAGGTTTTAGAACAATGTCTCCTTCTTTCTCAGGTTCTGAACTTGCACCACATCCCATTATCTGGAGAGAGATACAAAGAAAAAGTAAAAAAAATCTCCATATTTATGTGTAACGTTAAAGGTCTATTATGACCATAGATATGGACGAAGTCCCAGAATGGTGATCATTGGACTCCCAGTCTCCCAGCCTGATTTATGGATGTAGGCCTTTCCCTTATTTTGTCACAAAATTAAACTGGCTTTGAATTCATACCCTGATTAAATAATTATTAGCGAAACTTGATATTTTGTGTAAAAAAGAAGTTTTAACTCTCTCTCGATTCTTGAAATGTCAGACGTGTTGCTCCATTGAGGACTAATTGGTCAATAACGTTTTTTTGGAGGGCATTATGGGGTATTAATCAGTTATGGCCTGAGGGCAGAAATCATTAACTTAATGCCCGAGCCGCCAGGCGAGGGCATTAAATGATTTCTGCTCGAGGGCCATAACTGATTGATACCCCATAATGCCCGACAAATAAATGTTATTATCATTATTATCATTTTTGAACACAATCCACGTCCGACAAAAAAGTTACCTTTTCTGTTGGATTCATTAACCGCCCGCGCCGTTTTCGCGTTTTTCCGACCTTATTATTGAACCTAGGGCACAACCGAGTTCAATAATCAAATCTCTGGGCCTTGGAGATAAATCTAGGCTTTTAAATTTTCCAAATCGGATGATTTCTGACCGAGATTGAGCCAAAAATGACCGACATTTCAATTTCCGTAGTGAAAAACATCGCCATGACGTCACCGCTGATGACGTCACGATCGGTAATATACACTAGGGGTCGCTTTCGCGGGCGTTAACGGCCATTAACGCCCGCGAACTGGGCGTTAATGGCCAGACAATGCCCTGCAAAATGATAATAATACGATATAGATCTACATGAACTCAATTAACAAAAATACAGGATGTCAAGTATTCGTTGCTAAATCAAACCATACAGTGTTAAGAAATCTAACCAATAAAACTATTTATTTCAAGACATCCAGGAAACTTTTTTTATATCATCAAAACTGGGCAAGGAACTAATATATTTATATTGAAAAAACATCAACAACTCTGAGCCCCCCTTGGCCTTGGATATCTAATGGTTGCCCTTTACTTTGCAATGGGACAGAATATAGGGGAAAATTATAGGGGCCATGTTAAAGAGAACTAAAACTTATGTGACATTAACAATATAGGCTACATAAAATGTACAGTGCTGCAAATCTTATGTTATGAATTTTGATGGTGAGATTATTTTATTTGAAGTAGTATCTTCAGGGCCTTTCAAAATTCACTACCTATAAAAGCACTAAACCCTCAGACTCACAAGGTTATTGCCGTTTAAATTCAACAACAAGATCAAACCATGTACTATAAGAATCACAAGATTTATATAAACAGGCCAACTTACCTTTCTGTCAGGCCACTATTGTGATAGCCACCTGGATTAGATTAAATTCTCCATAGATTAGAACCTCCATTGATTCCCAATGAATGGTTGCCAATAACACTGACTTGCAATGGATCCTGACCTACATGGGATCAACCACACCACTGGACAATGGTGTAGAGCAATTGGCAAGGACTACCATGCAATCTAAAGTAATAAGGGAAACCTAAATTCTCACGTTTTCAGCAGAAAGTATGTTGTTCTTCTACACTAAAACGTTGGATTTGATATTCAGGTGGGAGAGATAGATACATTGTAGAAAGATAGATACAGAGATAGAAAGATAGACATATAGACAAACTCAATATAGAGTATGCCTGAATATTTTACAATTTGAGACAACATTTCACATTTTTGTCATATTTTTCTCCGTTTTGAGCAGAACAGCCAATGCATTTTTACGATGTTTGTAAAGGAGAGTTGCTTACAACTTGAATAAAGAACAAGATTTTAAAGACTGTGATGGATATGGCTGTGTAGATAACATTTTAATGAATATTTTAAAACCTTCATCATTTTCAGCTGAAACAGAAGTTGAATTTAGGAGAAAGTAATTTGATGAGGAAGACAAAATTTGATGTTAGTATGACAAGTCATTCCCCGTGGAAAGATGCTGATGGCTTATGCCTTTTTAATGTGCTTTCTGATGAGCTTCATTTTTCGATGGGCTTCACTTTATATGGGTTTTGTGAAACTTTCAGCATTACACTCTCTCAAAATGACCTCATAATTATGTTATGCAATGTAAATAATGCATACTATGACTAAGATAACACATTTGTCATAAAAGGCACAGACTGACAAAACAATTTATTATTTTCTATACCCTATAGGGTTTGAAGATCCAAGGTGCATGCTACCATACAGTGATTGTCTATCTATCTATCTATCTATCTATCTATCTATCTATCTATCTATCTATCTATCTATCTATCTATCTATCTATCTATCTGTAATGACAAATCCCCATCTATAGGATATAATTTGGTCACTCACTTCGCTCACACTGATGGATTTCTTGACCTGCTAAGCCTTCCTAGATAGGGTCACTTGAGTTACTTAAATGGGAATTCACACTTGATATTGACTATAAATGAAGTATGAAAGTGTTCGCAATTTGATTGAGGTAGTATTTAGTTTTGAACAAGCAACATACTTTTAACTTGTTCTGCCTTCAGGAGCCTTTTGTGGTGCTAGTCTGGAATAATGAAAAACACTGCAACTGCTCTGTAACTGACAGCAGAGTAAATTAAGTAATCAGGCAAGCATCCTTGAGCCAATTTGTGTGAGTTAAGTTTGTTTGCTGGACAAGGACAGACACAATTTTATTATCCGTGATCTACCAGTCCCTGGCAGTCAACTAAACAAATCTCATACTGTGCGGCAGAGTGTCCGGCAACTGGCTCTAAAGATCTTTATCAGTTCACTTAATCTTACTCTTGTTCTTATATTAAATATTTGTCTTACAGGTCCAGCAGAATAAATCTGTAAGACAAATATTTAATATGAGAACAAGAGTAAGATTAAGTGAATTCTACAAACGTGGTAAAATTTTAAAAATAAGTGACCTTATTGAACTATCCTTAGTGAAAATATCTTTCAAGTACATGAATGGACTCTTATCAGAGCGAATAGTAAATTTATTCGAACTAGGCAATCATGATTATCATACAAGAAACAGGAATAATCTAAGAGCGATTCGTCACACTGCTCACTCATACAACACTACACTGTTAAAAATTTTGCGTAGAGGCACAGACAATTCTGTAAAGCTACAGAAAAATCTGTTGGACAGCTGCAAGTTCAGTAATGCTTACAGACTCTTCTCTGTTGGCACATTGCCAACAGAACATTTCTGTAATGAACGTCATTACACATGAATCTGTACAAGAACTGGCTTTAAAAGTATATGTACAGTCTGTACAGATATGTGTGAAATGCCTCATCCATTATAAATAAGGTGTTGTTGTATCACAATTTAATAATCTCTGTGATAGTTTTTCAATCACACCACTGAATAGAAACACAAAAGAAGATCATAGAATCAGTTTTGGAGGAACTCATTTGTACTTTACAATCTAAACAGCTGAGAACAGTGAAAGGTAAGAGATGATTTCTTTATTTTAGAGAGAGATACATGTAACAGAAATGTAGTTTTTTAGATTCACCTAATTACCATAAAAGTGCAAATTTTTTGGTGTAGGTGATCAAATAAAGCTTTGAAAAATGATATGAAAGATTTAGAAGTAGCCAATAAAAAAAGGGGAAATTGGGGTAAGTTGGCCACCCGAAAAGAAAAAAAGGAAAGAAGGTGATGACACTCTGTGCCCATTATTATGCAAAGTAACAAAAGCTGGTAAATATTATACTGTAAAAGTCTTAATTTAAAAATTAACTTTATTGTTGAAAACACTGAGGAATGATTATGGACTATAATATTTCTCATTTGCAAAATATTATTGATAATTAGGTTATGTCACTCGGGCTCATTGCTGACAGTTTGCAGGAGGCATAGGCCTATCTAAAATTTTGTGTTGCCTAATTTAATCTGGGATTTTTGGCATGATTTGAGTGGCACCTTATTTATTTAGTATGATATACCATGCAAGATTTTTATTTTTCACGATATACTTTACAATGCTGCAATTGAGGCAGTATGGTGAAAGTGTTAAAAATGGAACGAGTATAGCTCATTAAATTTTTTTTTTGGGGGGGGGGGGGGCTGCCCAAAAAAATATTGGCCAAATTGCCACAAAAATGTAAATCAAAATTGTCTGCCCAAAACTGCATGAAAAGTCTACTTCCCTCCTATGCCTATGGCCCAATACAAGAAACAAAAACGATGACCTTAGAAACAATGAAGGTTTGAGCTATAATTTCTGAAAGAACGAAGTTGTAACTTCCCCACACACCGTTGCCCAACAAAAAAAATTGCATTGAAATAACAGGTGTTGTTACTGGTTTTTCTCTTCTATGATTGACTAATGCAAATTTTTGGTATATAATTCAGTTTGCTCATGTACATATACTAGACTTGGTGATTGATATCTTGGAAAAGCAGAAGCAATTATTGAGCAAGGAAGAAAATTCACTTGTTAATTTGTCAACTACTTTGATCCAATATGATTAAATTTATTGTCCTGGTGGACTATAAAATTACGTTAATACCAAAATTATTGCTTTATAGGTATTTCTGTCACAGTCACAGCAGGCCTATTTCAAGTGATTGTATTGGTTGATGACAAAATAAAACATACAAATCATTTATCAGATTAGTTGTGTAGTTATAATTATGATTTTCTCTTTTCAGGAGATACTCCAGAAGTGCCGTGGTAATGGATGAGGCTTCATGTCCTGTATTTTTGCACTTGGAGAAAGAAATTGGAATAAGGCATAAGAACATTGTAGCTGCTGGTCAACATAGATCCAGGTGACCTGGCCAGTATGTGAGTCAAACCCAGGACCCAGCGATTGGCAACTGAGCACGCAAATGACTGAGCTAACCTGTCCTCTCCCCAGACTCAGAAATGACACCAAAAAAGAAACTGACAGATAATATGATGATGCTGTTTGTTGCAGGTTCTTTTAATATCATGCAATTGATGATTTGCACATTGTTTGATTATTGATAGTGACTATGTGCACTGTGCAGTTTTTTTTTTACAGAATATTTAAAAATATTGATTTTGAATAGCAACTGTTTAAATAACCTGATTTCTTATTCATTTGCATAAATTATTTTTCGATAAAGTCTTACAAAATATTTTTACTTGACATGATAACTCGGTGTTTGGACGTACATGTCATAAAAATGTTTATCTTGCTGAAAGATGATTTTATATGAAATAAAAAATGCCATGGAGCATGTGAGTCTCATCAAAGGTTTTGAATTTCAGTGCTGTCAGAAATTTGGCTTCTACAGCATAAACATGTGAACTTCCAATTGTCATCGAACTTTCATCTGAAGAATGGCAAGGTTGATGTCACTACTGGTGTCTGAAGAATGAGAAGATAGAGTAATAATAAACATACAGCAGAACATTTTTTGAAGGCATATCTTTAAATTTATGATTAATGATTTTTTTTTGCTATTATTTTTTCCCATTGTATGGCTCTTCCTCAGTAACATCTGTTAAAATCTGTGAATAAACTACTTTAAGTATTTATGCCTTGTAGACATCACATCTTCATGGGTTCTACCATAAATTGTTGTTTGATAAGGAACAAACTAATCTATCAGAACTTGGTTGACTGAGTGGTTACAGTCCCTTGCTCCAACGAATGTCCTGGAAGTCTGTTTAGGTTTATATTGTTAAAAACATAAATCTCTTCACCATCATGAGCACTAAAAATGGCTATTGAGGCCAACAGCATATTATTTATAAAACTGCAGCCAAAGGGAGGTCCAGCCATATTTGAGATGCAGTTCATGCGAAATATGCAATCAGGGGTCGAGGGCTACAACTATAAATTTCCCCCTGGTTATCCCGTTACATATTTATGGTTTTAAGCCCAAAACTAACATGAATAATTTGCTAATCATCCGGGTGTAAAAAATGCCAACAATTTCATTGTTTCAATTTCCTAAAGCATTGAACTGCTTGCAAATCATTCTTTTGTAAAGTAAATTACAGCACCCCTCCACCCTCCCTTCAGGGACACAGCAATGAGGTGAATGGTTGTTGAAACTGCGGTCCACAATATGTACTGGTGATTCAACCAGAACACCAGAACATGAATCAAAAATGGGAGCAGCAGGGGGGGGGGACTCAAGAAAATTCTGGTTGGAATAATAATGTCTAGTCACCCATGCCAAAACAATGGTATTTTATTGTCACTAAACTTTTTTGTCCACTCCATCGCTTGCCATTGCTCGTTCCACTGTTGTTTCTTAGGAATCATTTCCACGTGTGGCTTCATGTTCCATGTGGCCTAATGGTCACGAACCCTGGTCCAATGGTTTTGAGGGTGTGGGTTCAAATCTCACCCTGGGAACTCACTTTAGTCAGAATCCAAGGGACATTAAATTGAGGCGGGTATTCTATGCTTGGCCAACTGGAAGACCCTGGGCATCCCTGAATTAATAGGTCTTGTTCCCGACTTCTCATCTCATTGTCCTATGGTGGCCACCAAAAAAATGAAAAAATGCAGCTCCCTCCACAAAAGATGGTGGTTGAGTGGCCCTGGCTGATCCCTGAGGGAGGGGGGGCTTACATGGGGTGAATACAGGGCACTCTGCGGCTTTTCCTATCTCTTCCATGTTAATTTTTGGCCTGGGGGGGGGGGGCATGGCCCAATACCCCCCCCCTAAATACGCCACTGGGTGTATACCAGTACAACACAAGTCAAGCCAAGTCACTAAATGTCATCAGACACACATGCACCAAAATATGCCACTGCTTACTTTTTTTACTTAAAAAGTCCACTCTGCTATCTCACTTTCTATTCCGTTACTGGATATCTTGCAGGGCACCTTGACTCGAGATTTGAGAATAACACATAAAAACATTAAAAAAATCATCTTGTGTGTAAGCAGGGTGATGCAAGGGAGATGCAATTGCAAAATATTTTCTTTTCATTTGTTTAGAAGCTTAATTTGCTTATTTAATAAAATGACAAATTTTATTAGGCCCATACTGCTAATAAATTAAAATAGTTGTTATTGTCCACACCAGTTTTAACTTAAGTATTGGATCTGTGTTAGTTAAAAGTAAACATTTATCATTTATTGATGAATGTCAGAAGGATGAATTGAAAGCATATCAAAAACCACCTTCACCACTTTAAACTTATAAATGATTACAAATAATTTGCTGTCTCATAGATCCTAAAGCAGTTTTTCTATTGCAAAAGGGTTTGCAGGGTCTCCTTGCTTTTCTTTTCGTGCCTCCGTGGATTTTGTTTAAAGCCCCAGAGTGTTTCGTAATGAAAAGTAGTAGAATGATAGAGCCTTTAAACATCAACAAGTAGATTAATGTGTGATTTTATGGTGAACTGAAGCAAACATGAAACTGTCAATCTCAGTTTTGGTATTTGTGACACCTATCACAAATCATCGATATATGACTGATTTTTCTGTAATCCCACAGAAAATTCACTACAGAAACTGCCTGTGTGATTACAGAAATATCCAGTATACACACAAATGGATTTCAGTAACCTTACTGAGACCTCTGGAAAAAAAATTTCCCGAAATATCTGTAATCTTACAATTATTTTTTAACAGTGTAGTTTTCTTGGGAAGGCACCTGGTCTCCGGTTGAACTTGCACCATTCATTGAAAATGAAAGAAAATATTAAGTCATTTAGTAAGTCATTCACAAGACAAAAAGTACAAACATATTAAGATACTGGCAGCAGGTTTACTTCCTTTCCTATATTCTTGTTCTTCATATCATAATATAAGTATGCATATATATATATATTTTTTTTTTTTATTTACATACCTGTGTAAGTAATTGTTGGGGATGCACAATTAAATATAGTTTTAATAACTCTTGTGCAACCCCTCACCAAAGCATATTGCACTGATAACACTGTGGATGTTTTATGTATATAAGTTGTTGTATGTACAAGCTTGGGTGAGAAATAAATATCTATCTATCTATCTGTAATATTTTCCTGTCATTACAGGTGATTTCATTACCATGCGATTCTTGTCATTCACACTTGGCTGTGAGGAATCAATGCTAAACCAGCACTTACTATGTTTGATAAATCTAATGTGTGACATTCTGTTGTTTCTAAACCAATCAGATTAACTAAAAATGGCATGTATTTAGGTGGTCTAGAACCCAAGAATCGCGTACTAATGAAATCACCTGTAAGTGGAAGAAATTCATATGATTCTGTACATGGCCTCTTCCTGTATGCATTTCGCCTCTCCATACTGACATCTTGCCTCTCAATGCCACAACACAAATTCAAATTGATGAAAAATTTTAGACCATAAAATTGAACCCAGGATCTTATTATGGTGTATGCCGGGCAACAGGCCAGACCAACTTGAAGGATCTGGAGCTGCAACAATAAGAGGGTCACCATGGAAAATTTTACTTTTTTATTTACTTCAGTGTATATGACTTTATGTGCTCCAGCTATAGGAAAGTCAGTACCTTCTGAGTTGGGCAATCAGCCAGTATGAGTTGTAGCATGCGGTCATCAGCATGGGAGCAAAGATCATGAAAAACCAATGCAGTGAGTGAAACTGGGCATCAATAGAAAATCGCAGTCAATTTGACTGATTGGTGGATCCATTCATTTGCTGAGAATTGCAGCTGTAATTTGTTGAACTGTTCCAGTGAGCAAAGTCTGTGACACAGTAATCTCACTTCCACTTACATTCCTGATCTGCGATATAACTAATTAACTATAGCATACTTATCAACTGCTTAATGATCAATTTATGTCTCCATTCATTCTATCTTCCAATCTGATAGGTGCATTTCTGATAGAAATATTTGCCTTTCAATTTGGCATCTCTCTCTCAGCCCCTGAACTTTGAAGAAAAACCTTGGTAAGGAAAATTGGCTTCATTTTGCAGCTTGAATAGCTTCACCCTTGAAATTGCCACTTTTTCTGTCTTTATCAGTTACTTATCATCACAGTTGACCATTAACTTTGAGGTCACCAATGAAAAGACCAAGGCTGAGCTTCACCAAGCAAGATTAGACCATTAGTGTCACTAAGATTGAGTCAGGACAGGAGTTACGAGACATTTTGTTCAACTATCTGATCGAGGTTGGGGTAAAACATGATCCGTGGAAGAATTTGAGCAACAAGGTCACATATGGGCAAGGCTTCGGTGTCATGGCGTTTTTGGTTACATCATAAGACCTCAAAATTAAACATTTTTGCAATTTAAAGTAGCAAACAACAAATTTGTTTTTGCATGATGCCAATAAGTATAGAATTGGGCATTTTTCACATCATCACTTTGGCTGAACATGTACTGGAAGAGAATTAAAATTTAGCAAAATTTTTTATGATGTAACAAGGACACAAGTTTCAACTTAAAGCCATATTTTTTAGTATAAATACCGTTTTAATATTTCAAATCAGCGTCTGAATTGATAGGGTATGGGAATTTTTACGAAAGTTTGATTAAAATCGTATTATCCTTCTGTATAAGAAGGTTAGAAGTTGCAAAGCGTAACGAGGGCACGAAACCCATTTTATTTTGCTTCTGTGTCTTCATCTAGGACTGAATATGACTTGCTACTGCTAATTTTGATTGAAGTAGAACCTGTAGATATTTTCTATTTTGAAATAGACTTTTATTGTCATAGCATCATGTTTAATTTTCAATTTTATAGTTTTCGTGTCCAAGTTACATCATCAGAACTGAAAGTATAATGCAAATTTAGTTTTTTTAAAAGAAACGATCGATAGATACTGCCTGAATTCTGTCCAGATAAGAAAAGACATGTACCGCTTTGTGATGAGCTTTGATTTTAAAACTTATATCATAATTCAGCTGCGGCAATGATGCTCAAAGAAGAATCCGTAGATCATAAACCCGGTTTGCGGTGTCTTTGTTACCTCATAAGAAAATTTATAAAAGACATTTCAGCTGTATCTGCCTCCAGGAGCTTTATGAAAAAGCTATGCCAGATATCAATCTAATAACTGGTCTCTTAGAAAAATTAACTACTTCCCGGAAGTGTAGTCTTCCCAGGAAAACGGCAATATTTCCTTATGATGTAACCATGACACAAAACAGCCAATCATGGAATTGTGTCCATGTTACATAATAAGAAAGAATCTCCAAAAAGCAAGGAAGTTATTTAATTTATGAATGATAAAACGGATATACACTATACTTGTTTTCATTTCTGTTATTTGTCTCATGCGGAACCACATTGGAACAGACCTTAAAAGACAAACAGGAATATTAATCTGATGATGTAACATGACAGTAAACTATCGTAACAGACTGAACGTTCAATGCGTTTTTATTATATCCACATTTAACATTTTCCAACAAAAGTTGAGAAATCAGGTAAATTTGTCCGTTATTCATTGATTCTTGCACTCAATGAACTGTGTCTGATAGTGTGCACTGAGAAAAATCGACTGTAAACCATCAAGTATGAGAATATCTTATGATGTAACCAAGAAAAAAGCCACTTGGGCAGCAACAATTTTGATTCGCTGGCTCTTACCCGTCTAGCCAAATCCAGCCATTCTAAATCAAAAGTCAGCAATTATGATCAAATGTTACAAAACTTCTTCAAATGTATATTTGTCAAATGTTGGAGAATGAAATTATATCAAAAATTGATATCTGTCTTATGATGTAACATTTTGGCTTAGTTACAACATCAACTATATGAAAGGGTTATTATGATTGTTGAAGGGAGTATGTCCCATTTTAAGTCACTCCAGTTAATTTCCATGCTAATTATGCTAAAAATGGCCTTGTTCATGCTTGGATTGTGCCAAGGTATCTGGGAGCAATTGACAGTGACTGATGATGCAACGGAAAAGACATGAAAAGTGGGTAAAAATTCATTTCGTTCTGATTACCAACATCAACACCAATGGGCTATGGAAAGTCATTCATTATCATCTCATGATTGTTCAGTAACTAAAACCTACCAGAACTGCACTATACGACCTATTTTACAGCTGGCATAAAAATAATTATACCCAAAACTTTTGGGCCAAAAGTAGCAGTAGGACACGAAGAATGTCCACCTACCTGTACTCTTTCACTGCAATTTTCCCATTACCCATACGTACCATGCACTTAAATCACAATGAAATTACTAAATGGAGGCAAGACATTGCATGTTAGTTGACACCATGGACGTTTTTACATCAGAAACCCCTTAAATGAGCAAAAACATGATGTCTGATGATGTAACCAAAAATGTCATGACACTGAAGCCTTGCCCATATGTTAGATTTCTTAATGTTTGTTTAGTCAGTCTCTCAATATCTTTTATTTAGGTTTCAGAGTTTCCGTTGTGGTTGCTCGACTGACTGGTTTTGAAAGCATATATATCTTTACCAGTCATTCTGCGGCACCCTTTTTGCTCTGAACATATTTGTGGATTTAAATTAAGAACAAAAGAAAGGTATATGTCTTTATGTATTTGTACTTAATTGGCATCTAAATCAACAAAAAAATATGATTTAGAATAGATACGTTTTATTTTAAAATAGGCATCTGATCGACAATTCTGTGCTGGTTTGGCAGTGTCCCTCTTATATTATAATTGACAAGCGGATTTATCAATTGAGGACCTATACCAAAATATGGGCGGTTGCAATGACATTGGCATAGTACTACCATTGCTTTCAATCAACTCCTTATGTATGTCAGGGGTTATCCAAAATGACAGTAGTCATTCTCCGTAAATGAGGATGTATTTCTCATTTTAGGATTACGCCAAGCCTTAAATACAGAGACATTGATCAAGCACAGACATCTCTCGCTGGGACAGTTCCACAAATTACAGCTGCAATTCCCTGCAATTGAATGGATCCACAAATCAGCCAAATTGACCGTCATCCACCCCTGATGCCCAGTTATGTTCACTGTATTGGTTTTGTCGTGATCTTTGCTCCCACCGTAACGACCTTGTGTAATGACCACATGCAAAGGAATTGACCGAAGCAATTCAGCACAAACAGACCATATAACCTCAACAACCGGACTGCATGTACTAATCAGATTGGCTGATTGACCATTGCAGGAAATACAACTGATTCCCATTTCCACATTTATGTTAAAAACCCATATGTAAACAGAGATCTATAAGAAATTTGCCCATGATATTGTCGTTTGCGAATCAGCAACCTTTCTGAGAGTCCTGCTTCTTAACCCGCAACGTAAATGTCATTTCAAACTTTCAAAGACACAGATTTTCTACTCTCAATTCTGACTCTGATTTAATTCTAAACCCCCAACATCAAATGAAAGGTTGTTGAAAAGAACCCACTGATGAAATCTTCAGGATGACTTCTTCACAGGAAAACCCAAAAACATATTTGAAAGAACCCATTTTCCAAGGTTGCAAGGCTCCAGGGTTTGTCCTAATTTAATTCCAGCCCCAACCCTGGGTTAACAGTTAGTAATCTCGAACGAAAAGCGGTCCAAAGGCCTGGGAGGAACAAAAGCTGAAGGAGTGCATTAGAATAGCAATAGCTTCAGAGAGAACAGCCAACTATAGCAACAAAGGTCGTAGTGACCTGACTCGCATTACTTTGGGGTCTTTAGTTCCTTCTGCAGAGCCTCAGGGCAGTGCCAGAGGTCCTAAATTGAAGTTTTAGCAAAATCTTTGAGTAGTTCTCTAATATCTCAAGGGCTTCAGGGCCCTGTCACAAGAGAGTCAACCCACCTGTGACCGTCCTTCAAAAGGTCCTTGTTGTTTCACTCAATTGTCTTTCCAAATTGTACTTCCTCTTGCAAGGACAAAGGTAAATGCTGAACAAATTATTTCAGCAATTTAGCTCAACCATGAATAATTGAATATTACTAAAGTTTATGTTAATGTTTGAACTAGAATTTGTTCAGCAATTACGTGCAGGCTTGCAGCTTTTTCATTTGGTCCCACTTGCAGATAAATAATGTTTCAATATATACTAAGGTCTTATTCATCAATGTCCTTTGCCCTTCTGAAGATAGTGCTAGTTTTGGACAGAAAGTCCAAAGAGGAACTTTGAAACACGATTTAGAAAGACAATCTTCAATGATCTTTTGAAGGACGTTTGCTGATCCTGTCTTATGACCTGAACATCAGGGGGCTTACTCTTCTGTGACAAGGCACTGAAGCCCTCGGGATCCCAGAGGACTGGGCTAAGACCTTTTCGTAAAGACCTCAACAGTTACTGAACATCTGCAGAAGGCTTACAGAAGACCTCAACGTCATACAAGTCAGGTCACCACTACCTTTGTTGTAATAATGGGCTGTTCTCTCCCAAGCTATCCCAATGCTCTCCTGTAATAAGTGTTTCTTCCAGGCCACAGGATCCCTTTGCATCTGCTAATCTACATTGTAGGTTAGGGGCTGAAGTGAAATTAGGGAAAACCCCGGGGCCTCGCACCCAGAGAGAATCTGCTGAAGTTGGGGCTTGGGGTCTGGGGAAATAAGTTTCATTGAAATTTGTGAGACTTAATGGTTCAAAGTTCAGCACCCGATCTCCTGTGAAAAACATCATCCTGCAAAAGTCAATGACATCTGAGAGGTCTTTCCGATGTCCTTTAAATTACTTTTTGGGGTTCTGAATTGAACATTGTACAACCTGTAATGAATATAGAAGGACGTTCAGAGGAAACAGTATCAATTACATTGAAAATATATTTTCAGAATACAGACGACCAGTGAGAATTACCAAGAGTAAAACTGTTTGTGTGTTTGTATAATATTATTGTTCACTGGAAACTTACAATGTTGAAGACATGACGTTACAACCTCTCAGCTAGAGGTCTTGTTCATATGTGTGTGTTTCACTCACATGTGAACAATACCTCTGCATATGAACAAGACCTCTAGCTGAGAGGTTGAAACGTCATGTTTTCAACATTGTAAGTTTCCAGTGAACAATAATATTATACATGGGTATACCTGGAACCAAGAACAACTTATTCTCCTTTGTATGTGCAGCAGACACTTATAAATGTTAATGTGTTGCAAATGTGAGACGAAAGTATCACCACTCTTGCCTGCTCTGTTTTGCTCATCCACACAATGTTTTTGAAGTAGTGTTGCTTACAACTTGGATATGGAATGAGATTTTAAAGACAGTGATGAAAAAGAAAGTGTTACTTTGTGAGAACCTCTCTGACTGACCTATTTTCTGTCCAGATAAAGGCTCAGAACATGGCACCTTTGAATACAATAATGAAAAATAAAGAAAGACTGTTGTCAGGCTTTGGCCTATGACCAAAGAGATCTCTATTTACAGAGTTTTTATCATAACGTAGGCCTACTGCTATGAGAAGCTTTAGTATTTTCTGCTATGGTCAATCAGCCAATCTGATTTGTAGTAAGGTTGAGGTTATTTGGTCAGTTTGTGCTACTTTTTTATGGTCAGTCGGACTCAGTCCCATTGCATGTGGTCATTGCATGAGGTCATCAGAGAGAATAAAAGATCGCGAGTAACCAATACAGTGAACGTAATTGGACATCAAGAAGTGGAGGATGGTCAATTTGACTGATTTGTGGATCCATTCATTTGCTGGGAATTGCAGCTGTAATTTGTGGAACTATCTCAATGGAAGATGTCTGTGCTGCACAAATGTCTCTCTGTTTAAAGGCTTGTTGTAATACTGCATGTAAAACAAGAAAAACATCTATATTTATAGAGAATGACTGCTGTCATTTCGGATGACTCATGACATCCATAACATTAAGAGTTGATTGAAAACAATAGATGTCAATATCAATGTAACTGTCCATTCATTCTCAGTGGGTGCTTGCCAAACGGTATTGTATTGCAAAGACAACAGCCAGACTTCTACATTCTGGCTTTACAGAGGCAAAAGCAAGGGTATATGTATATATAATCTATTGCCTAGAGAATGAGCCCATTCATTGTCAGTTGGATGCCAAAATGAGGTGTACATATATATACTTAATCATTGTTTTTGTTGATCCAATGCTAAGCACAAATTATACATTAATGTCTTTGTGGTGTTCTAAAATACAAAATTGAAAATGTTGAGAGGTCAAATGCTTTTAGCAGAATTACTGGCAAGGAAACGCACAAAGGAAGTCAGTTCAGTAATCACAATTGAAACTGTGAAAGCTAACAGAGAAACATAGAGAGACTGACACAACAAAAACTGAATAAATCTGGCCTGACCTTCTTGTTCAAATTCTTCCAAGGATCATGAAAGCCACATTTCACCGAAGACCTTGGTCACAGATAGTTGAACAAATATGTTATGGTAATTATTATTATACCATACCTATGAGCCAGCAGCCAATCAGAAGCCTGTATTTGGCTGGTATATTTCATATATTCTTTGTTGTTCACTTATACGCCCATGGGAGTATATAGAATATATAAGCCTCATTGTTTAACAAAGCTCAAAACACAAACAGTAAAACTGTACCAAATGGTGAATTACTTACAAGAATTAAACAAAAGTATTATAAAACAGATGCATGACACAAATCCGTAAATCCTTAAATTTGACTTCCTTCAGATTTTAATGTCAAGAACACCACTAATACGGATAAGGGGTCAACCATATTGAATCTCCAGGAGGAGGAGGAGGCTTGGATTTTTTTAATAGATAATTTCTTGTCCAGTTTAGGTGGAACAAATAATTCTTGAATAAAAATAATTGCTGGCTGTGGAGGTATATCTTAACATGGTTTTGTTTAATTTAAAAAGAAATATTTTAGGACGTTATACACTCAAAATAAATAGCCTAATTACTGCCGCTGTTATCATGAAATAAATGATTTCCTGTCAATTGAAACATTAAAATTACCAGTGCCCCCCCCCCCTCCCTTTATATCTGATGGTGCTCCCCAACTATCCAAATGCATATATTCTTCTGATTTTTTTTTTAAATTTCCAACAAATTGTTTCCAACAAATTTTTCTTTTGCCTGCTTTTTCCCCCCTTATATCAATTTTTCAAATATCTATTTTTCAAATTCTCCCTCCTCCTAATTTTTCACCAAAATTATTTGTTCCAACCTTTTTTTTACCAGTCCCCTCCTTCAAATTTTTAGAATTGTTTTGTACCACTGTTTCTTTTTTTTTTCTTTGTTAAATTATTTTTCAAACAACCCCCTCCCCACATTTTCCGGGTTTTTTTTTTTCCACTTCTTAAAATTTCAAACTATTTCTTTTTAAATTTTCAATCCAAACATGTTTCCTTATAATTTTGCAACAAATTAGCTCATTACAAATTATTGTCTTTAAAGTCAATCTTTTGGATCCAGGCAGCAACGTCTTCAAGCTTAGGTGTTTACACATGTTTTTTGAGCCAATATATTGAAGTGAGTGATTGGGAGATATCCCTATATTTCAAGTAACTAACACAATGTCAATGTCCACAGTATTAAAATCAAAGTTGGTGGCGCTCTCTGGCTGTGAGCACAGTGAAAAATCAGCAGTGGATATTTTTGTCTTTTAAAGAGGTTCTGGGCATATTTGACTGCTGTTCTTGTGTGTGAATGTCGGTAAAGTGTTTCTTTCCTGTTATTTACCCTTTTTATGCTATTTCCAGGTGATTTTAGTGCAATAACTTGCAATTTAATTGCCTGCTATTTCACTTTTAAATTGCTCTGATTTATTCACTAACTGACAGATCGCTATTAGATTGTTCTGATCTAGTCACTAACTGACAGATCACTATTAAGTTGTTCTGATCTAGTCACCAACTGACAGATCACTTTTAAATTGTCCTGATCTAGTCACTAACTGACAGATCACTATTAAGTTGTTCTGATCTAGTCACCAACTGACAGATCACTTTTAAATTGTCTGATCTAGTCACTAACTGACAGATCACATATTGCTTGCTTATCGAATTCTGACATCAAACAGATAATAACAATGCACACATATAGAAAGCTTTATTCTGATGCCTTGCGAACTGGTCTAAATAGACATGTCAATGGGCTACGACCAGCAACAGCCGCAACTCAGTCAAATGTAAACCGTGTAATTCACAACAGTAGCTCAGTCAAACTCTCAAACAGATTTGAGATTTTAGCTCAAAATGACTCCATGTCAGCTTCTGCCGAACATATAAGCATTCATCCCAAAAAGACTATTCTCAAACCAAACAATATTCTGAAAACCTGTGTGTGGAATGCTCAGAGTTTGAGACAGAAAACGCAAATTGTTAAGGACTACAATGACGAATATGATCTAGATATCTTTCTTTTCACTGAGACTTGGCTAAAAGATGATGATAAAGTTGAAATCGGCGAGTTGGAGCAAAATGGTGGATATTTCTTTCTTAGCTCACCTCGTTTAGGAAGACCAGGTGGTGGAGTAGGTTGCCTTGTCAAATCTGGCATTCAAGCAATTCAAAAAGATCGCATGAAGACCAAGACCTTTGAACACATGGAAATCCAAGTCCAAATGGACGGGAAAATTGTCACAATTCTTCTAGTTTACCGCCCAGAGTCATCCAACAAAAATAAATACAGCATTGCAGAATTCTTCACTGAATTCACAAAGTTTCTGGGACACTATCAAACATTCAACAATGAAATCATAATTACTGGCGATTTCAATTTTCATGTGAATAAACGGGACGATAAAAAGGCCATTAAATTCAATGACATCCTTGAAATGTTTGGTCTTGTGCAACATGTCCCTGCACCAACACACAAAGATGGCAATACACTGGACCTTGTTATTACTCGAGAAAAATCCATATTGAATAATTGTAGGGTCAGTGACCTGCTCTCTGATCATAACTGCATTCTGTTTGACATTCCAATCAAGAAAGCAAAAAAACCCAAGAAGAAAATCAGTTTCAGAAAAACTAGAAAAATTGTTGTTCAAGATTTCAAAAAAGACATTGGAAGACATCTGTCTGTAAGTGGGATGGAACAGAAAGATCTTAATGAACTTATTCGACTCTATAATTCTACTGAAGAGGTTCTGGAGAAACATGCTCCCATTAAAATCCGAGAAGTAACTCTACGCACGCCCACTCCATTCAACAATGCTGATATCAAGCTTCTAAAATCAGAAAAGGGGAAAGCAGAGAGATTATGGAGGAGAACCAGACTTGAATATGACTGGGAGTCATTCAAAGAAAAAAGAAATGCATTGAATCTGCAGCTGAGTCACCTCAAATCGGAAGATCTGCGAGTCAAGATTAAAGATTCTAATGGTGATGCTAAGAAGTTGTTCAAGTTACTGAACTCAAGTCTGAACAGAAAACAAGAACTACCTCTCCCACCACACACAAATGAAATTGACTTGGCAAATGATTTCAATAAGTTCTTTGATGAAAAGATTAAAACACTCAGGTCTAAGTTGGAATCCACGCACAATGATACTGCTAACAATATCGAAACTGCCCCTCATACACTCCGACACTTCAGAAGGCTATCTCAAAGTGACATAAAGAAACTGATCAGAGAAATGCCAGTTAAACACTGCCAACTTGATCCTATTCCCACATGGCTTTTGCTCCAATGTATTGATGAATACCTCCCAGTTATAACCAATGTCGTCAATAAGTCACTCACACGGGGAGAAATGCCTCTTGAGCTAAAACATGCTTTAGTAAAACCTTTGTTGAAAAAATGTGGATTGGATCTAATCAAAAAGAATTATAGACCAGTATCAAACCTGTCATTCCTTGGCAAACTTATTGAAAGTGCTGTTATTAAACAATACACAGACCATCTTACTTCAAACAACCTGGACGATGAGAAACAGTCAGCTTACAGAAAATTCCACAGCACTGAAACCCTTCTGACAAAGATCCATGACGATATCATGTTGAATATGACCAATGGTGAAGTAACGATGCTTGTACTGTTGGACCTTTCAGCCGCTTTTGACACAATTGATCACAAGATTCTACTGAAACGTTTAGAAAGCAGATATGGTATTCATGATTCTGCGCTATGCTGGTTCAAGTCATACATTTCTGAAAGGTCACAGTCGGTGATAATTAACGACAAGACATCAACCAGACTGCCACTCAAATTTGGAGTTCCTCGAGGTTCAAAATTAGGACCAATCCTATTTAATTCATACATCGCTCCATTAAGTGAAGTGGCTGAAAAACACCAAGTGAAAGACCAAAAGTATGCCGATGACGAGCAACTTATACTCTCTTTCAAACCAACTTTCTCAGAACAAGAAAATGCCGTAGTCAAAATGGAAAAGTGCATTGCTGATATCAGAAAATTTCTCCATGAAAACAAGCTTTGTAACAATGGAGAAAAAACAGAACTACTGCTCATTGGCAGTCCACATCAACTTAATAAACTCCAAGTATTGTCAATCAATGTCGACAATGTCAAAATTAATGCAGTTGATCATGTTAGAAATCTGGGTGTAATCTTTGACAAAAACATGACCATGGAAAAACAAGTTAACAAAATGTGTCGGAATGCATATTTCAAAAATCAGGAAGTCATTGGACAAGGAAACCTGTAAAACAGCGGTCAATGCTCTTGTCACACCTCACCTAGACTATGGAAATGGTCTTCTCTATGGAACATCGAGTCGTTTGCTGCATAAACTTCAAGTGGCCCAGAACTCAGCCGTTCGACTCATTGAAAAATTGAGAAAGCATGACAGTGTAAGCCAGCATAGGAAGCAACTGCATTGGCTGCCCATTCCAGCAAGAATACAATTCAAACTCATGTTAACAACTTGGAAAGCAATAAACGGGCAAGCTCCCTTGTATATTCAAAATATGATTCAGCCAAAATCTGAACGAAACTGCAATCTGAGAAGCAATAACAAAATGCTCTTAAATGAACCACCCTCCTGCAATAAAAACAAATATGAAGACAGAGCCTTTTCGCATGCCGCTCCGAAACTGTGGAACCAACTCCCAGAGATAGTCAAGGGTTCCAAAACACTCGAAGGTTTTAAGAGAAATCTTAAGACTTACCTGTTTAAAAGTTTCTACAGATAAATCCAGCATGCACAAGCGCTAGTGAGCAGTTTACTGGAATTAGCGCTATACAAATACCTATTATTATTATTATTATTAGTTGTTTTCTTAATTTATAACCAAATTCTAAAAATGTAAGGGATGCCTCTGTAGCTTTTTTAGTGTGTGATTGAAAATTTCAAATACCTTCCAGATGCATTAGCCTTGTATATCCTAGAAAATTATCAGAATATGTATAAATTTTATATCGTATAAATGTCAATGTGATTCCTTTTGGATTTTTTTTTCAACTGATACTTTCATGTGATTAAATTAATCCCACTTGTCAAATAGTTTATAGCAGTTTTCTTCTTCTCGCAAATCCTTCTTGTTTTATTTTCTTTTTTTTTTAATCTCTTTGGTTTGTTTTATTTTGTTTTGTTTTAGGTGTAAGTTAGTTATATCCGTTGTTTTCGTGAATATGTGATAATCCTCAGCTACGCCTCGGATATATCACATATTCCCTCAAACGCGGGATATAACTGGCACATAACCTCTCTAATCTAATTTTGATGATAATCGACCGCTGTAGAAAATACTACCAATAGTTCTGTTTACAGATAATATAACATACACGCAAATCAGCTCAAGAACAGAAGAACATGTAGATAGCTGTCAACTGTTGCAATGCAATTTCACCATTCCAGAGGCTAATCAGTTAAGGTAATAATTATAGGAAACAACCAAGGTGAATTGTGAAGTTGAAAATTTGTTTCTTCCCAAAGCAGACCAAATTACTTCCAAAATGAAGCTGCATGCAGTTCCTTCATTTGAGTGAAGATTTAACTATAAATGTTAATCTATTAGTTGAGTTGCCAAACAAACACCTAATGAAGGCAATGTAATTTAAAGTGTCCAGAGCAAATGATCACCTTGAAAGAACTGCAAACATTTTCTAACTGTGGAGACCCGTTTATAATTAGACGCTCTTTCATAAGCCGAATAAATGGCTTATGAAGGTACAACAATTATGCAATTTGTGTTTTTAAAGCAGAATGTGGAATCCCATATGGTTGATTGTGATCATTCATTTCATTGCATGCACACTGTATGATTTATGAGGTCACTTTGAGATAAGGGCAGAAGTTTCCCAACAAAATTCATAAAAAGTGATGCCCATCCAATATGAAGCTCATCAGAAAGCACATTAAAAAGGCATAAGCTACCAGCATCTTTCCATAGGGAATGTCTTGTCATACTCATATCAAATTGTGTCTTCCTCATCAAATTATCCTCCCTGAATTCCACTGCTGTTTCTGCTGAAAAGGATGAATGTGGTTAAATATTCATTAAAATTTACACAAGCATATTCATCAGTCTTTAAAATCTTTTTCCATATTCAAGTTGTAAACAATACTCCCCTGAAGACATTAAAAAACACAGAGTGCTTTTCTTTTCTTTCTTTTTTAGCAAAACAGAGCAAACAAGAGTGATGATACTTCGTCTACATTTCAAAGATATTCATGTGAGTCTCTCATGAACAAATGTTTATGCTATTTAGACTCTTTGTAAAGCTCTGTTGTTGTATATTTGGAACAAAAGTTTTCCTTTGACAGTTTTTCTTGAAACTCTTTCTTAACCTAGATTTCAAAATGTATCTTTGGAAGTCTAGAGCCTGTAAATGGCATTGGCTTTCAAAGAGCATGCCTTTTGACACACGAAGGAGCCCTGATTCTCAACCAAGAACCAAAGGTCCTGAATGCCTTTTCAGACAGTTCTGATTCTTAACCCAGTAGGCCTACCTAAATGTCATTTTCAAATCTTCAAAGAAGCAGATTCTCCACACTCATTTCTTACCCTATCTTATCCAAAACCAACAGTATTAAATGAAAGGATGACCAACGACTTCAGATGAAACCTTTCGCAGGCTCGCAGCAGACGAGAACTGATTCTAAACACTCTTCCCAAAGGTCCAACACATTTGAATTTTCAAAGACACCCATTCTCCAAGGTACATGGCTCCAGGGGTTGCCCTAATTTCATTCTAGCCCATAACTTGGGTTAGCAGTTTGTAACCCCATATGCAAAAGAGGTCAGAAGACCTGAAGGAAACACCGGCTAAAGGAGAGCATCGGAATTGCTTGAGAGAGAGCAGTCGACCATTCTAACAAAGGTCGTAGTGACCTGACTTGCATGACTTTGAGGTCTTTAGTTCCTTCTGCAGGTCCTCAGTTGAGGTCTTTACAAAAGGTCTTAGCTCAGTCCTCCGGGATCCCAAGGGCTTCAGGGCCCTGTCACAGGAGAGTAAGCCCCCTGGTGGCCAGGTCATCAGACAGGATCAGCAAACGTCCTTCAAAAGGTCTTTGGAGATTGTCCTACCAAATTGTGCTTCAAAGGTCCTCATGGCAGTCTTGGGACTTCTTGACCAAAACAAGCACTGTTTCAAGAAGAGCCAAGGACATTGATGCATAAGACCAGGGGTGCCGGAAGGAATCGCGGGCAGCAGGGGCGGTCAAATGAAAAAGGGCAAATCATATTCGCGCCAATTTCGCGTGAGAAAATTTATTTAGAGAGTCACTTATAATTTTGAATATATACTTACTAATTTGTGCCTTAAATTAGTAAAATAAGGCCTAATAATGTTTTTTTCTTTAAGATCTAAAGGGCACCCTTGCCCCCCCTGCCCCCCTTGGACAAGGGCAGGAGGGGCAATTGCCCCCCCTGCCCCCCCTGTTCCGGCACCCCTGCATAAGACTAGGGTAAAAGATCTAACAGAAACACAACCTGCAATGGATGGAGAGTCAACAAACAAACAATTGGCCTACAGATATAGAACCCATGACGGCAATACAAGAGCTGTACACTGTACATCCTGTACCATTCGGCTACTTTTCAAATTCTCCACTTTCAGATCAATCAATTAAACAACAACCAAAAAGATTTGTTCAAAAATATTTATATGAAAGCAGTTGAATTCATATCACAACCAGTATTCATAATATCAATTATTTGATATTGAAATCATTGCATTAACAAACCATTAGTTTTCACTCAGCAGATTATGCAGATAATTGATTATTAGTTATGCGTGATCGAGAGACAAAATATTACCACAAACAGAGAAATACTGAAATAGCGGGGCAGGTATGTAAGAAAATAGTGCATTTATACATAGAAGCATGAAACTTGGCGCACACTGAAAAAACATCTCTACAAATATAATTGGATAGGGAGCCACCTCAGATTTAGCAGAGATGGCTACAGGCAGCCATTTTCCCAAATGGCCGCCAATTCTTCCATTTGCTGCTTTCTGTGTAGCTCCTATGAATGGAATGCATGCAAATATTGTTTGTTATTCCTTCTCTAGGCATTCAGAACATTACTACAACATTTTTAGTAGCCTCAACTATTTTCAGGCTTTCTAGAATCCATTTTGGTAGAATTATCAACTCAAATACTGTATTTTCGCGGTTTTCCGTGGTTTCGCCAATTCTGAATGAATATAAAAATAAGTTGCATATTTGAATTCCTTACAAAAAGAGCTTTCAAATGAGTACCCGCATTAATGGGTTTCGTAAATTTGGAGTGGAAATGGAAAAAAAGAAAATTTTAAGTTTTTTGAAGATTTCGGTTCTGAGGTTCATTTTGACAAAGAATTCACGGAAACTAGTGATGCTACCATTCATTTGAAAGCTCTTCTTACAAGGAATTCAAATATGTGGTCTATTTAAATATTAATTGAGATTCCATAGAATAATGGAAAACCGCGAAAATGCTGCATTTTCTTCAACAGTTACAACAAAATGGACCCTGACCACCCTAAAATTCCTCAGTTCAACCCAGGAATCAATTGATACGGTTTTTTACATCTTTAGAAGAAATAATGACCACTGTTTTCATATGGTCAAACTGTAGGCACTTCACAGAAAGCAGGAAAATGAGAGAATTAGCCACCATTTTGGAAAATGGCTGCCATGGGTCAACCAGGTCAAATCTGAAGTGGCTCCCTATCTAAATTTATTCTTTTAGGTGTTTTTAAGTGATGTGCCAAGTTTCATGCTTCTATGTATAAATGAAATATTACTCCCCTATTCATGACAAATCTGCCCCGCTAAAAGTACATATCAAATCATAGCGAAATATACTCTGAGAAATATAAACTTTGTCAAACATACTTTTCTTTAATCTGAGCTTTTCCATCAGTATGGAGACCAACAGTTGCATGAATTTAATGAATATTGTTTCAGCAAAATTATGGCATGACCACAATTAGACTATAACATACATGTAGATCACAACATACAAAACTAAATTTGAAAAAATTAGCAAATTTAATCACATCACACATTCATCGACAGAATAGAGAAATAAAGGAGAAAAGTGTAAAAACCCTTTGACTTAGTAATTTTAAATTATTTTAAACTCCCATAAACTTTTTAAAATCGTAACATAGATGCAGCATACGGTAGCACATAGCAAGCAAGATAGGGGCATGCTTCAGTGGTATACGCTAGATATCTGTGTAACTATAGCAGTGGATGACAAGACTTTAAATTTGCACTTTATACACTGTTTATACATTAGCATTTTTTAATGACAAGATTTTAGAATATGACATTAATTAGAAATGCCTCTAATAATATAAAACACTGTTAAAAAGATGTCGTAATGACCTTCTCAAAACATAGATGGCCATTTTATTAGATGTCACATTTATTGAAGAAACATAACATACATTTTAGGTCTAATGATAGCAATAAATGTTATAAATAGAAATCCAAGAAAGTTAATACTTAATGACAAGCTTTTTACAAAGCAAAATTTCGTTAAATTAACCTGATTAATGTGACTTGCGAGTCGTGACATTTGGATTACCAAAATTTCAATTTGACGTAAATTCACTGAGATAAGATTAAGAAACATTTATTATCACTTAATAAGTCGGATTTATTATAAACATTTAATAGTTCAATTAGCATTTGTCTTCTGAGTATAACATGAACAATGATTGTCATAAGTTGAGTTTCCAAATCTGGAAACAAATGTCACACCACAATCATAAGACTAATTGCAATCACTAGACAAACAGCAAATCAATAACCTCAAACGGAAGTTGCCAACTGAAGTTAATTAACTGAATAACAAATTATGAAACTAACAGGAAGCATTCTTGAGTATCGATCACCAAATCATAGATGATTATAAATATACAATCCTCTCATCAAATATTATTGGAAAACATTATAGCAAACATCATAGCAAACATCAATTTCTTGCACCATTAAAAATATCGTGCCAGAAATGAATTCAAAACAGAATGAAACACTCGTCTCACATACAGATAATAAAATTTGGTAATTCAGCCATTTTAAAAATTACGCAAAATACAAAATTATTCAAAATTCCTGTCAGATATGCAGCCTAGTTCAAGTGAATAATTTTGAAACCATTCTCAACACAATTGTATTAAAGTAAGCCTATCCATTGGATAGTATCCAAGATGACCATTTTCATTTCATAATTACAAAAATAGAAATACATGATTAAATAACTTTGAATTATAACATTTTCATTGGGTACAAAAAATTTTAGGGATACCTTGAGATCATTTAACACCTTATTTATCATTTTGCTAAATTAATTTTCCTTGGCTTCTCATACTTGAACATTACACTAAACATTTCGCCTCCTAGTTGTTTGGCCAGCCATCGGTTCTTGAGCACGGCTACTTTTAGGGCCTCGCAGTTAAAACTTGCATAGAAGTTAGTGTGCACGGAACGTCCCATTCCTTCAATGATTATCAAGTCTGCTTGGTGGTCACGCATCTTCTCTGCTAAGTCGTAGTCTATGTACCTGTGAAAATAGGAAAATTGTTCCAAATAACAATCATGTATAATTGTGTATAATTATACAAGTTTAAATTAATGTGGCAAAAACTTTAATTGGTCCGAATGTCATCTACAAAAATTAGAAATTTGCTTCATTGATTTGGAAAGCAGATAAACTTTTTGACAAATATGAATTATCATCACTTTATAAATTTATAACCTGTATTAGAAAGCCATGCTGTGAGTTAAACGCAAGGTATAGCATCTGCCAATCAGTGACACTGTAACTAAATTTTTATCAAGCTTTCAGCATTTCAAATACTAGGTCTATATGTCTGACATTTTTGGTCCCCGTTTTTGCTGTGCCAGGTGCATATCTAGAAATTGTCTTGGGGGGAGGCAATACAAGCCACAAATGGGCAAGAATTAAGAATTTGCTGCTTTTTGAGCCTCGTTTCTATAGTGGAGTGTAGTGGAACAGATAGGCAAAACTTATGAATGTAGACAATTCACTCAACTTTTGTATGTTAGAAAAGGTTCCAAATTCATATAATACTTCAGTGACTTTATCTATTTTTGTGCTTGCTGCTGGAGTGGTCCTGGAAGCTCAAAGATGGCGGAAGGAAGTAGGTGCTGCCACCACCGCACAAACCCTAATATATTTAATTTATTAGTAACTATTTTTACCTGAGATCAAGACAGGGAGAGGCCTGGCCAGACTCCATGACCAACAGTCGATCTTCACTCAGCGCTGTTTGGATGTCAGGTGAGATCGCTGCCACTTTCTTGGTGAGCACCGAAAGTTCATTGTAGGTGACGTCATTGAGAGCAGGTCTGGTGTTCGCACATAAGATCACCTGGCGGTGAAAAACAGAAATTTAATTTAATATTCTTCATCTGTAAATAAACAAATTTCAAGGATCCTAATTCTGAGCATGTCAAGCTGATTCAAGACAATATCAGCTAAAACTAATGCAATCATCTACCTGATTTTATTCTCTGTAACAGACCAACAATGAGGATTGGTGAATGGACATCAATAGAGAATTAAATCTTCTTCTTTTTTCTATATCAGTGACACATTTTTTTCACCTCAGTCACTAATCAAATCACAATTTTATTTTTAAAAGAAACTACTACTTTTCAAATAACAAGTAAATTAACATGCGCCATTTATCACATGTATGGTAAGTAGGTAAACAATTTAATGAATGTCTCGCAATGCAATACACTTACAGGCAGTTACAAAACAGTTACGTGCCCGTGACTGAATTATTAGAGTTACCTAAAAAGTAAAAGTCATTGGCTAAACAGTCAAATGTGGCACATATGCAATTAAACGTTTACAAAGTTCTATAATGAATTGCTCGTGTTACATACCTCTGTGCCTCTGTTGAGCAACTCTCGAGCAAACGGAAATATGCCAAGAATAACGTCAATGCCACTGTTGTCCACAAATATAACAGCACATTTATGAGGAGGACCAGTTGATAAACGCTCATGCCATTCGTCATAGTTGTCAAACAGCCACGGTCTACCTGGAGATACAAGAATGACTGATGAAAATGAGAGTGCTATACTGCCTATGGGGGTAATTAATAGAAGAATAAGAAGATTGAGCATATGGGTAGGAGGGGTGATCTATTTAGGAGGACAGTTCATATAATAATTTGGTCAGTGATCTGACCAAATTTTTCAAATCTTTTTCCGAATTCAATGTTAATTAAAAGGTTGCTTTATAAATCTAAAACCTGGAAGTTTGTACATCATAAAAAGTTTGTACATAATGAATTATTACTTACTAAAAATTCATATAATTATTTATTCTAAAAATACCGCCAGAAAAAAAGAAAGGGAAAGGTCCTTCTGACTTCAGACGTCAAAATTTGATTGATGTTGAAGAGGAGGGTGGATATTCTCAAAAGGTTGGTACCAACATTATATCAGCGTAATTCTGATGATAAAACTTATGACACTCACCATATTTATGTAAAATTTAATATTTTATTTACCCTGTAGCTTCTGCATGGCTTCCTTGAACCCAAACTGCCCAGACTCCATCAGAGTGGCCACCTCCTTGGCTCCCCAGTCAAAAACATTCCCGGCAAGTATTCCCTCCGCTAATGCCAACTGTCTCTTCTCCCATTCCATGTCGTCTAAACCTTTGAGGTGATCTGCTAAGAGTCGAAGAGCCATTTCATTCTCTAGTTGCTTTTGCTGAAGAGAAAAGAAACAGTTTCAATGTAAGTGATAGAACGAGTATAGTACATCCCAGCATAACGAGAATTCACCTTCTGTAGATAAAAGTGGTCTTTTATGAAGGCCCGGTTGCCTGTAAACTGCCAAAGAGGAGCTTTTCTAGAGATTTTACATTTTGTTTCTCACTTTCTGAAGCATTTCTAAGGTTGATTATTGACAAGATTTTTCTAAATACAATGTTTTTATTGAATTTTTTTAAAGTTGGATACACGCAATATAATTTTGGTTTCATTTTTTCACACATATGCTGCAAAATGTCAGCCTCTTTTTTTCATTGTAAAATTGCCCAATAAGATATGTTTATTTTGCATGCAAGCTTCATTTTTATCCTGGGGGAAAATAAATGGACACAGACCTGTGAATAGACGTCTAAGAAGTGGAATTCCTCCATGCAATGTTCTCTGGTGTCCAACAAACTTCTAACTGTGAGAGATCCATACGCACTGAAACATACGATGATATGGGTGCAAATCATAGATATGATTATTTCCACTCACATCTTACAAGCTGTGAGACAAATTTGGATTATTTCATTCAATGTCAATAGACAGTATACATCTGTATGTAGCATGTTTACAGCAGTTTTAATTCTTCAACTAGCTGGTAATTTATCCATGAAGAAGTAGAGCCAATTAGATTGAGCTAAAAATTATTAGCCTAAAATGATACATAGCATTTATAATGGAAACTCACACATATTAATTAATGCTGTAACACCATGTGAACATAACTTGTCATTCAGAATAGGTCAAAATTGTCATTCACTGCATATTCATATTTTGCTGGAGCATATATGACAATGTCACCACTTTTATATTCTTCCTGCAGGCCTACCAGAGACAATTTACTAGAGTGTCTTGAAAGTATCTTACCAAGGATTATCCCGCAACTCTTTCAATCTCAGGATGAATTTTTCTTTGAAGCGTTTCGCTCTCTTTTCTGCATCCGCTGTACTTGGCTGACTGTTTACAGCTCTTTCTGCAAACTGTAAGTGAACAAACGCCATTTCAAGCTAAATTTCAACTTTTCATAAACAGGTTTGAAAAAACATATTTGTAGATGTGAATAATTATGCTTAATGTTCATCATTTATCATTATTATGTCTACCTCTGGCAGCTGCTAAGAGTCAGTAGCATCAAAAATTAGAAATGACTCAAATGTGACATAGGACATAGTCATATCATTCATTTACCTTGTCCATAGCATCTTCAAAGCACTGCAACCAGTAATCTCTGGCAGAGGCGTCTAAGGTGAGATCTTCGGTGTCAGGAAAATAACTAGCAGCATCCAATAGCAAAGGACAACTGACAAGAGGTTTGTCAAAGCGGTCCAGTTCCAACATGTCAAACTGAAGTTGAAAAGCAAACTTGTCATCAGACAGGTAAGTACCATTTTATGTATAATGTTTTATGCGATATCAAATTTATGTTTTTGAAATAAAAACTTCATGTGATAATTCATTAATTGTTGGCTTCACATTTCTTAATTTAGGAAAACTATCTGAACAGAAACCACTTTTGATGTTGTGACAATATTGAATAAACTGAACAAATTTTGGAATAACTTACAGTACTACTTCTGTCCCTTGATTGTAAAACACAAAAAGACTTGTCCTTTGGACTCTGTAAGCCGGCAGAACTCCCAGCATAGTTCTCTCCCCATGACGTGTAGTCTCCCCAGCAGTAACGCTCAAAATCTAAAATAAACAAATGGAAAGAAACTCAGGTAAGTCAACCCAATTGTTACACATATATAAATGGATGTATCAGGTATTCAGGGTTGCCACTCAAGTCGGATTTCGAAATTCCCTGACTTTTCCCTGTCTCAAAACAAGTTTTCCCTGACCACAAAAAGGCTCTTGCACAAAATTTTGAATTGCAATTCACAAGCTTTTGTGAATTTACTTTGCGATTTGAAACAAAAAGGAAATGACTGACGCGAGGTTGCTCACTCAAGATGCCTCAAGCTATAGATTTCTGATTTTAACAGTCAGGGAAATTATCACCAGCTGATGACAATCAATGTCCTCAGCCCCACATGACAATCACCCTAGCACTGTCATCACCCTCCCATGACACTCTCACAGCGTCATGGCCTAGCCATGACTTTGGCAGTGCTCAAAATCATCTTTGACTGGCTATTTAAAAAGAACTACTGCAACTATCACTTCCGAACTTGGTATAAAGTTGTATCACAGTGTCAACTAACTCTATGAATTTTGGCAGACCTATCCATTACATAATGAGGAAAAGAACCCGAAGGCTCCTGAGAAATTAGGAAATTGTCATCAGCTGCTGATGACTTTGCAGTATTTCGTGAAATTGGATAGAATTAAGTCCCATAACTGACATGCTGCTGTATTGGCTGCAAAGAGATCAGACTTTCTTCTGAGACCCAACTGATCAACCCCACACACTCAATCATCCTGTCAGGGCCAGGACTTGGCTGGAATTGCAATTGTCCTCACATGCTGGTAATTTCCCTGACTGTTTAAGGTCATTTCATAATCATCAAAGAGGTTAGACTGGCAAATGTCATACATTTCTTCATCGTTCTTATCATGAAACCATCGCCTTTTGTGTCATGAATTAGTTTTTATGCAAAACTTCCCTGACCAAGGTGAGATTTCCCTGACTTTTTGCAAAATCACAAATTTCCCTGACTAATTTCAAAGTTCCCTGACTTTTCCCTGACCTTGAATTTCCCGGACTTTTCCCTGACCAGTGGCAACCCTGTGCATGCAATATGAAATTGAGAGTAACACTGCAGGCAGGAGAGCTTTCTTTTTGACAATTGCAAAAAAACCACAAAGTGTATGTTTTGACTCTCTCTTATCTCATCTGCCCTCGTGAAGGGCAACAACTGACTGAAGGGCCTCCCTATTCCCCACCAAACTGTACCCCTTCAAAATTTAATAGATGCATAAATTACCTTCTTCTTCTACACTTTTCATAAAAGCTCCTATGGCGCCAAGGTATCCTTCATGCCGCAAAAACATGGCTTGGACTTCACCCTGCAAAGATTTCAAGATTACACTTAAAGATAATCTTGGCGTGCCTAGATACTAACAATTTTCTTTATGATAAAATATTTACATACCTTAGACCAGAAATTGATAGCAAATCCAATAGTGTGCATAGTCATGGGATGACCTCGGATGAAGTATCCTCCAAATATTATCCTCTTTAATCCATGTAAGTTTGCATTTAAACAAGCGATCTGGCCGATGTCGTTACTTATGGAAATTAGAAGACTCTTTGCTATATCAGCATCCCTGAATGACGGCACTGAAATTAGATTATGACATAGTCAAAATTAAACAAATCAATCAATCTCAAAATTAAATTAATCAATCAATCTATCGACCACTTGATCAATTAATCACAGGACTCTATCGATAATTAAAGAATGACTGATGAGTCTAACAAACTTTTCTCAAGAAAAGATAATTAAGGAGAAGACAGAATTGTTAAATTAATTGATCAATTCATCAACCAGGCAGCACTCAGAAATTAACGGTGACTGGGGCTTAAGTTTATGTCCTGAATTTATGCACTTGGTAGGCTAATTACTAGTAAATAGGGGTGGAGTAAACACAATTGGTGCAAAGGATGATTGTAACTGCTGCATATGTCCAGCAAAGGTCAAAGTCACCTGGTTAGACCCAAAAATCCAGGACCAGCCAATATATGATTCTCCAATTAGCCCTAACAAAATTCTCAATCAACTGTACTCTGACTGGCTTATGAAATATATAAATCATGACAAACACCATTAGATCTTTAATCATAAGAAGCCAGGATGTAAAAATAACATAATTGAGAGATGTTGCAGCTTTATACTGACAAAAGATAGTGCAACTTACTGTGTTTGTCCCTCGATGACCTTGCAGCTTTTCCGAAACTGCTAGCAATGAGATCGGGAGGAAGACCAAGAGCGCTGTACGCCCCTCCGTAAATATCTTTGACCAGCATGTCCACATTGCGATGGTCCCCTGATTCAGCAAGTTTCAGCAGTTCATCAAAACCCTGAAAAGATCAAATCTGCGTGCAATCTCAAGGCCAGAACCTTTTTTTCGATATTATTTATCCATACACAAACATACATTCATTAGAAACACATCAACATCAAGAAATATTTCTTACCTTGGCTTTTGTCAACACAGACCCCAATCCCCAGAAAGTGCCTCCTCCAAGAGAAGTACCACCTATTCTTTCGTATTGGGTGTCACCTTCAACCTAGAAGACAAAAAGGCCAAGATTAATTCATACAATGAATTAAATCCTCCAAAGAAATCCACAAGGTAGGCTAGACATTGTAATAAACTGAAGACCAAGATAAGTTCCATTGCAAAATCACTTTTATCAATTTTGCGAAAGACATAATGTCTGGATTCAGATTAATTTGCTCTTGGAAGGAATTTCAATGAATCATTTCATCTCAGACAACCCATATTATTTCTATCCCAGAACATCCGTAAAACTCTTTGGCTCAATTTCACCACCAGACTACATAGAGAGTGATCTAAGCCTCAGATATGGTCTTACTGTAGTTCCTATTTAAAAAGTGCACAATTTCAGTGACAGAATTGCAGCGCCATACAGTGATTAAAACAGGCTTAACTTTAAACCTGGTCTTATATATAGGCTGAGGCTTAGGGCGTACCAAAAAACAACAATGTTCTTTGATTTTTGCACCTGTCGGAGGAATTGTGCCTTTTGGTGAGTGAATCAGTTGGAAAAAAAAATTTTTGAAATCGGTCAACTCCTTACGCCGGTTTACCCCCTTTGAATAATAGGGGATCCGAAAACACCAAAAATCGCCGTTTTTATGCAGTTTTGTCACTAAAGACAGTCATAGATGAAATATTTCAATCAAATTGCTGTGCATACCCATCAGGCAAGTTTATGACATCTATATAAAACAAACTTGACAATTTTGTTTATGAAATTTATCTGTTTTGCCCTTTTTTTAAGCAAAAATGCAAAAAATCAAATTTTTGGCTTCGTTTTAGCATGTTTTTCTTAGATACTGTGCCACTATAGATACTTTTCTTGACAGATGAATATGTTTTTTTTATTTATGAAGCCATTTTATCCCATTGGTGACATCCTTGTGAACCCTGAAGCCTGAAAAATAAGCCATCTATTGCAAATAATTCTTTTTTTACTCAAGTTGATGCTATGAAATTATTAATCTTGTCGTTTGTCTTGTTACTGATGACTAAAGTACCTATGAAATGTATAGTTTTACACTGCAGTTCGTGATTCAGTTTTATGTATTATTTTGTAGCTAGTATTATCAATTACTATATTTGTTTACAGTTGAGAGGCGTATATTCTCAATTGCAATGATCCTACAACGAAAATGGATTATAAAGACTGATTTAAGTGTACTTTGCTAGTCATTATGATGTAGGAACCCTAAACATACTCAATGCTACAAAATTGATAAATTGTTTTACTGGTCAACCTCTCACAGCATATCTTTATCAACCATCAGTTATTAGAAACAATTCTGCTTATCATTGTCTTAGCTTGGTAAAGTAATTGATACTGACTCAAGGCCAGCTTGAGATTCAGATTGGGTTTTAAACTCCTCACGATAAGTCAATTTTATGCAGACTTGTTACTACTTAGATAAAAATGATTTCTGAATGAGTTAGACATCATGAAATTAGATCATTCCCACAATGCAGACACAACACTGATTCAGTAAAAGTATAAAAGGCGGAAAGGGCTATCACAAATCAAATCAAATAAGAAAAATAAATAAAATTTACAACTTGAAACATTCATTTATTTGTGATATTAAGAACCTTTTACCAGTCATTCTCAACACTGACTGGCATTCTCATGCTCAACCCTCACATGTAGGCATTCCAAGTGTGGGCAAATTCCTGCCTCATGTAATTTCCTGTTTCCAACTTCTTGCCCAGTACCACAGCACTAAGGTAATGATGGTGTAAAAGTGCTCACTTTCATAAATGACATAACTGATCTAAGAAAAGCACAATAGGAACTTATGCATGGTTCTTTCTCTGTGGTGACAGTGTGGTGTCTTCTTTCTGGACCTACTGTAACTTTTTTAGAAATAGTGTAGATTAATGTGGATTTAATATTTGGTATTCATGTGTGGCAGTGGCACCAATCGCATTGTGGTATGCAATGTGGTTTGCATGTATCTACCCTGTGTGCAGTTGATGTTCTAAGTTCCAACCCTACTCTGGCTACGTCTAGAGGTCGTCGGTAACTTATCATTGTAATGATTGGAAAGATTGTCCGTCAGTATGGTGATCAGCACTTGGTGAGCAGATATATTTTGCAATGGATGCCATTTGAATTGAATCATACTATGTATTGTTACATTGCAGGTTATATATTGTTATCATGAATGATTGCAGTCTTTACACAATATAGGAACTTTGAGATACTATTTTCTTTTAGGTCCCTTATGTGGTTATGACATACAAAAATTCATAAATTGCAATTTATCGGCACAGTTCAACACAAGCAAGGTAAGCCGAAAGAAGATTGATATTATTCATATTATTTGATATTCAGCATTGCAAAATCAAGATCTGCAATGATCTAGGGCACAAGGGTTGACAATGATAATACCTTTAGGGTAAAAAGGCTTCATCACTGAACAAAAACATTTGCCAGATAAGAAACGTATCTGTAATGGACTGCATTTAGGAAAAAACATGCTAAAAATCAGGGGAAAATTGCGATTTTGGCATTTTTGCCTTGAAAAATGTCCATTTTGATAAATTTCATCACCAAAATTGTTAAGTTTGTTTTATATAGATGTCATAACCTTGCCTGATGGGTATGCACAGCATTTTCGGTGAAATATTTCATCTGTGACTGTCTTTAGTGACAAAAACTGCATATAAACGGCAATTTTTGGTGTTTTCGGACCCCTTATTATTCAAAGGGGGTAAACCGGCGTAAGGAGTTGACCGATTTCAAAAATTTTTTTTTCCAACTGATTCACTCACCAAAAGGCACAATTCCTCCGACAGGTGCAAAAATCAAAGAACATTGTTGTTTTTTGGTACGCCCTACTGAGGCTCTGTTGGTGAAATCGGTCCTCTGAGTTGCCGGACTACATCACAGTTTGTCTATAAATGTTGATACCAGAAATGGATAATGCTCCACCAAAACAGCCACCTATGGAAAAATGGCTCTACCATGTGTCCAGGTCCACTAGTTAATGCCTACCTTGATGATGCTGACTCCAGACCCAATATTGACGAGTAAGAAAGGAAAGTGGGAATCCTGCTCAATGTTCTGGAACCTGTATTCCGGGTTGCCATGGCGCTGATAGGAAAAGACCTCATCCGGAATATTCTTTAAGAGGAAGTTACATCCCTTGATGAGGCACTCCATTTCATCTTCCTTGTCAACTCTGGAATGCATATCAACATGATCAAGAAGTTATATAATCGTATGATAGTGACTTCTAAAAGCCTTGGAACAGGCTAGGATTGACAGATAGGTGATTGGGGCCTTACATTCGATGCACTTGGTTGTAATTAGGATAGAAGGAGGACACAGTAATGAGGCAAAGGATGTTTGAAACTATTGTCCAACATAAGTCTTACTGTCAGAGTGACCCCACCAGAATGGGAATTGAACCCTGGACCTAGTGATTTGAAGCCAAGAGCTCTATCAACTGAGATGAAAGCTCTGTAGTTTGTACTCAAAATAGGACTAAGGTAGTAGTTTATTGGAGTGGCTTTTTGCTTCTACACACAAATATAAAACAGGAGATCTATCATTCTGAGAGGTTTCTGCACTCAGTAACATGAACAAGATGAATTAGGCTGAACAATATGCACAGAAATCCTTGAGCTTTTTTTAACGACCAAAGTAATGAAAGAATATAGAGTAGGTTCTGTAGCCACTTTACTTCTTAAGCAAAGATAAACTTTCGGCAATATGAAAGGTTTACTCAGCAACTTTGCACTCACTGCAACTCAGTAAGAAAGTTACTGAACCACTGCGTAGGTGCAGTGGCGGATCAAGACAGGACAGTCAAGAAGGGACCCGGGATCGAGAGTTTTGGGCGTTCGCAGGCGCACATTGTCACACATTTTATTCAAACTTGTATGATTTCGACTCAGTTGTCTAGCGGAGGTGGGCCCCTCTAGGACCCTACCTAGACCCTGAATCCGCCACTTTAGGTGTACCAATGGTGTACAATGCTACACAATAATCAATGCCAGAGTACTGATGCAACTTCTAAAACTTCAAGGCATCTCTTACATCAATACAAACGAGGTGAAACCAAATGAGAAATGAGAAATGTGCATGCCAAACTAGCTCCAAGAAAAGAAATGCAGTGTCGGCAGTGAAATGTACTTGACTGCTCAGAAAGTATCATGTAATGATTAGGACAAATGACTAGGTTCTCTCTATCATTTACAAGTGGTGTAATAGCCCAAAAGACCACTGTCTACAAGATGTAATCTTAGCAGAGTTTCTTTCCTCCTTCTCTTTTTCATGGCGTGAGTACTTATAAACAGTCAGAGAAATAACTGTCTGGCCAGGACAGTCAATGTTCTCAGCCCAACATGACACTCACCCTATAACATTGTCTTCACACACCCATGACCCTGTTAAGGGTCCTGGCCCAACCAGGACTTCGGCAGTGCTAAAAATCATCTTTGACAGCCAATAAAAATAACCACGACTAAAAGTAGAAGAATAAAATTGCTTCTTGAGCTGTGTTGACAGCAATGTTCTTCAAATGGTATTATCTCAAAACTAGGGCTACAAGACGTCAATACTTCCAAACGTTTCTGAAACTATTTGGTAAAGATGTCAGGAACAGGAGGAGACAAATATTTTTGTCAAGAGTGAGGTATTTTTAATTATTAGCCAAGAACTTGCTGCCACAAAAATATGACTGGACTTTAAGCGAATAACACATAAATACCACTGCTTATTTTAAATGCATGCACTGAAATATATCAGTCAGGGAAATTACCAGCATATGAGGACAATTGCAGTTCCAGCTAAGTCCTGGCCCTGACAGGATGATTGAGTGTGTGGGGTTGATCAGTTGGGTCTCAGAAGAAAGTCTGATCTCTTTGCAGCCATCCTCACCACACAGCATGTCAGTTGCGGGACTTAATTCTATCCAATTTCACAAAATACTGCAAAGTCATCAGCAGCTGATGACAATTTCCTAATTTCTCTGGAGCCTTCGGGTTCTTTTCCTCATTATGTAATGGATAGGTCTGTCAAAATTCACAGAGTTAGTTGACACTGTGATACAACTTTATACCAAGTTTGGAAGTGATAGTTGCAGTAGTTCTTTTTAAATAGCCTGTCAAAGATGATTTTGAGGACTGCCAAAGTCATGGCTAGGCCATGACACTGTGAGAGTGTCATGGGAGGGTGATGACAGTGCTAGGGTGATTGTCATGAGGGGCTGAGGACATTGATTGTCATCAGCTGGTGATAATTTCCCTGACTGTATATAAAGTTTATAAACTATACATACTGCACTCCCAACTTAGAGGTCAGCAGGTCCTTGTACTTGAATGCCCCTCCTCCAGTGACCTTTATGATCTTGTCCTTGACAAAGTCCTTGGAACCGATCAGATTGTCCTTGATAAAATCTATGCATGTTTCCATGTACTTGGTTTCAAATTTGATGAAGTGTAACTGGTCGCGCAGTTCTTCTTCCTCCGTGACTTTGTATACTTGGTCGCCATTGTTCTGTAAATCATATAACATTTTATGTGAAGCATATTCATGTAATTCAATAATAAAATATGATTAATGCAGTGAGAAATGTTGAAAATGCAATTGCAAAATGTGTAACCTTACACAATTGTTAATTAATAATAACAGACAGAACCCCAGGTTGATTTAAAAATTCATTTTTACAGACAGAACCTTCAATATCCTTCATGCTGACTTTTTTTTAATGCAAATTATGGGCAGCACCCATTACCATAAGATCTTGAAGGACTCAGAGAGAGTCTTGGAGTCTTTCAGAAATAAATAATTACTTGCCCAGTTACAGTAAAATAAATAAATTCTTTCTCATTGTTTCTCATGTTTCTGGGCAATCTTGATATAAATAATTCCTGGTTCAGATTTATGACTTGGGGGGGTTGGGAGTTTTGCTGGAACTTCATGTCAAAAAAATTGATACCCTCCTTCCTTAGGTTTCATGCGGATTTTTTGTACCACCCTTAGGTTTCATGCATATTTTTAATATATATACTGCTACACAAGGTCACACGTACAGATTCGCGTCATTTCGCTGACTTTTGCGAGTAAAAAAGTCTAGATAAAGTGAGTTTATGCGTGTTTTATAACATTTTTTCGTTGTTAAAATTTCTTCCTTGGAAGTGTTGTCAAAAAGTAATACCCCCCTTGAAACATGTGTGAAAACTTAGTACCCCCTCGAACAAAACTCCCATGCCCCCAGTTATAAATTCTGAACGGTCCCTTATCTCACTTCATCGCCAAAATACATATAGAATATAACATAAAATACAAAGAGAAAACATTTGAAAAAAAAACAAATAAAAAAAAAACACCATTGGCAGCTATGAGCATTTTCCACTTTTTCTAATCATTGTTACAGTGTGGGCCTTTGGGGAGTAAAAGCTACAAAATTGATTTATTACCTTATTTGTTTCAAGAATGATCGACTTCCTCTTCGTGACTGTGGAGTAGTAAGCAATTTTAGCCAAGGAGCCACCTGAAGTTGAAGAAATGGATATCACAAAATTATACCAATTACTACTTAACTTTACAACAAAGACACACGAAAGCTGTTCAACATTCAGAATTGCAGTAGACGAAAAATGAGTGCTTACAGAAAAGCTGTTGGTGGCCAACAATGACCTCACAACATGCTCTATCAAATACATTGAAATGAAGTGTCAATTTGTCATTGGGCAACTTGTGACCTCGTTGGTGAGTGGTATTCTTGGTCAGTGACTCTGGTTAATAACATAGGAAGTAGGCCTATTATATTGGATATGACCTCACTAGCTGGCAGTAGCTGCTTACACGTCATAGACTTCTACTTCCACTTCTACTTGGATAGTGGACTAGAGCAGAGTTTAACATGGCAGGGATAGGGCTATGACCTCACAAGAAACATTTTAGTGCTTTTTTGTAAGCACTTGTTTTTCGTCTACTGTAGGGAAAGGATATGACTGTTTTCAGAGGGAACATCATACTATTAATTCACGGACCCCTTACGCTACTCCAACAAAACTAATTACAATGTCCTTAGCCGCGTTTCATGTTCAAATTACAGTTACAGAAATTGAGGTGATGTTTTCTCATAAACTAAAATTATTGCCATTACAAAACACCCTTTATTTCCCCTTCCCTCCCCTCACCATGCTCACATGCATGCTTTCACGGGTATAATGCTAGTTATGACAAATTCCCAAATCATAAATTGAAGACGAAAGAGTTAACATGAGTTCACTAAATCAGTACATCACAGATGATCATAGAACGCTTCCAAAGATTAATCTTTTAATCTAGAGGATCTGATCAGCATTTATGATCATTTGAAGTGTCGAATGATTTTCATACAATATATTGTAATTAACAAAATAACAACATTATATATAATTCAGTTTTATGAAACTCTAATCAACTTTAATTGGAGTCTAACTCGGCATGAAATTTTCTATTTGACGGTAATGTAATGGCAGTAGCATTTATTTATTTCAAGTGCGCAAAGTCCCTGTATATTCATTCCTAAATCAAGCAATACTTATCGAACTATCTGGCAGAAACACTCCAAGCCCACCCCCTTGGATATTAAATGATCACCCCCTAATCAGTAGTACCATCTATATACTTCGTCAGTGAGAGACCTGCCCCCACCTCTCGTAGGACCTCTGCCAACCGGTTATCGGTTAGGCCTATAGTGCCAAAAATTATTTATTTCAAAAACACTCCAAGCCCCCCCCCCCGGACATTAAATGATCACCCCCTAATCAGTAGTACCATCTCTATATTCTTTGTCAGTGAAAGACCTGTCCCCACCTCTCCTAGGACCTCTGCCAACCGGTTATAGTACAAAATGACTTGTATAACTATAAGGCCAGTTAAGGGCAGCATAAAAGGGGGTGTGGCACTTAAGGCACCTGGTTAAAAACTGACATTGTTTCAATCAATTTATGGTTGACAAGTCATGACAGTCGCCAAATGGCAAAGAATAGGGAAAAATGCATAGATTATAGGTGATTTTTTAGCACATTTCTCCATAAACGACCAAGATACGACTGATCACAAAAATGAAGGTGAAATTTTGACAGTTCAAGACAATGAGCGATAAAATAGAAGCTCACCAATATCCAGTGCAAATCGTTTTGCGTTCTTCAAATGCTTGAAAATCTCGTCAGTGGGTAGTTCAATACTTTTGGCATATTCCGAGTCAGTCATTGTTGCAGTTCGGTCGAAGTAGTGACTGTTTAGCAGACGGTAATCACTCCAAAACACAGGCGCCTGTCACCTTCTTGACATGTTTTTGTTTACACAGTTCACATGTCGGCCACTAGAGGCGCTGCATGTTGTAAACTTGGCCGCGTGGTGAGTCAGAGATGTGATGGGAGAGAGAGAGGAGGGGGTCGTTATTTTCTAAATATCTCTGGATCGGGATAAAGGATTACCATCAAACTTGTCCAGGGTGGATATCTCGGAGTTTACCGGCGGCACACAAGATTTGGTTGGATACCTTGGCGCAGAACATCGTTTTTGGAGGCTCACACCTGGGACCTTTAAGTACAAAGCTTGATTGCTTCATTTTGGACAGGTGTGATCTGCTGTGCTCACCTGTATTTTGGGACTTCTCAATTCTGAGATGACTCAAGCATTCAATTGTCTTTGAGCAGAAAAATGCTGCACCTATAAACATGTGATTATCAGATTATGTGATCCATGTTCAGTGCTTTGACTACTGGCCATTATGTGTTGATTGGATTTACCTGGGAAATACACAGGCCAAAGCTAACAGTATTTTGACATGGCTTGTTAGCAACTCAAAGGAATCACTGATTCGTGACAAGCTGTCATCAAAATCACGGAGGGTACAGCTGCCAGTGGGGTGCAATTAACATCAGCATGAAATTTCACCCACTTTTGCTAATTTCCATCCTTGGATACCTTCATAAGGCTGCAGCAAGTAAGTTAATACTCTCTTCTATAGGCATATTATGCTATTGCATTATTGATGATCAACAAGTCAATTATCAGCACGTCTAGAGTATGTGTTAGTATATTATTGGATGAAAAATCACTGTATTGTTTTATTTGTAAAAAAAAAAAATAAGAAAAGAAAAAAAAAAGAAACCATCAAAATGTATAAACCGTTATATATATGCATGGAATCGTCTGGTCATTTGCGAAGGCCTGGTGCCTATTGTTAATTTTTATTGGTAATGGAATAATGAAATCATACTGGAAATATTATCTGAAATGACTTATGTTGGCCACAGTCCTAAAATTGATATCGATTCAACTTCAAGACACTTGTAGTGGTTTTAATGCTATAATTCAACCACAAAAAGTTATGGATTTTTCTTGTAAAAGCAATTTATTAGAAAAATAAGACAATTTTGTAGTCATTATAGAAAAACAAGTTTACATGAATTAGTAAAAAGAAACGCCGAAATTGGTTCATTTGTCTTAATTATCTATAAATATTCTGAAATTATACTACATGTGATTAATATAGTCTGTCCATGCAGACTGAGAGATTGCTGGGTGCATGGTCTAAATATTAAACTTGAAAGCAAACGCAGTCAGATAGCAACATATTTTATGGAACAGACCCAGAGGAGGGGGGAGGTTTTAAACCCCTCCCATTGGACCCTTTAAACCCCCCCCCCCCCCAATTCCAAACCGTCTGAGATGTTCTGGATCCACCACTGATCTTGCACTATTTACTGGCAATTGGCAATGTAATTTTTAGATCCGAAAATGGGTGATTGTTACACATTGCCAACTTAATTGTTAACTGTGCCAATTTAGCAATTTCTAAGATAAAGAATTCTGAAGAAAAAGGGAAAGAAAAAGCAGGCCAAGAAGAGAAGTTTACCTAATTATGCTCCTTTAGAAATCATAATTACTTCTAATTACGACTTTGAAGTTCATTGTTCAGCCAACCTATGGGCCCCACATGATCTAAAATATAAAAGGAAAGCAATAAAAGACTCGGCGCAAGTGTACCCCCATATTAAAATGGGAAGCTAAAGCATATGATGGCATTTGATTTTATTGTTTGCTCAGAAGCACTAAAAACAACAGCAGAAAAAGCAATTAGTGGAATTCACTATCTCTTTGTAGCCAAAGGGGCTTCCCACTAAAACAGGTAGCCTGAAGGCTTTTAGATGTTGCATTTTGACATTCTTTTTTTCCCTCCCCCCCTCTTGTACGCCCCCCCCTCCTGTCTATCTTTTCTCTTTATTTTGTGCAAAATGTCCTCAGGATATAATGCAATTGTACAACTGCAACCTGTCTCTGTTTGTACATGTTGTGGAGTTGAAAAAGTGAATCTTCTAATAGAGCTTTCTTTGCCTCTGGGTAAATGTAAGCAGTAAGCGTAGAGGTAAGACCGTAAATAGGGATGATGAGGGCTTAGCTTTGCTTACACTGTTAAAAAATAATTGTCAATTTACAGACATTTCGGGAAATTTTTTTTCCAGAACACTCTGTAAGTTCACAGAAAACATATCTGTGTGCACACTGGAATTTCAGTAATCATACAGGCATTTTGACAGTAATGATTGAGACTTTTTCAGTAAGCTCACAGAATTACCAGTGATATATCAATGACTTGTGAAAGGTGTCACAAATACAGAAACTGAGATTGTTAGTTTTATTTTTTTTGTCAGTTCATGAAAACGAATATAAATCTGTTTATAGAATGGGGTTTATAAGCTCTATATATTAATACTAATTTTAGCACAAGCACTGTAGGACTTTAAACAAAATTACTGAGCCAAGGACAAAAAATCACCAAATAGACCTTGCAAGACCTTTAGAATCCATAAGATAGAAAATTATTTGTAATCATAAGTTAGATAGATAGATAGATAGATAGATAGATAGATAGATAGATAGATAGATAGATAGATAGATAGATAGACAAACAGATTGATAAAAAATGTTTTTTAATGTTTGTATCTTTAATATTAAAAATTATTTTTTTAGGTGAAAATATGATAAAAACACCAATATAAAAAAAGCCGAATGAAGAAGAGAAGTAGCACTATGTGATACTGGGGGCACCTTTTTGGATTAAAATCTTTGTTCCATGGGTCTTGGTGGAAATTGAGCCATTTTTGGCGTCTTACTGGGCGAGAAAAAAACACACTGACCAAAATTTTTAAAAAGTGCTTTTATAGACACCTTCTTTGCATCTCTACTATTAAAATTGATGTCTCGGCCTTTTTAGTGCTTTTGTCCTACTTTAAGCTAAAAATAGCATTTTTCATTATTAAAAATAAAATTTGAACCTTTTAATTGAGCATCATTCAAAGGCATTGCATTGCGGTCCAAAAAAGCTCAAAATGCAGTAACCAACACAGATGGATAGATAGATAGCTAGATAGATAGGAAGATAGAAAGATTAAATGAAAGAATTAACCATCTGAGCGATCTTTTTCTTGCCAAGCACAGACACTGATTTGAGGGGTCACCAATTTAACATCTCATCCAAACGACATCCAGCTGAGATTTTGTTTTTGACGGTTCACTTTTAACCCGTCTGTCACCCAACTGCTGAATAAGCTCATTTATAATAAAGTTTCTATTAAAATAAGGGAAATAAAAGTATCTTTTGTAAACAATATTTGTACAGACTTCCAGTGGAACAAGAGACTGTAACCAATCAGTCAACTACCTTTGCTGTTGCTGTTTAATTAATTCCTTGGTCGTTATGCAACCAACTTTAAGTTCTGATGGATTATTTTGTTACATATCAAGCAAAAATTCATGGCAGAACCCAAAACATGTGTTGTCTACCCAGTAGTAGGTATAGTTGTTGCCAAAAGTACCATCAAATTCATTTATTCACTTATGCCAAAATGTTTTTAGCAGACGTTAAAACTGGGGAAGAGCCAAAATCATTGATATGGAGAAAAAATTAAATCATTTTCTGGAATAATTTGACATCAATCACTAATTTTGCAAAACACATGGCTTCAAAATATACTCTGCTGCAAGCTCATTTTCCAGTAGTGACATCTGCCTTGCCATTCTTCAGATGCAAGATGATAATAGAAGGTATACATAATTATGTATAACTCTAGAAGCCAAATTTTCGACCGTACAGACATGCACACTATTTGATGAGATTCACATGCTCCATAGCATTTTAAATTTCTTATGAAATCATCTTTCAGCACGATTAACATGTTTACATCTTTATAAATATACCTCAAAATGCAGAAACATACATTGATCATGTCACACAAATCTATTGTATCAGACTTTATTTCAAGAGACGTCTTGTAAGCTGCTATGAAATCTGGTTATTTATACAATTTCTTAAAATCTGCACATATTCACTCTCAATAATCATGCGATGTACAAATCATCAATGACATTAGGACTAAGGATGAAATAATCATAACATCTGTAAGTTGCTTTTGTGTAGTTGTTATTTCTGGTCCAAGGAGCTAAGTAAGCATCACACTTAGTTACCAATCGCTGGATCCTGGGTTCAATTTCCATACTGGGCGGGTCACCTGGATCTATGTTGACCAGCAATATTACATTGTTCCTTTTGCCTTATTCCTACATCCTCTTCCAAGTACATAAATACAGGAGAAGAGGCCTTGATCACCCATTTCCACTGACATTTCTGATGAATCTCTGAAAAGATAAATTATTGTAATGTATAACACATATTCTACACAACTACAATTATCTTACAAATGAGTTTCATGTTAACTCTTTGTTCTCTCATCAACCAACCCAATAATTTACATAGGCGTGCTTTGACTGTGATCAAAATGATACTTATAAAATAATAGTTTTGGTATTTAAGTGATTAAACAGTCCTTTAATACAATAGATTTATATTGACCCAAAGAATGTCTTTCATTGCTAAATAATTGCTTTTGCTTTTCAAAGATATCAGTCACAGTGGCGGATCCAGACAGGGCCATCTAGGGGGGGGGGGCCTGAGCATGTTTCTGCATTCGCGGATGCGCGTTGTCGCATATTTTCTTCAAAATACTATTATTAATCTCAGTGGTCTAGGGGGGGGGGGCCCGGGCCCCCTAGGCCCCCCCCTGTATCCGCCACTACTGAGTCAGGAAGTCAATATGCAAGAGTATCCAAATTTTTACATGAGCAAATTTATTGATATATACCAAATTTTCAATAATTCATAGAAGAGAATAGAATAGAATAGAATAGAATTTTTATTGGCAAACAAAATACAATTACACTTCAACATAACAAATAGCACAATTAAAATACCAATAGAAAATAGGAACTGACACAAGAGAAAAAACCATTTAAGTCAGAAAACAGTTATAGTCTTGAAGCCAAGTTTTCTTGTCGGACAAGGAGACAGGGAACTAAGTTACAACAGCATTATAGCTCAAACATGCATTGTTTCTAATGTCTTTATTTCAGTTTCCTCAGGTTGGGGAGGTTAGGGCAAGTTGTCCCAATTTTTTAAAAATTTTCCCCATGCACAATTTAGGCAGGTTTCAAGACAGATGACAAGTGACATGATCATATTTATGCATAAATAAAAAGTAGTGATTGTGGCACAACTGGTCCTGAGGTGGGTAAAAATGTGCCAAATGATTGACAAGGTGTCGTTCCTCCAAATAAAACTTGTACTGATATATTATTTGTAACTCATCAAAATTGATGCTGTATACCCAAACAAAATAAGTTTCTTTGGAAAGTCGAATTGAACATTCTTTTTCGTCTCAGTTATATCACATGATGCCTAAGGCAAGTTATATCCAATAGTGAAAATATATGAGAAATAAAATAAGTTGCCAAAAATCCTAGATTAAATCTGACAACCCAAAATGTCAGACAGGCCTACTACCTACCATCAGCAATAAGCTGGAGAGACATCACCTAAATGCCAATAATATTGTGCAATTGAGAAACATTATTTTCCATCCTCAGGACATCAAGTTTTCAACAATAAAGTTAATATTTGAAAGAAGCTTATTGCAGTATTATATTTTCCAGGTTAAGTCATGTAACACGGTAATGGGCACAGTGTTATCGCCTTCTTTAGTTGTTTTGTTTTTGATTTCTCTCCAACATTGGGTGAACAACTTACCCCGGTCTCCCCTTTGTTGATTGGTTACATACACATCTTTCACATCATATTTCATAGCTTCATTTAAGCGCCTGCACCCACAAATTTACACTTGCATTATCACAAGGTAAATCTAACAAATTGCATTTACCTTACATACGCCTCTCTCTAAGATAAAGAATTTATATCTTACCTTTCTCTGTTCTTAGGTGTCTGCATTGAGAAATACAAATGAGTTCCTTCATAACTTATTTCATTATCCTTTTTGTGTTTCTATTCAGAGGTGAGATTTAAAAACTATGACAGAGATTAACAAATTGTGATACAACAACACCTCAGTAACAATGGACAAGGCATTTCACAGATATCTGTACATACATTGTTAGAAGCCAGTACTTGTACAGATAATTATGTAAGTAAACTGATTACAGAAATGTGTGCCAACAGAGCTAGAACTGTAAGCTTTACTGAACTGGCAGTTATCCAACAGATTTTTCTGTAGCCTTACAGCTTTTTCTGTACCTCTACGCAAAATTTTTAACAGTGTAGCTGACGTTTTGTATTGTAGTGCACAATCAAATGAGATAGGTAGATAGCTAGATCTATCTATCTATCTATCTATCTATCTATCTATCTATCTATCTATCTATCTATCTATCTATCTATCTATCTATCTATCTATCTATAATTATATATATCTATCTATCTATCTATCTATCTATCTGTCTACATGATCTATCTATCTATCTATCTATCTATCTATCTATCTATCTATCTATCTATCTATCTATCTATCTATCTATCTATAATTATATATATCTATCTATCTATTTATCTATCTATCTGTCTACATGATCTATCTATCTATCTATCTATCTATCTATCTATCTATCTATCTATCTATCTATCTATCTATCTATCTATCTATCTATCTATCTACCTATCTATCTATCCATCTATTTTTTAGAAATGACAAATGAAATAGTATCTAGTATCTATCTTTAGAACAGCATTAATGGTATCTATCTGTAATAGGATCTATCTTCCTATATGTGAACAATGTGGCAACAATTTTAGCATCTTAACAAAACAGCGCACAGCAGGTCATCTCCACAAAAGAGGAGGGCTACCTGGCCAGCTGGCAGGTGTTTTCTTTGTAGCTATATACTCTACCCACTATGCTCCTTCCCCTATTCGTGCATAAAAGCATTTATAATGGGGGAAAGGTATTACAATGGGAATTTCCCTGTACACTTGCTATAGCAGCCAGCAGACATGGCTCCAAGTTGATTGAAAAAGTTAATGGGCCTATTTTTGTACATAATTGTGTCTACCAGACAGCTTGTTGATATGGCTTTGCCTCAAAATAATTTGGCAAATTTTGTCGCAAGTTTTAGTCGTTTTCTATTCATTTTTGTCTGACTTTTTTTGTAATGTGCTAAGGAGAACGTTTTCTGCTGGGATTATTGATTATTGAGTGAAATTGAAGTTTTCGGTTCTACTAACACTGGCAAATGCATCATTATCTGAAATGTTTTCTTGTCAATGAAATGAGGCAAAGGATGATTGAAACTGCTGTCCAACATAAGTCCAGGCGACCCGGCCAGAGCGGGAATCGAACAAATGACTAAAATTGGGAGCTTAGTACGGTACCAACTGAGCTATTTTGACAAGAGATAGTGGTCATTTTACTGAAATCATTCTGATGATTGTCATAACCTGATAACATGGATAACAGGAGATTGTCAATATGATGCCTTGGACACAAATATATTGTCATTTTAATGTATTTTCGAAATGTTTTGAAACGTGAAATTGCTCAAAATGTTTGAACATTTTAAGCAGTTGCACAAACTTTCAAAGATTTGGCTTCCATTTTAGATTTAAATCTATCAGATGATGGTTAGAAGTTTGCAAGTTTCTGAATTTCATCTTAAATTTGGCAATTGAGCAAGCTTGCAATCACATTAAAATAATTCCCTATCCAATTTGGCATAGATAGAAAATTTTAGGGTGGCCCTTAAAAGCTTAGTAAAAAATAAAAGTTTAAAATATTGATGGGCCACCATCTAAAATGATGCCTATTATGGAAAAAATGATGCATGCAAATTTTCAGGCAAATCGGTTAATATTTAGAGGTGGCCCATCGGCCCTGAAGTTTTTATGTTTCTAGCGTAATTCCCAACATTTGTCAACTCGCGGTTCTTTATTATTTAGCCAATTCAAATGATACAACAATATAAATGGCATGGTTGAACTGGTCTTGATTAGAGCTTCATTTTGAGTACCAACTTGGATGGTCTGTGATGATTTTATATTCGGAATGTTCAACGGCAAATTCGCTGAAAACCTCACATTCGCTTGATTTTTCTTTAACATCAGATGATTTGTTCTTTGGGTAGATGGAAATTAATGGAGTGTTATTGGGTGCAAGAGAGCAAATGCAGTGATTTTTAGCCTTAGATTAAAATACTTTAATAATATAATGACTAGGTATTTATACCCGACATTTATGCAGCTGGTTGGCTAATTATTAGGACAGGATAAGTATGAAAAGCATGACTGAAAATGCGGTAAAAATTGAATATGGGTTGAATTGGCTGCCAATTTTAGATCAAATCCAGTGTTTGGAAGCCCAGAGCACCCCTAGCTGAGCTAACAAGACTCCCCCAATGCATTCTTAGGGAATTATATCAAAGTCACTCTTTGAAATTTTTCCTGCAACGACGTCGTTGTTAATTAATTTACCTTTTTGTGTAATATGTGAATAATTCCATGTCAGAATATCTTGCAAATATTTGGCAGACCTGAACAAAACCTGCATGCCACTCACTGGTCTAGCAGTTTTTATGGTACAACTTGACAAGTGACTGTCCAGTCAGGCGTAATGAACAACCAGATTCAAATCAGTACCAAATCTGTGAAAAAAAATTTAACAAGATATGCCGTAAATCTGACACAGAGTTAACCCTCCTGGCCCAATGGGACAAGAATCACTTACAGTTGAGGTCAAATGTATTCATACAGCGAGGGCGGCTGTTTTCAAAGTTATGTGGCATCGTAAAATCTGCCTACATTGGAATGAAAACACTTCAGATCATTTGTTGTGATTGTTTTTCAACTCATGGCAGTGAAAAAACCAGAATCAAATATGATTTGCATTTGTAAAGAGGCTCTGAATTCAAAATGTCCAAAATTTGGTGGGTCAAAAGAAATCATACACTTGGATTTTTCTCCAATATATGCAAAATAAGCATTGGTAAACCAACTAAACAATGTAAATTGATGTCAGAAAGTGATGCCTCAATGTCTGATGAGGTTTTGTTAATTTCTTAACAGCAACAAATTGACTGACCTAGTTTTTCCCTCAGGATGTGACAAGTTACTGCTCAAATATTTTATTTAAAATTTCAAAATATTTTTAAGGGAAAACAAACATGCGGAAAATACATCAAAACAATGGCAATCATATTCAGAGAGTCTGGATGTTGATTTCATGTGGTATGCGAACAATTTAACAGGCCAATGCCTTCATGTAGATGACCACCGAGGGCTCCGCAACCTATCTGTCAACAGAATCATTGCATAAGTAGGAAATAGATGGGACCTATCTTCAAAACAAGAATGCATTTTGGTCAGAAAGGTGGATCACATCCCAAAATTAACAAAGAAGGGAGTTCTGTGGAGAGTTACAGGCATAGTGGACAGTGCTGTGAGCAAGCATTGTTTAACACACTTTGCCTCTACACAGGCTGATGGGCTTCAATGCAGTAAAAATGTCACTTAATCTGGTTTCAAGTACAGTCGAGATTCATAACTTATCCCAAAAATCTTTCTCCTACTTCATGAAGTTATTAGAGGTGAAATTGGATGTTTTGCTTTGGTGCATTGGCTCGTCTTTGCATTGAGACCTCTTAGAGGCCATGTTGGTGAAATGTTCATTTGTTAGCACTTGTTGACAGCTATGTCCCCTGTGTCCATAATTCTCTACAGAGCTCTTTCATTGTTAATTTAGGTTGTTTGTTACCATACTGACTAAAATTCACTCTTGTCTGACAGACAGCCTCCATCCATTTCCCACATGTACAGTGATTCTGTCGACCAATTTTCCATATACTTCCTCATGGTGGTGTATATGATAGACCTTGATGTGTGAAATTGTTCAGATACTGCATGCAATTTGTTTCCTGACCATTTGAACTCAATTATTCACCTTTTCGTGTATTTTCCACATGCTTTTTCCTTTAAATAAGTTTTGAAAAATTGAAATAATATGTGTAAGTGGGTAACTTATCACATCCCTTGAGAAAAAATTAGGTCAGTCAACAGTTTGCATTTCAGAAATTAACAAAACATAATCAGGCATTGAGGCATCCATTTCTGACATCAATTCCCATTATCTAGTTGGTTTACCAATGCTTATTTTGCATATGCTGGAGAAAAATCCAAGTGTATGATTTCTTTTGACCCACCAAATTTTGGACATTTTGAATTCAGAGCCTCTTAACAACAGTAAATCATATTTGATTCTGGTTTTTTTCACTGCCAGGAGTTGAAAAACAATCACAACAAATGATCTGAAGTGTTTTCATTCCAATATAGGCAGATTTTACGATGCCACATAACTTTGAAAACAGCAGCCCTTGCTGTATGAATACATTTGACCTCAACTGTACTGTCCTGTTGGAAAATCATACAATTTTGATAAAAGAATAGGGAAAATTAGATCTTGCTGTGATTTTTTGGTCAAAACCAACACATTGACAATTTACACATTGACTCCTTACGTAAATTTTTCAAAATCATCACGGCCCTCGTGAAGTTGATCCTACCCCCGACCACATGGGTTTTTTTCATTAATTTCCTTAAACATTGATCAGAACAAGCAGCTGCCCTCATAGATAATCCATTTTACATGGTCTGGTTAAGAGTTATTACCTCCAGATTGAATTCGGAGACATCATATATCAAAATAGACAATTTTGAAAAAAACTCCTGAGGTATGTCTTTTCTGGTCTCACGAAGAATTGTCATAGACCATCCAAGTTGGTATTCAAAATGAAGCTCTCATTCAGCCCTGTTCAAAAAATCTAATTATATTGTTGTATGATTTAAAATGGCTTAGTTATAGAATACCGCGGATCGGCGAACATACAAAATCATGACTGAAATGCAAGAATTTCAAGGCTCGTGGGCCACCTCTAAATGTTAACCGATTTGAATGAAATTTTGCACAAGCTGTTTTTACCATAAAAGGCATCATTTCAGGGGGTGGCCCGTAATAATTTCAAACTTTTTTTTTTAAGGGCCACCCTAATAGAAATGAAATTTAAGAGATATCATCTGATGCTGATTATCAATTAAATTATTGTTTTGTTGAAAAATCAATGCGCATTTCATGCATATAATGTTTTAATTTACCTAGGCATAATTAACTTGCATGATTAACAGCAGTGCTTATTGAATTAGTGCCTGGAATGATGATTATGCAAAAGTAAACGATTCCTCATCACAAGTCTCAATTTCTCATTAGGTAATTACTGAACACTAAGTTCACAATTTTAAGTTTAACACGTTGTGATCATCTAGTTTACCTATCCTAAATTTTATACATCATGAGGACTTAAGAAGAGGGCTGCAGTTACTACCAAATGTTAAGTAAATCACGAGTTCTTATTTTTCAAATTTGAAAAGTCCTTCAAAATGTAAAATGATACTTTGTATCCTGGAATAGAACTGAGTGGCATACTTATTTATTGTCAGAATATCTTGTGGATTTAATCTTAAACCCTCAAATATGAGGAAATAGAATTTGATCACCTTTCAATACATTGAGATTGGATCTCAAAATTTGAATTCCCCACTTATCCTTGAGGTGCCCTGAGGTCATGGGACTCTAATAGTCCCCTCTGTAGGGCTATTCTTTATCACAGACCAATTTTCCAAGGTCCAAGGACCTAGTACTCCAAGCCAATAGAATCAACCAACCCCCCCCCCCCACACCCCCTCTAGTGGCACCTTAATAATTTCCCCTAAGGACACCATTTTAATCCAGAATTTCTAAGAAATCCAAATAAAAGTAATTTAAGTAAACTAGGGCGAAAATGCCACTGTATTTGCTTTCCAAACACTTCAAATCTGAAGTACCTCAAGTAATGTTTGCCAAAAGGCTTGTCGCCTGCTTCAAACTGCTACTTGTTTTACAAAACCTCTTTTCTTAAAGTATTAAGGCTCTTAACAGCTACAAATACTCCATTGCATTCTGGGAGTATTGATTGTTTGAACGAAACCATCAGACAATGGCATAGGTGGCGCTGTACACAATAAACTTGACAGTTTCTTTGTCCATTGTTTTCTATGCTAAACACCAAGAATCGTTTGATTTGATCAATATTATTGATTTGTTGGGGTATTTAACTTTAACCTGCCAAACATGCTAAATGATTTAAATGTATTATAGATTGTATTTGTATTATTTGAAGTTTATTTACAATGTTTATTGTGAATCAGTGACCCTCAAATAATGTGACAGAAATTATCAGCTGCTATTGACATGCTTTAAAGATTTTCATTTTGCGATAGGCTTATAGCATCAATATTTTATGTTTAACATAATGTTTGAATAAAGCGAATTTAATACACTCACATATAAATTATACTAGATTTCTGCTATTCATATATTTCTATTTTCTCTAGGCTTCATCTATGTCAATATTTGAGGTAAATATTTTTTCAGATGTTTGCAAATAATCAATATTTGTTGTTAGATTAAGAAATTTCTTGTTGGCTGAGCTCAATTGACCTAAAAAGGTCAAGCACATGGTTGGAAGGGCTGCACTACCCAAACAAGTCATGGCTGGGCCAGGACACATGAGAGGGTCATGGGAGGGTGATGACAGTGCTGGGGTGAGTGTCCCGTGGGGCTGAGGACATCGACTGTCCTGGCCATACTGTTATTTCCCTGACTGCTAATGGCAGTATGATTCTTTTTTTATGTAAATTTCACAATAAATTACCTCTTTATCATTAACCTATCTTTTTCAAGATCTGGATAAGGAGGGCTGCACCACAGAATAATAGACACTCATTCACGGCTTGAGCATCTGCCCTCCTGATCACTGCTGATGGCTTTGTAATTGGGCTATTTATTCAGCTTTTCTTCCCTTCTGAAAAACCCATTTGTCTGGCTTTTTAGAAGGCTTTTCTTTCACAAATTGACCTTAAATAGAAAACAAATTGGCCAGTGATAGGTTTAAGCAAACATATTTGTACAGTGACCCCGCGGACACTTGGAATTTAGCATTTATATTGTTTGTGGTCAAACGGTGTCTTCCTAATAGGCATATATATCAATGTCTCTGGTCCTCTTGGAGATAGTGCTTGTTTTGGACACAAAGTCCCAAGAGGACCTTTGAAGCACAATTTGGAAGGACAATCTCCAAAGACCTTTTGAAGGACGTTTGCTGATCCTGTCTGATGACCTGGCCACCAGGGGGCTTACTCTCCTGTGACAGGGCCCTGAAGCCCTTGGGATCCCGGAGGACTGAGCTAAGACCTTTTGTAAAGACCTCAACTGAGGACCTGCAGAAGGGACTAAAGACCTCAAAGTCATGCAAGTCAGGTCACTACGACCTTTGTTGATGATGTTAGAGCAGTAGGCTGGTCTCTCTCAAGCCATTCTCTGCGAAGGGCAATGCTCCCCGAAGGCAGTGTTTCTTTTGGGGCATTGGACCTCTTTTGCATTTAGGGTCTAACCTGGGTTAACATGGGGTTAGTTGATTGAAATTAGGAAGAGCTCAGAGCAGGAAAATAGGTTCTTTGAAATGTGTGGGACTTTTGGGTTCCAGGTTAAGAATCAGAACTCGCTGAAAAGGTATTGATCCACATCCTCTGCGAAACCCAATGTCATCTGCAGGTCTTTTGATCTCCTTGCATTTGGTGTTCAGGGTTTTGAATTAAATTAAGGGTCCCAGATGAGTTTCATTGAAAAAGGAATGGGTTTGATGTTAAGGCCATGTTGGCTCCAAGCCGCAGGTCTTTAAACTGCATCTGGAGCATAGCGTGCCATTAAAATTATAGGAGCCCCGGAGCAGAAGAATTAGGTTTCTGGTTTGGACTCAGGCCCCTCAAAGGCAGTGTCTCATGCAGGAATCTGAGTCAGGATCTGTTTTGCTGTTTCATTACGGGTCCAGGGTTAGACTCAGTTTTGTGGCTGAGTGGTTAGTTGCTTCGCTGAAGGTCTTTGTCTTATGTCTCAACATAAAATTTAATATTTTGTAAGATCCATTATATAACAACAATGATATGATCTTTGAGTACAATTTTGTATTTTTTGGTACTTTTCCTTCATGAAGGTTTAAAACAAATGGGATACAACAATTGGCCTTCATGTGCACCCAAAATATGATGCTGAAGTGAAAGCAGCTCATTTTAAGAGACCAATACACAGGACACACCTTTCCAGTTTCCACATATTGTTCCACCTTTGCACAAACGCAAGATCAAACGAAATTGAAAAGAATACCATTTTCAAAGGATATCAACATCACAAAGATGCTAGCTTTAAAGAGATGTCCTGTCTTCTTATCTATCTTGGTCCTTTGGTGCACGGTTACTGCATTCAGATCTTTGTTACGATTTTGTCCTTTGTCATAGATATCTTTACTTTTATTTTGGTCCATTCATCAATGAAGACTTAGATGTATCAGTATTTCTAGTAAGGTAAATTGCGCCTCCTTATAACATTTTGTACAATTACTTCTAAGTAGAAAAGAAAATGTTGCTTTCTATGATCTTCAAGTGGATGTATTAGGATAAATTCAGTAGGCTGGTAAGGTCGATTCTTCTCTCAGAAAGCCAACCTCATTAAACTCTCAAAGTTCCTCATTTTAGTTGGTTTAACTTTGTTCCGAAGTTTGTTGAAGGATAAATAGTTTTAAACAACCATGAAAAAGGGGGAAAATATTTTAGAAGGCCACCAGAAGTTATTACTTATTCTGAGTAATGGCATCATAACTTCATGGTGCATGTAGTACATCTGCAATATGACACACTGTGCTGTCATAAATATGTGGATTGCAATGAGTCTGGCTGCATAAAAAGGAAAATACACAGTAAAATGCTATGCGTGAGCTTTTCTATGCCGACTTATGACTCCCAAAATGCAGTGTGAAGCTGTTTTACACCTCTCTCTGTGTATATATTCATTGCTCCTTGTGGAAGAAAAGTGTGTCCATGTTTGAGATGATGTCTGAATGAGTGACATATATTCATCGGTTTATGGCTTCTCACATGTTTAGATGACATTTGCATTTTCCTTATGCATCAATATCGCTTCTCATCCAGTAATTTGTTGGTAGCTTCACGGCCAGGTAATAGGGGTATAACAATTAACAAAACCGTCAACCAAAGCTCCAAGTGCATGAGGAGCTGGGCTACAAGGCAAAATGTCACAGCGTTGGAGCTGAGGACATCAGCAAATGGTAAACTCTGTGACTGAGCACTGAATGTCATTTCAGTCTCTTCTTACTCATAGAATATCTATTCTCAATATATATAGCTGTGCAATATGAATATGTGTGATATAGAAATAGTATGCCAGGCATTTGTAATGGTTTTGGCATGTATTGTAAAATTTACATAGTCATAAAATATCCCAAGAGCAAACAAATTTGAGTTCTAAAGTTTTCTTGTGAATTTTAGAGTACTTGCTATATGGTATATATCAGATTTCATATTTATATTTGCACGAATTGCTGTGCAAAGAAAGACTGAATTGCTTGGCTTTGGAAGAGAGATGAATTTTGAATAGCTATGAATTTAATAGCTTGTAAAAAGAGGACCCTTAAAAGATCTAAAATAAGAAACTTTTCTTTTATATTTGATTATACAGTACAGCTGAGGTCATATCCTGTACTTGCAATGCTATCAGGAAGAGTCACTGAATGAGTCACACACTCATCACTATGCAGGTCACAAATTAACCAATTACAAATTGACAGTCATTTCAATGTGTTGGGATAGGGCCTGTTGTGGTGTCATTGGCGTCCAAAAACAGTTTAATAATTGTTCCATATTTCACATATTTTGTCAAGTGAATAAAAGTGTCCCTAATAATCCCTAATTAATAGGTATAAAACAACAAAGACAAAGTTGATGTAAAATTCACTGACATTGATCACACCCATTGACAGAGTGACCATGACCAAAAAATTATGTATTCTCTTTGTCATGCGTTTTTGAACTGTATATATTATATTAGTACTTTTACAGAAGTCGGAACACTGTTCAGTGTCTTCATAGCAAGAAAAGGAAAATGAAATTTAAAAAAACCTGTATCTCTTACATATGGTATTAGATTTTCTATAGAAAAGAATAAGTCATGTAGAAAACTGACAAACTCAAGTCAGTGGTTTGAGTCATTCAGTATACCTCTTGAGCATGCTGAGCCTCTACAAGTTCTTTTTCATGTTTTTCTTTTGAGTGCTTTCAACAGTGCTTTATTTTCGATGCTTAGGAAGCATGAGTGTGAATAATTTGATATAGTAGGCATGAAAAATAACGTGCAAGCACTTTAACAGCTGCTTGTAGATAGACTATCTACCTATCTGGCCATCGATCTATCTATCTATCTATCTATCTATCTATCTATCTATCAAAATTTGTCTATATATCTCCCTTCCTTTCATGCTTCCTTCTTTCCTTCCTTCTTTCCTTCATTCCTTCCTTCTTTCCTTCCTTCCTTACTTCATTCCTTCCTTCCTTCTTTCATTCCTTTCTCCTTCTCTTCTTTTTTTGGTTTAAGCTTTTTAGTGAATTTGTAAACAATCCCCCTGGCTGGCACTTGGCAGCTGCCATCACTGCAGCAGAACATTTGAAATTCGCGGGAAAAATGTTCATTTTAGTTTAGAAAATAAAAATTTATTGTCACAGAAGTTTACCAAAAGTTGATGGAAGCAAGATAATATTCTATTCAGACTGCATGCCAAGTTTTAATGACATAGGTGAAACAGCACGAACAGGGCAGTTGTCATAAGTTTTCCTGAAACTCCTCTCGTAATACAGGCTGCAAGCAGCTGTAAAAACCATGAAAAGTCATTTTGTATTACATTTAGGATGATACCGTAATTACAGCCTATCCACCAGCTATGCAAACAGAGAGGACCAGTTTACTGTTAAAAAGACACTTGTGACTAAATGATAGCCAATGAAGTGTCATCCTCTCTACATTTTAAAAACATGGTAAACATGCATGGAGGCTGTTTAATAAGCCATGGTCAAGAGAAGACCATTTGGTTTGCCATAAGCAAGTTTGGAGAAAAAATCAGGTGCATAACACTTTCGTTTGCCTGTCACCAACAAGCGGAATAAGTCTCCTTAAATCAAATTAACATTGAAAGTATTGGGTATGATCATGACAAATCATCAGTATTATGATTCAAGAAGTGTCATTTTCACAGTGCAACAGTCCACTCTTTTTGCATATGAAAGTGACAGACAATTGATGTATTTTATTCTGTGACATTTCTACATCATTGTTCACTGATCATGATAACTGGCATTTACATTTTGGTGATATGTGTCAGTTGCTCAATACATGTGTATCTTTTGAGTTTGTATAATTCTAATTCTGACTTGTTCTGAAATCATGTGATATTTGACAACTTGTTTTCCCTGGTCATAGCACAGTGGCTCAATTGTAGAAATATGTCATGTACAATAATACTCGCTGGCTATAGTGCCTTGGTAAGTGGTTAATGAAAGAAGATAGATAGATCATGTCAATAGATAGATAGATAGATAGATAGATAGATAGATAGATAGATAGATAGATAGATAGATAGATAGATAGATAGATAGATAGATAGATAATAAACAGCTAAAGACATTCTGTATTATTTCACTTTTAAAATCAATGTTATTGCAACTATGCTTCTATGAAATCCTCCTCTCCTTCAGACTCAAGGCCTTATTTACTAGGTCAATTAAAGCTCCCACTAAGCAGCTATAAGCTTGATGAGCAAGTTGGATCAATAAAATGATTGAGAGAAATGTTTGCAAAACATGGTATACTCATCTCCATTGATTACTTGTCTGTCTTTGCGGACATGTCTATCTATTATGCACATGTCAACCTGTACTTTACACTGCGTTCCCAATTATTATGCAACTATGCTTTTTTGCATCTCAAAAAGAAATAAAACTAATCGGATATCCTTTTCACATAATAACATGTGTGCCATCAAGCAAATATTCTGTGACTTTCATCCAATTCTGTTGTTTCGGTGAGGAGTTATGCTATATAATCAGGTTTTTGGGGTGTTCCCAATTATTATGCAATTTCTTGAAAAGCTTCCATTCCCACCCAAAATCAACAAAGTTGATTATGAATTTATATTAGAATATACCTCATAACACTAAGTAAAAAATGGAACCATCATTTCAAAGGTGGAGGCCTTCATGACCAAGAAATCAATATAATGCATCTGCATTGAAAAACCATTGAAATTGGCTTTTTTCTCAATAAAAAAGCCCCCCATGCTCATAAAAAAATTAATATCAATAAAATTCCAGCTTAGAATATATCTATAGCACACCACGGTCATACTGTGAGTTGAAACACCAAATCCGGTATCTCTGAAAAATATGACACCAAATCAAAAACCCAGACTTCTGTGTCCCATTGGAATAGCATTGGAAATGGGATGCGTTTAATTCATTTCAATATATTTGTCAAATATAGTCGTGCAACTTAATTGCCATTGGTTTACCAGGAAGGGAAATTATCACCAGCTGATGACAATCAATGTCCTTAGCCCCACATGTCAATCACCCTAGCACTGTCATCACCCTCCCATGACACTCTCACAGCACTCTAAACTTAGAGCTCAACAGGTTCACAAAAGTGTATGTGCTGCCCTCTGGAATCCAGAACAGAATCTACAATCGATCTGACACTGTCAGTGAGCTCTAACAGATTTCAGATTCAGCAACTGTTGGTTTTCTGTAGTGTTGTGGAGTAATGAATTTGTATGTTGAATTGGGCCTAAAGTTGACTATTGAATAATTTTTAATCAGCCAGTTCATGCTTTGAAACATACTTTTGCTGCAAAGTGGTACCCATTGTGGAACTTCTTTTTTCACAGAACCATGCTTTTTCTACCCAGCAAGATGTGAGTAGTCCCTGTTTGGCAGCCAGCCAGACAGCCACGCACGAGCACCCTCACTTCTCAGTATAAGCTTGTTAAGCTTGCCCTGACCAGTGACCACAACATACTTTGTGAAGTTGTAACAAAAAGATTAACTCTTCTTTGGTGTTACAGACATAATTAACTGTTTCAGATCTCTCAAAGCAATTGAATGAATGCTTTAGTGTTTCATTGTCGTCCGTTTGTAGTTTCAATTAGTTTCTTTGGAGAACGCCCTAAACTATCATTTAAATCATGCTGGCAATAGCTGTTAAAGGATTTGAAAACTTCATAATTTTATGGTGCTCATTGGCAGTGCATGTGCACTCATTGACAATTTAAAATTGTTGATTGCGCTTTGTTTATATGTTGCTGGCAGCTCAGATGTGCGTATGAGCACAAGTGATGAGGTCCCTCAACCTAGACATGACCTGACCTACTCGAATATTAATAAATGTGTCAGCTGGAGGTCATCCGATTTCTGGCAGACTCTCCAGCTGTGCTGTTCGTTCAGAGTCTGTGAGCAGACTGCTCTCACAGTGTCATGGCCTAGCCATGACTTTGACAGTGCTCAAAATCATTTTTGACTGGCTATTTAAAAAGAACTACTGCAACTATCACTTCCAAACTTGGTATAAAGTTGTATCACAGTGTCAACTAACTCTATGAATTTTGGCAGACCTATCCATTACATAATGAGGAAAAGAACCCGAAGGCTCCAGAGAAATTAGGAAATTGTCATCAGCTGCTGATGACTTTGCAGTATTTCGTGAAATTTTATAGAATTAAGTCCCGCAACTGACATGCTGCTGTGTGGTGAGGATGGCTACAAAGAGATCAGACTTTCTTCTGAGACCCAACTGATCAACCCCACACACTCAATCATCCTGTCAGGGCCAGGACTTGGCTGGAATTGCAATTGTCCTCAAATGCTGGTAATTTCCCTGACTGTTTACAGGAGAGCTCTAAACCTAAGGAAAGTGGTAAATGAGTTAGGTAATGATTTTTCATTTTGTCTGGCTATCAGAGGGTTTTTATTGCAATAAAACTGTAATTTCAATGCTATTTCAATGCAGTGAAATAACATGAATTTCTTGGCTATGAATACATCTATGTTTGAAATGATGGTTACACTTTTTCTTTTGTGTTATGGGGTATATGTTGATGGCATCTTCAGATTAGTTTGGGTCATTTTGAGTGGCCATGGATGCTTTTCCAAGAATTTGCATAATAATTGGGAACACCACAAAACATCATTATGTGGCATAACTCCCAACTGAGTCAATGGAATTGGACAAAATTGGCAGGTTATTAGCTCCATGGTACACTTATCATTACGTGTAAAGGATATTCAAATAGTGTTATTTCTTTTTTAGATAATGCAAAAAAGCATAGTTGCATAATAATTGGGAACGCAGTGAATAGGTCATCTTGACATGACTTGGCTTATCTGGATTGAGATGCAAAGCATGTTTACCATGACCATCATTATCATGGGTATGCAGATCATTTTCAATCAATGTTAATATAAACAGTAGTGAAATGCTCTTCCTAGGCACAGAAAATGGAGGAGCTCAGTTGGTGGTGCACAGGCATGTCAATCACTGGTTTCAAGGTTTGATTCCGTTTCGGCCCAGTCATCTCGACTTATTGCTTATGTTGGACTGCAGTTTCAACCATCCTGCAGCCCATTGTTGTGTCCTCTTTCTGTCTCAATAAACCTATCAAGTGCATAAATACAGGACGTACAGCCCTATTGATCCAAGCATCCATGATACTCCATATGTGGCTCTCCTACATGCACTTCAGATACAATTGTGATCAGGTGATAGCAAAAATATTTAATATGTGTTCAATTCTGAGAAGTTAATTTCCATGTTGATAATGATAACATGTACAGCAGTTTAATCTATAAAGTATATAATTTCATGTATGATCTTCAGTGTGAATCTGCAATGGCATTTTAATGTTTGTTCCAGGTATTTTCCCATATCACTACAGCTTACAAATATCAGAATGTTGTGTGAGAGAATTAAATCTACCTTTGTGTTGTTGACATGAAGTTTTATGGAGTTAATTTGTGTTTTTATAGCTTATTAATTCACCCATGTCGAGCAAAGTGTATTTTGAGCCTGTTATGTGTTTATGGGTCGCTTAATTTGTCTTTGCATGCAAGAATTTCCAGATTTTCGTGTGAATGTGAGAATATAAATAGCTCCATATCGTGCTGAACTTGCAGTACAGATCTACTGCTTGGTAAAATTTGCTTTTAAAAATCTGTGAGGGAAGATGAGTGATTACATTCACCCTCACAGGAGAAAGGAATATTCACTTTTTCAGAGATTCACCTACAGTAACTGATTTGTCAGGTGCTATAAAAACATGAAAAAGAGAATATTTCAAGTTCAAGAAAAAACATGAAAAAATGAAGTGCCAAAAGATAAAGAATATTTGATATCTGGTGCCTATATGTGGGAACTGTATCAGTTAAGATTTAAACAGATCACTACAATAGTACATGTCTTAATTAGGTTTTAATGTGGTTTTACTGATCAGTATTTTTTTATATGATCAAAGCCGCATCTTTATCTCATTGAATCCTCATAAATCATAAATCCGCTTTTGATTTGGTATTGTGATATCACACATTTAGGCATACTTATGAAAATGAGCACATTTTTGTGAAGAGTGGAAACCATGAACGAAAGAGAGAAACTTGGTAATTTTCAAGAAACAAAAAGACCTAAAAGCAAAACTCATTAAAGAAGCATCATCAATTTAAGGCACGTATACACCATGTACACCATCAGGTATCAGCATCTTTCTCTGGGGGATGTCTTGCCATACTCAAACCCAATTTTGTCATCCTCATGTGAAATCAGGCTCTCCGAAATCCCACTCTTGTTTTCAGATGAAATTGATGTTTAAATATTCATTAAAATTTACACCACCATATTCATTCTCACCATCTTTAAAAGCTTCATGTCAGATATCACATGCAAGGAGGAAGAAACACTGTTTTACAGACATCTTACAAAATACATTGCTTTCAAATGTTGTTTAACAGAGAATTTCATGAATACTAAAAGGTGAAATTGTATTACGAAATACATATTCTTTCTTGAATTTGAAAAGGAGAGAAAAACTGCATTGAACGAGAAATTGCCATATCAATATATATATCATGCCACTTCTTTACATTTTTTAGACAACTGTAGACATTCATGAATATATGAATAGCAAAATGCTAAATTGTGTGACATATTAGCATTGTTTAAATCAAATGGATATATATTTCAATGGCAACGCAGCAAAAAGAATAACTTGCATTCAAAAGCATTACAATTCACAAAATAACGACATACAATTACGTACATGAATAAGAGTTCAGCATTGCTTACGTTTCATGCAATCCCATTTTAGTTTTCCATGTCCAATGATTTTGGCTTCGATATAGCCCAATAAGGTGCTGCAGAGGCGTAAAACACACAAAAAACCAATGATTTTGGCTGAGACTTCCATGAATACTAATATCAAAGTTTGTGATACATAGTATCTCTTCATAAATTTAATGGTTGTCTTATGAATACAAATTGTGGTGAAGGGAATAATAAAACATATTTTCACTATTTTGTTGTTGACACTTGGTCACAATGCCCTCTCTGGAGTCTTACCAAGGGGAGTCACTTTGCTTTATCAATGCGCCCTCATGATCAGATGCTCCTTTTTGGCTGGGGACTGCCCAGCCAGTATAATGAGTAAATGGATCAGACCGGGATTTTGGGAAATGTCTTGTGGGTTTGATAGGGGGTTGTGGTACATGTAATTTATGTGGCAATGCTACATTTCCTCTTAACTAGGCCGCTGGACAAGCATGCTGCTGTACGACGTCATTTTGTGCTGTATCGGACGTGGGCGAAAATAACTATGATTTTCTGCAAATTCGCCATCATGGCATTGATCATCACCTTTCAGACCAGGGACGTTAAATCCCTGTTTCAGACAGCATGATTAGCAAGAGTTCCCAACAAAATAAAGCATAAGAACGCTTCAAAGTTTGTCTGTACTGACCTGTATTGGCGACTACTATAATCTGCCAAATAAATTCAGTTGAATAGATAGATTTATTAACAAGTTAAGGCCAAAAACGTCCATATGATTGTGCTGAATTGTGTGAAATTGTCAAGAAAAATTGACAGTGCAGGCCCGCACCCTTGAATGGATTTTCGCTGCCTCTGATTGGTCCAGAATCAGAAAATAAGACTGCCTGGTGGCGTCCTCTGTCAACAGTGCAGGTCTTGAAGGACACTCATTCAGGGCATACCTCGAACAGCCAGTTCAGTCTCTATGAGATTGCTGTACTTTTTTGTGGGGATTGAAGCATTGCATGGCACTCTCAAGGAATTAGTTATTCAAATGAGCAGAAGTGCCATGCTAATTAGCCCTCAACTGGCAGAGTGAACTTGGGGGGGAAAAATTATTATAGGTGAAAGAAAACAAGACAGTTGCTGGTAGAATGGATGGATAGAATGGACAGACAGATGGATAGATAGATTGAGATATTACATAGATGGAAAGATAAGTGGGCAGATGGAAAAATATCAATATCTTTATAATATATTATTTATTTAGGCATTCAGTTTCAAATATTTTTCACCAGTCCCTCCTGGCTGGTGAGTGCCCCTGGACTGTGCATTACTTTCGGTCATTCCCATAAAAATTCTTCAATAATTATTAAGCTTGAGAATTACATAGATCTACATTTTATTTTGAAAAATAAAAGAACATGTCTGTCATTCATTACAGTCATAGTTCTATTTGATGTAATTCAGTGATAACAAAAAGATTTCATTACGCCCTATCACTCGATTGATTTCACTCAATCAGCTGGGTGGATGAGTGCTTTTAAAAGGTGCCCATCTGCCCAGCTGAAGGTCTTTGCCAGTTGCCTGTGTGGTTTCGAAAGTGCATCCCCCCCCCTAGGATGAACCTGGGGGGATGATCATATTATTATGCCCCCCTAGAATTTCAAGTTATTAATACGCGGTGTGGACAATTATCTGTCATATTTAGCAATTTTCCATGATGCCAGTTGCATGAAAAAAAAACCAAGTCTCAAAGCTACGCTTCGATAATCTGTAATATATTGGCTTTTGGGCCCTAGAGTGGCCCTCAAAATCTACCGCTGCGCGAATTTCGGCCCCTTGGGCAACGCGCGAAGTTTGCGATCTCCGAAATTATCCCTCCTCTACAAAAATGAAAAATCTACACCCCTGCAGGGAACCCTAAATTTTCAGTGAACCTTCACGAGCAAAATCCCAGTTGGATTTCCTTTCAAATGAGACGTTGAATTGGCGACCCCTAGCTTGTGTCCGTATCTATGTTCAACAGTATTATATGTTGAGCAAGTAAAAGATCACTCACATGTTGAGAACTCCTGCTCCCTCTCCCTTCTCATCAATCAACCCTCGTGAGCGCCCACAACTGGGCGTAGAGGGCTGCACTTACCATATCTATCAATCTATCTATCAATTCTATGCCCCAACGCAATCCAGCTAGTCCCCAGGCACTGAATCCATGGATTCTTGTTACATTCATCATGTACGCCAAAAATAGCACTTCGTCCAGGCGGCGTAAGAAAAACATGGGTCATTCTTATCAAGTTCATAAGGTCATCAGTTTTGTAGGTCATGAGGTCCACTAAAGTCACAACACACAAAGGTCAGGAGACAGGCGTCTGCAAAAGCCATCAAGGTCAATGCTTTACTTAGGAACACATTGTTGACAACTTGTTTTCACATGATCAACATTTTACAACAATAATCAAATCAAATCATATCAGGGTCAGGAAAAGAAAGTGGAAAAGAGGTCAATGACCTCTGGGTGACCTAAGTTGACCTCAGAGGTCAAAGGTCAGAAGTAAAACATGTCACTGCATTGCCTGTATGCTTCATATTCTGATAATCAAGATGGCAAAAAAGGGGGAAGGGCAGACAGCATTTACATGCAAATGAGGGCAATTTCTATGCGAAATGAACACTGATGCATCAATGTCAGCATGTATTGAACATTTTTGAAGAATCAGATGACTGCTTTTCTTTGAAAATGATGCATAGGTGATGGATGAAGGAATGCAGGCACAGCTAAAGGTGGTTCAGAGAGGGATAGCATTGTTCTCACAAGTGAAGTAATTTTACAGTTCTCAGCAAAATAACAACTAAATTACAACCAAGTTAACATTGGTTGTCTGAGTATTTGGTATAAAATAAACACCTGCCCCAATAGCAAGAATATAGGCCTGTACTTTTTAGATCAATGACACAAGGCAGTGATCAACACCAAACAGCGGAATTGGACAAACTTTATTCAGCAGATATACCAGTATCAAACAGACTCTGAGTAGTGTTACAGACAAGTAGTCAATTTACTCGGAAAGTCAGCAACCCTTCTGTTTATTTAATTAAACTCATCTGTCCAATGGTGATAGAAATTGTCCTTGCACCCACAATACAGTGAATAGACTAATACAATAGGAATCCGATATATGTCACTGACAGCAAGACACACACAGGCAGTTTGGTGGCCGAGTGGTTAAGGATCCCACCTGCTCTGCTGAAGGTCTTTGCATGGGTTTGAACCCCAGGTGGGGAACCAGAAATTTTCACTGGACCTTCATGAGCAAAATCCCAGCTGGATGTCTTTCGGATGAGACATTGAATTGGTGGCCCCTTGTATCAGTGTCTGTGCTGGGTAAATAAAAGATCCCTCACATGGGACGCATGTGTAATAACATGTTGAGGACTCCATCAACTATATCTCTATCTACATGATCTATCATACTGGCTTTGCAAGCAACAGGTCAACCATGATATACCCAGCTGCTAACGCCTCAATATTACAACTATTCTTTGAATAAAATCTCTTCTGGCTTTTACAGCTCTAGCAATTGCTCTGAAGAAATCGTCTTTTTTCATAGTGTGGACCTATGATGTCATAGCTTGAGACTCCATTGGAACCTATGCAACTTCGGTGCTAGCTACGATGTCATAGGTGAAACTGGCCTATAGCAGTTCATGTGAACAACTTCATCATAGCCCTGCAATTATGTCATGGCCAGATTAGCCAATAATACCACTGCAAAAACTCAGGTGTTAAGTTGGGGGAGGGGGGTTGTTTATTTAAGTACCTGAAATTCAACCAAGCATGGTTAATAGGATAACTTACAATTAATCACAGTTGCCTACAAACATGCTTCTGGTCTCAATTGGATTTGATATGGACTGTTTGTAGTTTTGGTGGCTGTCTCTTTCAGTGTAAAACAAAAACTGCTTTAATCCTGTATTGCATCATAAGGACTATTGACAGCTTTTGAGTAGAGTTCCCCCTCCCCATGTGCAGTCCAACTTTGCACCTGAGTTGTTGTTGCGATATTATTGGTCAGTATAGCAATGATGTAACTGCAAGGCTATGATGAAACTGTGCACAATGAACTCGATTGGCCAGTTGGACCTATGACATCATTGCTAGCACCAATTTTGCATATCTTCCAGTGCTGAGCAATGGAGCATCTGCCTATGACATCATAGCTCCACTCTGGCACTGAAAAAAAAAACTGATTTCTTCAGATCAATTGCTAGAGCTGTAATATTTGAACCTACCCAGACCTGGAACCTCACAGCCTGAAAGCATCAAAGAAAACTCAAAGAGATGGGTTGGGGACTTGAGGTTATCTGGTCCATGGTGAATGGTAAAAACACTTTCAGTTGGATGACACCAAGCTACAGAACCCATGCAGTTCACAGAACCCTATTCTGCAATATTCTGCTTCTTTCTGCATTATGTATCTTTTCAAACCCAAAACCCCAGTGCAAAGAGGTCCAAAGACCTGTTGAGAGAGCTTGTAAACTTGGAAAGCTTAATCCACTCAACTGCCCACATGGATCCACTTCTTAGATAGATAGCAGTGTAGATAGATAACAAATAGATATATATAGAATTATGGATAGACAGATGGATACGGTAATGGCAGCCGTCTAAGCCCAGTTCTGGGCTTTCACAAGTGTTGACTGATGAGATGGGAGAGAGTGCAACATTTACCCCATTTACTTGCCAAGCTTAGACACTGACACATGGGCCATCAATTTCACATCTCACCTTAAAAACATTCAGCTATGAACCATGCATGCGAGATTTATCATCATTTATGTACATCATAGGCACAGGTGGAATTGGCAAAGCCCATTTCACCAGTGAGCTACGAAGTACAAAGTAAACAACGGCTTTAGCAAAGGCTCGTCTTCATGATCTCATTATGGTATTACCATTTGCCATGTATTTCACGTTTGTGTGTTGATAGACCATATTGTTATGCATAGAAGGAATTAGGAGGACAAATATACCCCATGTTTTGTCAATATGTAGGCCTCTAAGCTATTTGGTGTGAGATAATACTCAGTGCAAACACCTGCAAGCCAACATATTAGTAATAACAACATTCAGGTATTGTAGTTTTCATTTAATGAATCTAGTTCTGTTGTAACTGAAAGACCCATGACATCGCTTAACATGCTAGTCTTCAGAATCTCGACTCTAATTTTCTCTCATTCTGCACAATTAGAGTATGCCATGGTATGGTATATGCGTAACCTTCAGCATGTTCTCATTATCTCAGCCCTTGACTGCCCCGAGCTGTATCATTTATGGAAAGGCTAACAATGAATCTATATATTCATTTATCTGTCTGATGATCTATCTTCTATTTATTTCATCTATAATATTATTTTACTATTCACTTTGCTATCTATGGTGCCAGCAAGACTTCACTTCAAGATTGTATTTCCTTGTTTCGTATCTTTTCAACTAAAATCTCAGATCTATCAAATTTTGGAATCATGACAAGGACCAACTAAAGCCTCTCAGTCTAGACTGCTTTATTATGCATCATCCTATCGTAATCATTAGACTTAATTTCAAAATCATCTTTCATTACTTCATCTCTTTTGAGAATTAATATCATTGATTTATCCAATTGATCACCTGATTACCACACTAAGCCTCGTCTAGACTAAATTTAATGAAACCATCAAGATGACATATTGACATACATATCAGTAAGGACGGCAAAATTAATCCTCAGCAATTAATTAACAGCATAAAAATGACTCTGTGAAGCAGCTTGCCTCCGAAATCGCTTGGGGGATAATTCTGAGCCTTGTCCTTAATCAAGACTCTTAATTGCCAGCAGTGATCAGGCAAGATGATGATAGATGAGAGCAGAGTGTGGCTTTCTATTGGGCTGCAAGCTACCGAGGCAGAGATATTCGGTTCATGTTGTACCATGTCTGTCATTGTTTTTTGCACATGATGAGGATTGGATGGAATGTATGCTTACAGATTTGCCTATGGTCCTTGCTGGCTCCACTGAAGGTATGATTGCACAATGAACACCTTATCTTACTAGTCCCATTAGCCAAATAATGCAATAATATGTTAATGGCACTGCCATGAAATTCGCGCAGCATTCTCATAGAACTACTGCACTATTTTCAACTTTCCATGCAGAAGCCAATTTATCTTTTTAAAGGACTGGGGAAATGGACAGATAGATAGAATAGATAGATAAGATTAGATAGATAGATAGATAGATAGATAGATAGATAGATAGATTGCACTGACAGCTGTGTAATTCAAATCTGTGTTAAATTTGGATCTATAAATTTGGATCTATTATGTTAAATTGTTGATGTTACATAACTGATACCAATAAAACAATAGCTATTCAGAGATGACTGTTTACTATTAGACTGTTACATAATTTGTTGTTAGTTAATGAAGATTATGTAACCTTAAGTGTTTTTATGATTTCTTACTTGGTGAGTCATTTAAGTCATTAACTTTTGTGTTGACTTTTAATTTTCAGTCCCTTCTTACAATCAGGGGTATGGAAATAATTATTTCCAATGTTGATACACATGTTGATTTAAATCCCTGAAATATGTCATTGGAGGTTGTTATACGACAAGACTTAAATTTTAAAGCTATTTTGGAAGATATTTGAGGTATTTTAATTATTTACCAAACTAAAATCTGACTAAACTACTAGCTCCACTTTTATGGCAACTACAGGCACTTCCTGTCCAGGCAGTCACTGTAGACAGGAGCACCACACAGAATGAGCTGTCCTTGTGCTAAGTGAGCTTTGCTCATGGCTGCCTTCGGCAGCCATGAGCTGCGCTCATATAAAATAATGCAATTATAGTTTGTTGTCGGCATTAAGGATCAAGCAAGTGAAGGTTACATGCTACAGCTATGCAGTAGGCAGCACTAAATTAAAATGGCATATTATTGATTTTTGTTGGGTGAAAGCAGAATCATTCAAGTCATCATAATTATAATATGGTTGCCACTTTTTAGTATTACACAAAAACCAATTAAACAATTAAGATAGATTGTTAATTTCTTCCATATGTCAGATTTAAATAATATAATCTTAACACACTGTTCTCTCGCAGTCAAAAATTCAACCGTACTTGGAATAGTTACCATAAAGCAAAGTTATCAGGGCATTGTAAAACAGCAATATCTCACCATCACAATGGCATTGCTACTTTCCATCTGCCTGCTATGTTGTCCTAATCACTTATTGATCCATTGATTTATTAGTCTTTTGGTTGCGTGACAGAGCTAACAACAAGGTCTTTGGCTGTCAACCAAAACATGGCAAATTCCCAATCATCCAGTAGCATTGAACAATATCATGACATTGCTGCTACTCAGTACCCAGACGTGCCTGTTTTATCAATCTGCCGTAGCCCAAACAGCTCAACTGCTCAATGAGCGATCCAATTGGGATGTTGTTAAATGAGTCAATAAATGTGTTTAAAAATCTCTTCATTATTCTCCTATTCATTTCATTTTTATCTTCACACCTCCAGTGAATGTAGCTTTATTATGCAGTGTTATATAGCTTGTGTGAATCTTACAGCACCTTCATCACCTTGAATGTAAATTTCACATTGATTCCTTTTCTCATATAAATTTTCTCTTATTGTTCTTTCCTTTATTCCACCATACCTTTTGTTAACCGGCATCTAACAGCATCCCTGAGTATCTTCACAGTTCTGAGGCTTGAATGTCCCAAGCAGCTAAATAATGCATCACAATGTCACGCTGGCTCTTTTACAATGTGTATCTGTCATCCTCAATTTTGCACCTGTCAATTTTAATGCCCTGAAATCTGTTCCTTGCTCCAGGCCATCAACTCTGTCCATCCACAGTTATGTCTCTACTGGACCCAGAGGGACAGAGATTTATGGTCAGGTGTATTGGCTGTGATGCAAGGGCTCAGTTGGGCATTTGATAGGCCTTCTAAAACAGAATTGTGTGCTTTATGATCTATGTAATGATGCATGTAACGGTTGTCACTGAAAAACGTTTACTGTTGGAATTAACTTTTAACATGTTTTAAAATGACAATATCTATCAGGACTACTGGATGTTTATTTAGTCTGCACACAGTCTGCTCACAGTGCACAGTGCAGAGTTATTGGTAGTTTTTCTGACCGAACTGAAGTGCAGTGCACTAGTAGCCACATGAGTAGACAGAAAAAGTAGACATTGAAGCAATCTGACAGAAATTAGTCTTGTTTTGCTTCTGGCAAGTAATTGACACACTCAACATGTTATAAATCAACTATCAATGCTACACCATGATTAGTGGTACTTTCGAAGCTTCCAAAAGTCAGTGTAATTAAATACTGCCAATGTCCCAAGACCAGTAAACCTCTTAAACATTATAAAATTACAAATGATACACCTGCTGTTATTACCAATATCTTGCTGGTGTTCAAACTAAGTATTAGGCCTATCTGATTTCAAATAGCCTAAGGGACCTATATATTGACAAATCATGGGGTATATTTTTTTGTTCTCCTGATTTCTTCAATGCATAACAATATGGTCTGTCAACACACAAACGTGAAATCCATGGTAAGTAAAAATGCCAATGTGTCATGATGATGAGATTGTTGGGATGAGCCTGTCATGGTGATAAGTGATAAAACAGCAATACAAAGGCTAATGTGTTCTGTTCAACCTGTGCAATACACATGACATATGTTATAATTGAAGTAGACCTTAGCAAATTTCTATAAGTCCATTTTACATGTTTTAGCAGTGGAAGCAGGCACATTGTTTGGTTGTCAGTCTCTTCCTAACTTTGAGTCTGGTGTTGTAGCAGTTTTCCATGTTGTTCCAAGGTACATGGCTTGCCTCTTAAGGTGACAACACAGCCCAAATGGACAATGCAATGATGAAGATGATGATAATGAAAGATGAGTATTTTGGGAATTTGATGGCTGCTGTGTGAGAGCTACATGGCCAGTGTCACCATTCATTTGTCTGGGAGATTTGGTTTGCCTGTTGTGGCCAATATCTGCCATCGCCATTTAATTAAGAATGATTTCCTGAGGTTCCATACTGATTTCTTGAGATTTCTTATCATTACTTTGATTAAAGAAGCACCATTCATTGCCTTTTGGCTGCAATCATTCCTTTTAGATTTCCTTATTGCGTTTTTATCGTCTGCCATTACTCACTTGCAGGGGACCCTTGATGGAAACACTTCCTGTAATTCCTGTGACATCATGATGACTTCATTACCAAATCCACTCTCCTGTTATGGAGTAGGAGGTGCACATGCAGTCGTGCACTCAATCAAAGACCGACTTCCTTGTAGGACCCTTGTTGTTTTTGACGCTTTTAACAAGTGCCAAAATTGACAAAGTGGTCCAACATGCCAAGCTATATTTCTCTGAGACATTAATATACGTTTGGCTGAGAAACTACATGCTAGGTTGACTTCTTTTTCAGTTTGTCAGATTTAATGAAAGTCTCACGTTCTGAGTAGGGTACAACTACTTTGGGATGCCAGACAGTGGTTTTAATTGTGCACGAAAAGTTCACATGCATGGTTCCAGTATTCATTAGATTCTCAAAATGCTTTTTGGCAAGGTTCATATAACCTTCACGATGCTTTTTGCCCAACAAATGTAAATTTATTTAGGAAGTAAATAGGAGGGAATCCCTCCTGACTCAACATAGACCTTGTAAACACTTTTGCTGGAATGCAAGTATTGCATGCTTTTTATTACACTCTGAACGGTAGGAGGTATCATGGCATAAGCTCCAGGTAATCCTTATCAGCAAAATACCAACAGAATTTATGTGCTATGGATGGCATGTGTAATGCTACATTCAGGGTTACAGGATTTTTGATTAATGGTTTAGAAGTGGTAGGCTGCTGGTAGCCATGCACTCAGAATGGTTGCAATCTTGTTTGGAAAAACAAATTGAAGTTCTGTAACTATTATATCAACTTTGCATCTCATCCAAGCATCAAAATGTCATAAAAATGTGTTCCTTATTTACAAATAAAATTCTAATTGACCGTATCTCTTCTTTCTTTACAGATCGCCATGGTAACTGTACATGGAGTGACCAGAGTGAGACCACGTGCCTTCATGACGTCAATGATGTAGTGCAACTCCATGTTTATGCTGTCGTAAATCCCTGCAGCGATCCACTAGATGTGACGTTCAGTCTACAGGTCAGTAACTGCCATTTTTCAGATGCTTTTGCACTATTTAATTATTGTTGAAAAATGAGAATTGTTGCTTAACTGTTTGCTGTTAAAAGACACTTTTTGTTAAGCTTTTTTTCTTGACAAAGGAGTCATCGGCTGCTCATTTTTGTTTAGGAAATTTGGCTTTCTCTCATTTGTAATAATATCATTTCTAGCACTGTGATTGAAACCCTGAAACGAAATGTTTTTCAATTGTGTACATTGCAAGTCAAGAAATGATGGGCTTCTTCTTTTTCTTTGTTTTGCTAATTCAAACAGGTGTATGAGCTAGCCTGTACTCCAGTTGGCCTGTAATTGAGCATTCATCTCATTCGTAATGTGTGTAAATAAATAGGTTTTAATCAAACCTGTACCCAATACAATGGAAGAAAATTTTCTAGTGATGATAACTGTTTGTTGTGTCATAGATGGAACTTCTTTTTATAGAAGAGCAATTTGAGTGGAGACCATTAATTAGCCTTGTGGACAATTCAGTTGTCTTACTCATTGAAGGCAATCTGATAATAGTTTATATGAAGATATCATGGAGTTCACCCTCAACCCTATGTCCTGTCCCCCATTCCTGTTTAAGTAAGAAGACAAAAAATGCACTGGACTGCCATACTTTGTATTCCTTCTGGTTTCCATGGCAATGAGACTACTTCCTTCCTAGCTGACCCAATTGTATGACCAACTGGTTGCCGCAAACCATTTCCGGTTCCTGTTTCCGTTGCTATGGCAACGTGTGATTGCTATGGAAATGGTCGTGTGGACATTGCAATTGGATAAAGGCCCTACTGAAACTTGGGAACTGTTACTGTTGGCTGCATTACATTGTGACCTTCAAAGCGGCATGAAGAAAAGTGAATAGCAATGAATTATGAATATTCTCCTTTTTTTGGCTCGTGGCTCACTTAACCAAGGGTTGGACAACAGGCACAGTGAACCAGACCAAAATTACATAAACAAAATGCTCCAGTAAATGCAAAAGTTTGTTTCATGGTGGGAAAGTTCTTTTCTTTTCTTGTGTCTTCTAATGATCAATCTCCATCACTTTAATTCCTTCACTGTAATGATCACTAACGATAACCTGCTTGCTTTTATTTATTTGCTCTTGACCACACTTTAACCATGAGATTCCTTTTTCTCTTCCAGGCTACAAACATGAGCTGGACCTGGGAGTATACATTTGTCAACCCTGATGAGACACAACCTCTCCAGGGACTTCCCTGGGATATCGCCCTCCGAGTAGTTCTTCAGGAGAAACCAGGTGGCAGCACATTTGTGCATGCCCAGTTCTTCGAGGATGGTCTTCCTCTTCCTCGTTTCATGGACCAGACGATACCGCCCAGAGCATGTAGACACCATAGTAAGTGATAAATTCTCGGGTAGACAGTTACATTATCAAAAAATATATAAATCTACTCAACCTGCTCAATAAAGGACTGTGGTGTGTCATGCCTGAACGCAATGAGTTGTACACTATATAGAAGTTTGTGCATATTAATCATTACAATTTAGAAGTTCTGCAGAGCCCTAGATTGTGATACCCACCTTCTGTATTTCTTTATCTGAGGCATCGCTAGAGCATTATATGGAAGTCAGCCATTCATCTTTCCCCATAATGAAATGCTCTGGCAACAGCTTTTTATGTGCTTGCTCACATCTGTAGTCAGTGTGTATATATATATAAGACTCTGACAAGGCGGGCACTCGTGCGCTTTACTTGCTAATATTGTCCTCAAGCCTGCTCAACACCCTCGAGTTTCTAGCTTCTTTCTATCACAACTTTTGTGTAAAAATAGCCAACTCATAAAATGGCTGACACAAGAATAGTTTTTCAGTTCTATGGACTGCAGATGAAGTTAGCGGTTGCACTGCAGACTGCAGTAACTTAATACTGTTGTACTACTACATCTGACACACGTTTGTAACTAGCCATATATTGTTTAATTTCAGATAACTTCAACCAGTATTTACCATTGGTCATTTTCATCGTTCTGCTGGTTTTAATTCTCACTTTGGTTATTGGAATGATTGCGTTCCGTCGCCAACAGCACCGAAAGACTACCAATCGGTTGCTATACCACATGGAGATATCGCCACAGCAACCATATCAGGAAGAGCCAATCGCTAGCCAGTATTTTGACAATGGGGGTCAGACCTCGACAGTTATTAAGAACTCCTTATATGGAGATAGTGTCACTAGTGTCAATACCGAGGGAGAGGTGACGCAAAATGGAACAGCCAACGGTTCACTTCCTCCTGGTGCGGTGGGAGGAGTGGCAGAAGAAGGAAAAGCTAAATTAAAGAAGAAAACCAAGAAGAAGAAGAAAAGGAAGGAAAAGCTAAAAGAACTTCTTCCCAAATATCAAGAGAAGGAAAAAGACAAGGATGAGGTTGTTTTAAGAGTAGACTTTTTGAGGTAGCGGCCATTTTGGTCGTTATCAGAACAATCATCACTATTGAATATCAGAACAATCATCACTATTGAATATCATCACATTTTTGTCACACCATTTTGTACATTATCATTGCACAAATCATCATATTTTATACACACTGCCTTTGTACTCTGTCTTTTTTATAGGAGATGTAATAACAGAATCATTGACTATGAAGAACAATGATTTGCATTGTATCAGAAAACATATTGAACACAAACAGCGGGTTTCACAGCTAACTGAATGTTGATATATATTATACTCAGTTAAAACAGACATTATGCTGATATTATTTGTTGTACAATCAACCTTATGTAACCTTGGAGATCTAGCGTCCAAAGGGAAAACCTAGTAAGGCACATTTTGGAGTTTCTGAGAAAATTGACTTTTAAGTTCCAGTCCTTGCAGTAAGAGATGGACTTACTGGGATTTGCCAGTGTCATTCTGGGGTAACAGGCCACTTCAGGAAAAAGTAAACTTAATAAATATTTAGGAACATGTCTCAGAAGTCCTATTTTGACCTTAACTCAATTTGGCCCAATATGTGACTTACAAGGTTTTCCCTTTGGATGCTAGAAATGATGATGTAATCTCATTTTTAATGATTCACAAGTTTTTGCCATAGAGGAAATACTACAGAAGTATTTGATAAAAATTTTTTTCAATTGTTTTCTCTGACTTTCAGCAATGAAAAGTGGTTTAAAATTTTGAATATTGACTTAAAATTGACATATTTAGAGCATGTGGGCCCCTCTATGATCTTTGGATGAAAGAAAATTGGTTGTCAAACTTTGTTGCACAATACACAAAATTATCACATTAGCGTATCTAGTCATTGGGGAGGTTTAAACAAGAATTCTCATCTCATTTGAAACTGTATATATATTTTACGTTGTATATTTGTATTCGGGCATTTAATGCAATTTCAGAATTTATGCTTATGTATGATTTTGAACTGTTTTTAATCACTCATTTTTCATTTCATTCTAAGTACTGCTGATTTTTGTATATCATTAAAACATTGCAAATGTTTCTCCAAATTGTCCATGGTAATAAAACTGTCTATGCTCGTCTCTCCATACTAAAAAATGTTTGTTAATTAAACTGCAAAATTCTCTCCACTTCTTTGCAAGATATATTTTATATACTGCCAGTAAGATATTATGAAGCTGCTATGTTATAAGCATGTGTCATTGTATGTGTAGGAATTTTTTTCTTACATTCACTTACTCATCAATAAATGAAATGATAATGTAAGCCAATTGGAAACATACAAACTCTACTGATGTCAAGGTAATACTCATTCACCAATTTCTTCCTTTATAACTTAACAGGTTCCCAAATGAATTTGTTTTTGTGTTCAACTAAAGATCACTGTTTTACTTGTTTTCCTGTGTTTGTTACATCCATAGTCCTTATTTGGCCACAGAGTTTCTGTTGGTTCCCTCAGAAAGCTGCTGCGTCAGTTGCTTTTTTCAAGCACTGCATTTTGTAATGGCTTCTTGCTTTAGTTAATGAGAGAATTCAAAGAAAAATTGAATTAAACTTTCGAGCATGACTTGTGCTGAAATAAAATGTCAGTATTGAAATCTGTATTAATTGTGTTCATTTTTTCATGAAGCATATTGAAACAGTGCGTTTTGACAATCAGTTATATGCTAGACGACAAAATAATATGAAACGTTTGGGCACCATCAGTAATTCAGTATTTTTGAACTGCTTCATAATCTTCCAATTTGAGGTGTTTATTCAGCCATATTGTTGTACTGCCTTTATGAACCATTTTAGTGCTGCATTTTGTACTCTGGATCCATGGAATGATAAAACACACTGTTATTGACTGTCAAGTATCATAATAGACACTCATTCACAGCTTCAGCGTTTGCCTCGTTGATGGCTTTGTAATTCCCTATTTATTTACTTTTTCTCCTATTTCTGAAAAACCCATTTGTCTGGCTTTTTAGAAGGCTTTTCTTTCACAAATTGACCTTAAATAGAAAACAAATTGGCCCGTGATAGGTTTAAGCAAACATATTTGTACAGTGACCCACCCCGCAAACACTTAGAATTTAGCATTTATATTGTTTGTGGTCAAACGCGGTCTTCCTAATAGGCATATATATATATCAATGTCTCTGGTCCTCTTGGAGATAGTGCTTGTTTTGGACACAAAGTCCCAAGAGGACCTTTGAAGCACAATTTAGAAGGACAATCTCCAAAGACCTTTTGAGCAGTTGAGGGGCGTTTGGTGATCCTGTCTGATGACCTGGCCACCAGGGGGCTTACTCTCCTGTGACAGGGCCCTGAGCACTTGGGATCCCGGAGGACTGAGCTAAGACCTTTTGTAAAGACCTCAACTGAGGACTTGCAGAAGGGACTAAAGACCTCAAAGTCATGCAAGTCAGGTCACTACGACCTTTGTTGATGATGTTAGAGCAGTAGCCTGGTCTCTCTCTCAAGCCATTCTCTGCGAAGGGCAATGCTCCCTGAAGGCAGTGATTTCTTTAAGGGCGTTGGACCTCTTTTGCATTTGGGGTCCAACCTGGGTTAACACAGGTTAGTTGAATGAAATTAGAGAGAGCTCAGAGCAGGAAAATGGGTTTCTTTGAAATGTTAGTGACTTTTGGGTTCCAGGTTAAGAATCAGAACTCGCTGAAAAGGTATTGATCCACTGCGTCCTCTGCGAAACCCAATGTCATCTGCAGGTCTTTTGATCTCCTTGCATTGGTGTTCAGGGTTTGAATTAAATTAAGAGTCCCAGATGAGTTTCATTGAAAAAGGAATGGGTTTGATGTTAAGGCCATGTTGGTCACAATCCACATTAGATCCCTGGTTGAGATTCAGGCCCCTCAAAAGCAGTGTCTCAGGATCTGTTTTGCTGTTTCATTCAGGGTCCAGGGTTAGACTCAGCTTTGTGGCTGAGTGGTTAGTGTTCCCTCCTGTTCCTGTGAGCATGCTGAATGTCTTTGTCTAATGTCTCAACATAAAATTTAATATTTTGTAAGATCCATTATAAAACAACAATGATATGATCTTTGAGTACAATTTTGTATTTTTGGTACCTTTTCCTTCATGAAGGTTAAAAAAAAAGCAGATACAACAATTGGCCTTCACTGAACATGTGGCACCCAGAAAAGAATGCTGAAGTGAAAGGCAGTACAATTTATGACACCAGAAACTGCAACATCTGCAGTTTCCACATATTGTTCCACCTTTGTACAAACTCATGATCAAACGAAATTGAAAAGAATACCATTTTCAAAGGATATCAATATAGTAGGGGGGCTTAGTCAGAAAATCGTTCACTTTATTACAATTTTATGAGGTTTTGGTTGTGGGTAGACATGACCAAGACCTTCCAAAATCCACCGACTGCCAAGCTGATTTCGCCCCCTGGTGGCCGTATTTGGCAAATCCAATATGGCCGCCATCGGATTTTGCCGATTTTGTAACTTTTCAACCGGGCATCATAAATACTTGTGTGATACCTCTGGTTTAGGGTTTTCTTGAATGAGGAATTCATTTTTGGCATCAGTTTGGTGATTTGAGTAATTCTAGTGGCCATATTGCACAAATTCAAGATGGCCGCGCTAATATTTGGCAGACTGACATAACTTTTTACCTCTATTTTGGGGTTTTAATGAGCAAGGAATTCATTTTTTGCATTCTTTCTTTGATTGGAGCACCCCTTGTGGCCCTACTAGATTCTAACAAAGTGTTTTTGAGTCAATCGAAACCAGTTCATGTATTCTGTAGCACTTAACAAAGTATTGTAGACCTCAAGATTTTTGAATTGAGACCCTTTTTTATGTATTTTTATCTTGGAATTTATTTTTTATTTAATTTGCATTGCAAGATCAATTAATTAATAGGTAGTACAGGTAGAACTCTTTACTTTTTAGCTATCTGGCATCTTTCCACACAAAGAACAGCTTCTTGGGACTTTGCACAACGGAGGGACGGTGCAATGTCAATGAACATCAGACATAAATATTATTCATTTTAGCACAAAACCTTATCCATTTTAGCAACCAGATATCCATTGCAGACTATCACTGGAGCTGTAGGCACTGCTTGGATTTCAACCGTCAAACTGGTAATTGAAGAAATCAATATACCATCAAATAAGATGCAGTGGGACATTATGTGGGAGGGCCGTCCACTTGCAATTGTGTCTCTCACCGATAAAAAAAAAAGATGAAATACTTGCATTCGCCCTTCTGGAAAACAAAATGTAATGCAATCCATGCATTCTAGCACCCTTCCCAAACTTGGAGGTGAAAGTCCAGAGTGATTACTTGGACTAAAATATGCAATCTCTTACATATAGCATTGATATAGCGCCTAGCTCCCAGAATTGCAACAGTGGCTTTCGTAATTTCACTATGGTAGGGACACAGACTAAACACTGTATTCCAAAATGCTAGGATTTGTGGTAGCGTGTTATTGAAAAGGCAGGTGCTATGTGGACAAGATTAGGGCTAGATGCTTCAGTGATATATAACAGAAAAAGCTTGAGTTCTCTGAAAATGAGGGACGGAGAAATTGAAGCAACCCAACCTCAATTCTACCCTTTAAAATAAAAGATCAAAAGGTGTCCACAAAGCAGGTGCGTTTTGTCTGACTCACATGGTGACTTTCTTGTTCCATCGCCGAAACAATCAGATTAATGTTGATCAATGAATTAATTTTCTAATCTTGAAAAAGAGGAACATGATTCAGATGTTTTCAGTAAATTTTGAATGGCCATCTCACACAAAATCAGTGCTTGAAATTGGGACTAAACACAGAAATTGAACAAGCAATTTTGAAATTCTCCTTATGCACCAGCCAATGTGAGTTGCATGAAAACTCTCATCATATCAATAATCAGTTGGCTGTCAATCTGATTTGTGCATTGGAATAATGTATGTTATTCATTTGCCAACTGACAGGAAAAAGCAATGAAATTATTATTCTGCTTTTGGCATTATCCAAGAAAATCACTGTCAACACCGACCCAACCAATCTGCCATTTTCTGAGATCAAGATACTTCAGAGTTTGGGACACTTAGCAGTTGACACACTAAAGGCCAGATTGTCATGTCTCAATGTCCTGCTTACCAAGGAAATGTGGGCCCTTACACGCTAGCATTAAGTGATTCAAGTGTAGGCCTATCTCTATCAAATGTCAACAATGGCGAATTTCAGAAAAAAAAAGTGGCAAAAATGTACATTACTTGAAATATGGTGTTAGCAGCTTTCCTGAAAAAAAAAAAGCTATATATATTATTGGAGCACACCATTCCAAACTATTGACCAAGTGCTGTTAAAGCGACTCCTCATAATCACTTGTCAATGAGATCAGAAGTCCTTCAAATGGTCAAGGAGCCTGACAGAATTCGGGACCTTCTGGCTTACTTACTCCTTTTGCATTGGCACCATAAGAGGCACCATAAGAGGCATAACTATTTGGACAAACCTCCATCGGCTGCTCAGAATTTCGTATTGCTCTATTAATAGGCTTAGTCCAAAGCTACAATGATGATACACATTGAACAACTACTTTGCAAAGTTTAAGTTCCTGCAATGCTTACTTCAGAAGCAGCAAGACATCGAAGACAACTTTTTGCAAATTTTTGTGTCTCATGCATACCTACTTTTTTTTTTACTGTAATTCATATTAATAATTAGAAACCATTAGCAGCCGAGAATACTTGATTCTCTAAAATTTTCATCTTTGGTGTCAAACACCACAGGTTTGATTGCTGTAACACAAACACAAGCTTAAGTAAATCTTGAGATACTGCATCAACAAGTGTTAATTGTAGAGAGCAATCACGCGAAGATGCTGGAAACAGCCACCTGAATGTCCGAAAAATGTATTGTCAACTACGATGAATGAACATGATAAATTGACATGCCAATTCAACTGCATGATGGATGGTTCTTTTCCATTGTACTGTTGGTGCTAGAGGGCAGATTGAACAAGATGTTTTGGAATGTTTGTTTTTGCGGATACATATTATGGATTGTTTGAGTGAACTTGTACTTAATATACATAATATCGTACAATAACACTGACAGTTTTGTCTAGTTAAGCAGGTTCCTCCTGTCTTTTCAGGAGCACCCCTGTAAACACAGGGTCATGTTTGTGGCTATTGGTCAATGAATAAAGTTCAACTGATAAGTTTGCCACAGCATTATGCAACTCCTAGAGCACTTGGTTCATGCCATTGTCGTCAAGATTTTTGTCCTTCTTCTGTAAATTATGGATGAAGCAGGTTAGAGCTGTGTGCATGGTTGTTTGAGAGAGTGGAAATTGGAGGTAGGACCATCGCATCTTTTGTGGGTGCTTCATCTTTTTCTCTCCCTGTCGCTTCTGTGGCTTTACAGTGAATTGGAGAGTGTTGACAGGAATCCAGATGATTGCTTCGATCTTTGATGCCAACCAGCAATATTGTTTGACTTGTTCTGAACTTTCAAGATGCCGGACTAGTCAAGCAATCATCTTGAAATGATCCTTCTTAAGATCTTGTTTGTTGAGAAATTGTCTCCTGTTTAAGAGCAGAGTATCATCTTCATTGTTCACGAGATTTGTCAGGAGCATTGTGAACATACAATCCTTGAGAGTAAATATATTCAATCCACAAGCTGATTTGAGAGTGTCTTAAATGCAGGGCTTTGGAGTCGGGTAGTAAATGAACCGACTCGGACTCCGGACTCCTTTGGTTTTTTGAAAAGCGACTACGACTCCGACTCCGACTCCTTAGGTCTCCTTAATTCCGACTCCGACTCCAACTCCCGACTCCGCTTATCGGCATTATTTAACACAAATATTACATGATTAGCATTGGGCATAAAGTACTTCTAGAAATTTTCCACTGGCTTTTGTACTTGCATATCTGTTCAGGAAATTTTTATTAAAATTCAAGGTACATTTCACATTGCTGTAACTGCGTTTTTGTAAATAATTTTATTATTTTTAAGGAAATTAATTTTCGACTCCGACTCCACCTGAAAATCAAAGTTCGACTCCGACTCCGACTCTGACTCCACCAAAAAACCTCCGACTCCACGACTTCGACTCCCGACTCCGACTCCGAGCTTAAATGTTTCACTTCAATTATTCTAAAGCACTAGGAACTCAAATTCTGAGGCCAAATGAAGGTGGTCCTTTCATAGTTCAAGTATGAAACCCACATTTTAGAGATAATCTTGACGGTCAGTAGAAATAAATATCAAAGGACATTAATCATGTTAACGTTGTAAACTGTAGGAATAAAAAGGAAATTTTGGAGGTTTTTGCTGATACTGCTAGAATACATATAATTCTAAAAATGTGCATAATATGTTCTAGTTAAACCAAAGAGAAACAGACCAGCGTGTCATGAAAATGACACTGTTGATTTATTATCAATCAGCCATAACATAAGTGAGTGAGCGGTTTCTGATTGCTCCAAACTTAACTCAATTAGGCGATTTTATTTCTTGTCAGTCTATGAAAGTGACAAGACTTCATCTCAGCAGAAACATTTTCTTCTGTTATAAAACAATAATAAGGAAATCAATGAATGAAAATTTAACAACTTTTGGTGACTTAAGCATGTTGTAGGAGGTTCTACCTTTCATATGAGCTTTCTCTGATACAAGTTATCGGACAATGTTTCTTTGAGCATGATCGAGGAAAGTGACTTAATACTCATTGGTGTCATTTGCACTGACTTAAACATGTTATTTAAATCCCATATGACCATGAGGGGATAGTCCAATCAAAAAAATAATGCAAAAAATGAAATCCTCACCTATTAAAACCCCAATATAGAGGTATCACATCAGAATATGCGACGCTTAGTCAAAAAGTTATGTCAGTCCGCCAATTATTAGCGTGGCCATCTTGAATTTGCGCAATATGGCCACCAGGATTGCTCAAATCACTAAATAAATGCCAAAAATGAATTCCTCAGTCAGCAAAACCCCAAACTAGAGGTATCACACAAGTATTTACAATGCCCGGTTGAAAAGTTACGAAATTGGCAAAATCCGATGGCGGCCATATTGGATTTGCCAAATACGGCCACCAGGGGGCGAAATCAGCTTGGCAGTCGGTGGATTTTGAAAGGTCTTGGTCATGTCTACCCACAACCAAAACCTCATAAAATTGTAATAAAGTGAACGATTCCACCAAATATTGAGGCTAAGCCACCCTACTAATATCACAAAGATGCCAGCTTCAGAGAGATGTCATTTCTTCTTATCTATCTTGGTCCTTTGGTGCACGGTTACTGCATTCAGATCTTTGTTACAATTTTGTCTTTTGTCATAGATATCTTCACTTTTATTTTGGTCCATTCATCAATGGAGATTTAGATGTATTAGTATTTCTAGTAAGGTGAACTGTGCCTCCCTATAACATTATAACAAAACAACCCAAGTCAGGGTCACTGAGTAACAATATCACGAGCTGTTGTGTGAATTAATATCACTCGAGCCCGCAGGGCGAGAGTGATATTAATTCACACAACAGCGAGTGATATTGTACGAAGTGCCCTGACGCGTGGTTGTTTTGTTTTTATCACCTGGTTTTACCTCAAATTTTCAGTTATAAAGAGGGACTATTTTCTACCATTACAAAAATGTGACGTCACCATGGAGCAACAATGGACATGACGTCACAATCCCATTATTCTGGCCCTTGTTTGGTTTGTGACATCATCAGGCAGCTGAAATGCTGGTGATGTCATAACCATTGTTAAAAAATATCGCCCTTGAAGGGTGGTATTTTTTACAATATCATAGGCCCTGATATTTTGACTGTAAACAGTGATATTCACAGCCAACCAGGTGATAATTTGTGCAATAACTTGTGTGCTTTGCAAATCTAAGTATAAAAAAGAAGTTGCTTTCTATGATCTTCAAGGGGTTTTGATTTGATTTGATTTGATTTATTTATTCAAAAGAACAACATGTGAACAATACAAAAACAATGGGAGTTTAAGTAAAAATTACAACGTAACTCCCACTAAATAGCAGAATTAAACATTTTCAAATTAGTTATAAAATTCTTGATTGACACTGAATTAATAGTTCTTTCATCTAAATTATTCCATTTATTTACAATTCGATTGCTCCAAAAATATTTTCTTTTATCAGTACGGCTATAAAACACATACAGCTGTTTATTATGACCTCTACTTCTATGTACAAATTTAAAACTTCTTCCTTATCATTTATATTGAGATTTGTATGACAATTAATAACTTGGTAAAACAATATTAAATCAGAATTTTTTCTTCGAAATTCCAATGAATCTAAATTAAAAAATGTAATCTTTCTTCATACGAAACATTTTCATAGTTCAATATACGTCGGGTGAAATACCTTTGCACACGTTCTACTTTGTCTTTATTACATTTTAATATTGGTGACCAAGCCTGACTAGAATATTCTAAAAGTGGTCTGACATAACATATATACATTTTGAGATAAAACTTGTAATTGTGATTCTTAAAAATTGAAAAAAGTTTATGAAGAACAAAATACGCTTTCCTAGTAATGTTTATACAATGGAGCGTAAATTTCAAATTTGACTGGATAGTAACTCCAATATCATTAATATTGTTGACAGTTTCAATAATTTCATTATTCAATAAAAAATTAAAGTTCACTTTGTTAATACCAATAGTCAATACTTTCGTTTTGTTAGGATAAATTCAGTAAGCTGGTAAGGTCGCTTCTTCACTCAGAAAGCCAATCTCATTTTAAAAACTCTGAAAGTTCCTCATTTCAGTCTTTGTTCCGAACTTTGTTGAAGGATAAATAGTTTTAAACAATCATGAAAAAGGGGGAAAATATTTTAAAAGGCCACCGTAAGTTGACTTCTCACATGTTTAGATGACATTTGCATTTTCCTTATGCATCAATATCGCTTACTCATCCAGAAATGTGTTGGTAGCTTCAAAAAACATCCTGACATTCCAGACATGGGCAATTCCGTAAAGTCTGATTAGAGATCAGACTATTTAGCAGCTTGTGTAGCCGTACCATTACACCTTAGCTAATTCATTGTTAAACAGGCACAAGGCCAGGTAATAGGGGTATAACAAAACCATCAACCAAAGCTCCAAGTGCAACAGGAGCTGGGCTACAAGGCAAAATGTCGCTGCATCGGAGCTGAGGACATCTGAGTCCTCAGCACATGGTAAACTCTCTGACTGAGCACTGAATGTCATTTCAGTCTCTTCTTACTCATAGAATATCTATTCTCAATATAGCTGTGCAATATGAATATGTGTTATACAGAAATAGTATGCATGTTAGGCATTTCTAATGGTTTTGTCATGTATCGCAAAATTTACATAGTCATAAAATATCCCTTGAGCAAACAAATTTGAGTTCTAAAGTTTTCTTGTGAATTTTAGAGTACTTGCTATATGGTATATATCAGATTTCATATTTATATTTGCACGAATTGCTGTGCAAAGAAAGACTGGATTGCTTGGCTTTGGAAGAGAGATGAATTTAATAGCTTGTAAAAAGAGGACCCTTAAAAGATCTAAAATAAGAAACATTTATTTTATATTTGATTGTACAGTACAGCTGAGGTCATATCCTGTACTTGCAATGCTATCAGGAGAAGTCACTTAATGATTCACACATTCATCACTGTGATCACAAGTTACCCAATGACAAATTTGTCAGTTCATTTCAATGTGTTGGGATAGGGCCTGTTGTGGCGTCAGTGATGTCCACAAACAGCTTAATGTAAGTACAGTACTAATTTCTAAAAATGGCTCGTAATTTAAAATCTAGCTTTAGCTATCTATCCATTGACATTTTAAGCTAAACCTAGCTACCCTTATCCATAGCTATCTATAGCTATCCACAATTACTATTGTTTAAACAAGGGGTAAAGAGCTTTCAGTGTATAAGAAAGAATACAAATGGATAGCTATGGATAGATATGGATAAGGCCTAGTTCAAAAATAATGAAGCCAAAGTGTGACATGACCATAAAAATTTTAAAATGTTTATATCTATCAAATGACCACATAATATTGTAACAAACATGTCTAAGTTCTAGAAACTGTATTTACCATTTTGCTGTGGTTTGTGGAAATAACTGATAAAAGCTGAATATTACCAAATTTTATTTATTTTTATTTCCATGGCAGTAAAAGAAAAGTAGACTAAATGGTAACTTATCTTCAGATTAAATCTAATTTTTTTGTTGGATGACAAAAGTCATATACTCTTAAGTCTCCATGGCTGTTTTCATCCTAATTCACCAAATATTTATGAGGAAAACAGTATTTTTCGAAATTTTGTTGCAATATTAAAAAAAAAACGTACATATTTTCTCCCCAGATTTACATGTTTTCCTTTAAATGATTTTGCCTGTCCTGTGTTATGCGTCTGTATGTGGGCTTCGAATCGGTACCTAATAAGTGCCACCAGAGTGAATACAAACAGAGCAAATGATAATAGAAGTGTGTTTTTTAGCCTATTTTTCCAGACAATAAGCAAATTTTTGGTAATGGTATGACACAAAAGTCAAAAATATGTTCTGGTTTTGACCGAAATCGATTTTATATGCATTATCAATAATAACTGGATGAAGCATAAGAGTAATTACAAAATTAAAGTGAAATCTGTATTAGTTATGGCCTTTTTCAACAAATGGCCCCAAATTTTGAGAAAAGCTTTATACTAGAGTAGCTCATGGTAGTGGTGTACGCAATCATATGTCCAGAGCTAAACTCTTCAGAATTCCATTATTTATAGGTCCAGGTATGAAATTAGGTTGGTGTCACATTTCTCACAGGGGCCGAACTTTCCAAAATGGCCGCCACCAATTTTACGTCATTTTAAATAATTTTCTCAAGATAAACGTGCCATATCTCGAGAACCGTTTGAGATAGGAGGTTGTGTGACCACTCAAATTTTGCAGCATGGCAATATTATGGGGAGTACTTTATACATCTTTATATCAAAATATCAATAGTTTTAAAGAAAATTGCAAAAAACAGATTTTATTAATTTTTCATAATTAAAAATGTCAGTAAAAGCTGATAAATTAACTGCTCTCATAACAAACATTGATTCAGCACCATTAAAATACAAAGATAAGTCATTGTCAGTTCTATAAACAAACATTGGACATCTCTGATTTATTATTAGGCCTCAAAATAACCTTAAAGGCAAGGTAAAATTGGAATAAGACCGCTTTTCTATGAATATATCCAACTCTCGAACCTCGCAGATCATATTGGTTACATGTATGGAGACAGGAGGTTTTGTGATCACTCAATATTTGCAGCATTCTGGTTATATGTATGGATTTTTACACTTATCTTTGTTGCAGCTACATAATGCAACAAATTAGATGTTCTTTTGCCTGCATGTTGGGAGGGCAGGTCATCAGGCTGCATGATACCGGCAGTATCACCGTTCTTAGACCAAACAGTGTTTCTTAACTAACAATGCATTTTGCAGTGGATCTGTGTTAGTGGCTGGAGGATTGGCAGGTTGACACATCTTGCATATTTATATGCTCTTCTGTTTTACACATGAGGATGTGGGTTCAAACGCCGTTCCGGCCATGTCCAGAGGTTAACACTATAATGATTGGTATGATTGCCGTTCAGTATGGTGAGCACTAATGAGCAGATTTATCTTTCAAGAATGGGCACTATATAAAATCATACTATATTATATTATTTTATTCTGTTTATGTTGAATAGCATACAAACAGTTTAAATCAAGCTCAAACTTCGATGCTCCCATTGGTACTCATCCAGTTCAATCCTGATAGACAATGGTGTTGTGAAACATGGGCTTCAATCAGTTTTAGTGGTTTCACCTGATACTGATGTCTTGATAAACCTCATTTACCACTTGAACAAATCCTGTAAGCTGCAGAAGTTTTGTTTGAAGCTTGGAGGTTACCAAAAAACAAAGTAAACTGTTCTGTCCACACGCTGGTTGATCAAAGCGACAGCAACTGGGTCTCTTACCTCCCAGCAATTTATGCGCTGAGCGGTTGTGACATGACCAGTAAAGCGGGTCCAAAGCTATCAGGCTTGAATGCAACTTTGGAACTTTCCTTACCCCAGGGCTTTGGGGACCTGCAATGGTCACCAAAACAGAAATGTTTTTTTTGTTGGCCATGAAGAAAACAGTCTGCATCACACTTGATGAGTACAGGTGGGAGCAGTATCGCAACTTGAAGGTTGAGCTCCATTTCAACTGTTTTGTATGCCACTCAACTTCAAGAGAAGAGCATAACATTGCATGCTCAAGGCACTTTGAAGCGGGAGTCCAACCTAACATAGTCCAACCTAGCCAAATTCAATCCATCCAAGCCAATTCCTACCAATTCAATCCCATCTGATCTAATCCCAGCCAATCCCATTGAATCAAATCCCTTTCAATGTAATCTAATCCCATCCAATTAAATTTAATTCAATCACATCCAATCACATCCAGTCTTACTCATTCCAATCTAATCCTATCCAATTCAAGTGAATCCAGTCTGATTAAGCCCAATCCCATCCAAAGTAATCCTATCAATCCAATTTAATCTAATCAAATCTAAGCCAATCTAATCTAATTCAATTTAATTCAATGTAATCCAATCTAAGCTAATCCTCTCCAATCCACTCCAATTTAATCTTATTCAGTTTAGACCAATCTAAGCTAATCTTAGCCAATCTAATCTAAGCCAATTCAATCTAATCCAATCCTATCCAGTCCTGTCAAATCTAGTCAAATTTAATATGCACAATCCAATCTGATCCAATTCCCTCCAACCCAATTGAATCCTATGCAAGCTGGTCCAATGCAACGCAAACTTATCCAATTTAATCTATGCAATCCAATCCAGTTTAATCTAAGGGATGTGATCCAATCTAATCAAAGCCAATGTATCCACATGTGTGTCTATTATAATTTAGCTTGCTTGGGGAATCAACTGATTGAAAGGATTTCTCCAATTAGAAGTATAATTCCTGGATGGAAATATACCAAAAGTGATGGAATAATACCCATGCAGATTAAATTACTTCTCCAAAGTGGCATTGGGGATGAAAAAGGGAGGCAGTAGATATTTTGCACACAAAATATCCCAGGATTTCAGTGACAACGGCGGCTATAAAGAGGGCATATCTGCAGTGCAAGACATGGCAGTAGCTGCCCGTCCTCCAGCCACTAACCCAAGTCCCCTGCAATATGGTTTATGAAGAAACAATGTTTGGTCTAAGTCCAGTGATACTGCTCATATCATGCAGCCATGGTGCAGAGCCAAATCCCGCACATGCACACAAAAGAACATTAAATTTGTTGCATTTTATACTGCAACAAACTTTGTTGCAATATATAATGCAACAAACTTTGTTGCAATATATAATGCAACAAATTAAATGTTGAACATAGATTAGTGTAAAATTCCATTTAACTAGATTTGTTTGCAAGCTTCGAATGTTAGATATATTCCTAGAAAAGATGTCTGATTCTAATTTTACTATACATTTGAGGTCATTTTGAGGCCTAATAATAAATCAGAGATGTCCAATGTTTGTTTATAGAACTTGCAATGACTTATCTTTGCATTTTAATGGTGCTGAATCAATGTTTGTTATGCAAGCAGTTAATTTATCAGCTTTAACTGACATTTTTAATCATGAAAAATTAATAAAATCAGTTTTTTGCAATTTTCTTAAAAACTATTGATATTTTGATATAAAGATGTATAAACTACTCCCCATAATATTACCATGCTGCAAAATTTGAGTGGTCACACAACCTCCTATCTCAAACGGTTCTCGAGATATGGCCTGTTTATCTTGAGAAAATTATTTAAAATGACGTAAAATTGGTGGCGGCCATTTTGGAAAGTTCGGCCCCTGTGAGAAATGTGACACCAACCTAATTTCATTCCTAGACCTGTAAATAATGGAATTCTGAAGAGTTTAGCTCTGGACATATGATTGCGCACACAACTACCATGAGCTACTAGAGTATTACAGAGAGCAAAATTTTGATAATTAAACATTGAAACATACTTCAACTACTTAAATGTTTTGTTGATTATCACTACAAGTAATACTAGAATGATTGCTTTACTCCTAATAAGAAAACCATGAAAATATGATCAATATTTTCCATAGCGTTACGCTTGCGACAAAGCCCCATTTAAGAAATCTTTGTATTTTACCTCCAGAAATCAGCTGAGGACCTGGATTACTTGATTGTTTCTCAAAACTACACAGATTTTGCAATATTACATGCCAAACCAGACTTAAAACGGAGCTTTTATTACTCTGTGGCACTACAAAGTATTCTGGGCATTATGCTTGCGACCAATTCACCTACCCTGCTATGCATTGGAATTTTTTAGTGAACTAAATTTTCCACAACCATAAGAAGCTCAAAAACAGGTAAGCAGATATAAGGCTAGGTCTAAAGGGCCAAAAGATTCAACTGACACATGTAAAAGGGACACTATAGAGCATCCCATACCAGTAAGCGTCAAATTTGACTTAATTTTCGGGAGTAACCTTTGAATCCAAATAGCTCAATAATGTCAACACAGGCAATTATAAATACTTGATTTGATGGATTTATGAAGCCTGAGGATGTAGAGATTCAAAAAAGTGTTGGGAAATTGCCTTAGAATATGTCAAAATTTGTAAAACTGAAAGAATTCAAGTGGTCAAAAATGTTATGTCACGTTTTTTTAGTGAAAAAATGCTTGTTTTTCAATGTAATGCAACTCTATCTCAATAACTATGAGACAGAATGTCATGAAATTTTCAGGAAATTTGCACAAGAATGTACTTAAAGCAACGGTGTACCATTAAGTTGTCACATACAGCCATTCTCATAGTTTGAGACCCCTACAGAAAATATGCTGCTTGGCTTCATTATTTTTGAACTAGGCCATAAGACTAGTAATGAATAGCTATAGACAGCTAAGTTGAGCCACATGTAGAAATTTGTATTGTACTTGTAATTCCTTGACTGTAACAAATAACTGTTCCATATTTTGTCAAGTGAATAAAAGTGTCCCAAATTAATAGGTATTAAACAACAAAGACAAAGTTGCTGTAAAACTTACCACTGATCACACCAATTGACACTTCACTTTCAACAACAGAGTGATTTTGACAAAAAAATATTATATATACATTCTCTATTTCATGTGTTTTTGAACTGTATTAATACTTTTACAGAAGTCAGAACACTGTTCAGCAGTTCAGTGTCTTCATACCAAGCAAAGGACAAAGAAGTAAAAAAAACAAAAAAACATGTATCTCTTACATGTGGTATTAGATTTCCTATAGAAAAGAGTAAGTCATGTAGAAAACTGACAAACTCAAGTCAGTGGTTTTAAGTCATTCAGTATACCTCTTGAGCATGCTGGGGCCTCTACGAGTTCTTTTTCATGTCTTTCTTTTGAGTGCTTACAACAGTGCTTTATTTTCCATGCTTAGGAAGCATGAGTGTGAATAATTTGATATAGTAAGCATGAAAAACCATGAAAAGTCATTTTGTATTACATTTAGGATGATACTGTCATTACAGCCTATCCACTAGCTATGCAAACAGAGAGGACCAGTTTACTGTGAAAAAGACACTTTGTGACTAAATGATAGCCAATGAAGTGTCATCCTCTCTACATTTTAAAAACATGGTAAACATGCATGGAGGCTGTTTAATAAGCCATGGTCAAGAGAAGACCGTTTGGTTTGCCATAAGCAAGTTTAGAGAAAAAATCAGATGCATAATCCTTTCATTTGCCTGTCACCAACAAGCGGGATAAGTCTCCTTAAATCAAATTAACATTGAAAGTGTTGGGTATGATCATGACAAATCATCATGATTCAAGAAGACTTAGTGTCATTTTCTCAGTGCAACACTCTTTTTGCATATGAAAGTGACAGACAATTGATGTATTTTATTCTGTGACATTTCTACATCATTGTTCACTGATCATGATAACTGGCATTTACATTTTGGTGATATGTGTCAGTTGCTGTGTAACTAAATATGTGTGTATCTTTTGAGTTTGTATAATTCTAATTCTGACTTGTTCTGAAATCATGTGATATCTGACAACTTGTTTTCCCTGGTCATAGCACAGTGGCTCAATTGTAGAAATATGTCATGTTCAATAATACTCGCTGGCTATAGTGCCTTGGTAAGTGGTTAATGAAAGAAGATAGATAGATCATGTCGATAAATAGATAGATAAATAGATGGATAGATAGATAGTTAAATAAATAGATACACAGGTAGACAGATAGATAGATAGATAGATAGATAGATAGATAGATAGATAGATAGATAGATAGATAGGTAGATAGATGGATAGATAGATAGATAGATTGATTGATAGATAGATAGAGGGATAGAGAGATAAATAGATGGATAGAAGATAGATAGCTTGATAGATAGATAGAGAGATAGATAGATGGATAGAAGATAGATAGATAGATAGAGATAGATAGAGAGGCAGAGAGATAGAGAGATAGAAACTAAACAGCTAAAGACATTACGTATTCTTTCACTTTTAAAATCAATGTTACTGCAACATGTGCAAACCTGCAACTATGCTTCTATGAAATCCTCTCCCCCTCAGACTCAAGGCCTTATTTACCGGGTCAATTAAAACTCCCACTAAGCAGCTATAAGCTTGATGAGCAAGTTGGATCAATAAAATGATTGAGAGAAATGTTTGCAAAACATGGCATACTCATCTCCATTGATTACTCGTCTGTCTTTTATGGACATGTCTATCTATTATGCACATGTCAACCTGTACTTTATAGGTCATCTTGACATGACTTGGCTTATCTGGATTGAGATGCAAAGCATGTTTACCATGACCATCATTATCATGGGTAAGCAGGTCATGTTCAATCAATGTTCAATGTAAACAGTAGCGAAATGTCCTTGAGTTACAGGGGATAATTAGCTCAGTTGGTAGTACACCGACATGTCAATCATTTGGTTCCAGGTTGAATTCCATTCCTGCCGAGTCACCTCGACTTATTGCTTTTGTTGGACAGCAGTTTCAACCATCCTGCAGCCCATTGTTGTGTCCCCTTTCTGTCTGAATCAACCTATGAAGTGCATAAATACAGGACGTGAAGCCCCATTCATCCAAGCATCCATGATACTACACATGGGGCTCCCCTACATGCACTTCGAATACAATTGTGATAGTAAATGGTGGGCCTATCTAATATGTGTTCAGTTCTGAGACATGAATTTCCATATTAAAAACATTTACAGCAGTTTAATACATATAATTTCATGTATGATCTTCAGTGTGAAATGGCATTTTAATGTTTGTTCCAGGTATTTTCCCATATCACTACAGCTTACAAATATCGGAATATTGTGTGAGAGAATTAAATCTACCTTTGTGTTGTTGACATGAAGTTTTATGGAGTTAATTTGTGTTTTTATAGCTTATTAATTCACCCATGTCGAGCAGAGTGTATTTTGAGCCTGTTATGTGTTTATGGGTCACTTAATTTGTCTTTGCATGCAAGAATTTCCAGATTTTCGTGTGAATGTGAGAATTTAAATAGCCCCATATCGTGCTGAATTGGCGCTTTACTGCTCATAAAATTTGCTTTTAAAAATCTGTGAGGGAAGATGAGCGATTACATTCACCCACAAAGGAGAAAAGAATTTTCACTTTTTCAGAGATTCACCTAGTGTAACTGATTTGGCAGGTGCTATAAAAACACGAAAAAGAGAATATTTCAAGGAAAAAACATGAAAAAATGAAGTGCCAAAAGATAAAGAATATTTTATATTTGGTGCCTATATGTGGGAACTGCATCAGTAAAGATTTATAGAGATCACCATTATAAATGTTTTAATGTGGTTTTACTTATCAGTATTTTTTATATGACCAAAGCTGCATATTTATCTTACTGAATCCTCATAAATTATAAATCTGCTTTCGATTTGGTATTGTGATATCACACATTTAGGCATAGGGGAGAGTGGGGCATAACCACCCCCCGGGGCATAACCACCCACCAGTGGTTCCAGGGAGTTGGTGCCACTTAGTGAAAATATTGTTAGTTGAGGCGATTTAACTTCTGTCAGACACCTTTTTAATGGAATGGCTTTCAGGCGAATGGCAGGACCAAACTTACCAGCTCGGTTTGTTTAGATTTAAGCGATTTCATCTTATTTTTACGTTTGACGGTATGTTTGATGATATTTAACATAAAGGAGATGCAAGGGACTGGTGATAGGCATTGTGTTAGTTCATATACCTACTAATTTTCAAATGGGATTTAACTGTCATTAAATTATGTCATGAGTGATAATAGGGGTTGTAGTGGTTTTACCCCAACATGGGGCATAACCACCCGCCCCCAGTAAAAATACTATAAGGGAGTGATAGGAACAGAAGGGCTATATCAGAAAATGTACTGTAAATGTGTGAAAAACTTGGGCAGGGGTAACATAGATTATGTTATTTGGGCTGTCTGAAAAATGTGAAGATCGGTATTGGGAGGCAGAGAAATATATCAGGAATCACTACCACAGCCAAAGTGAGGACACGGATACTGTTGATATTTTCCAAGTGAAGTGCACCTGCATTTTCATCAGAAAGGGACAGAGTATCCTTTGACCACATATGGAAATCCTCTGCTTTTTGTGTCCCTAGTAACTTGGGGGTGTTGGATATGTCCCATGAGGTGGGTGGTTATGCCCCGAGCATGGGGCATAACCACCCACTTGGTACCAAAAACTATTTCATATCCCTGTGCTAAAAGGGAGAGTCATTTGATGCTGAGGGTAGGGCGAATGATTGTACTCTAAGAGTGTGTCATATTGCCAGCAGAAGTTCTTGAATGTGTTGGTCATTACAATTTCACAAGACATTTTGTCTTAGGGGGGTGGTTATGCCCCACTCTCCCCTACTTACATGTATGAAAATGAGCACATTTCTGTAAAGAGTGGAAACCATGAACGAAAGAGAGAAACTTGGTAATTTTCATGAAAAAAAAGAAAGAAAAAAGCAAAACTCATTATTAACTTAAGGCACGTATACACCATCAGGCATCAGCATCTTTCTCTGGGGGATGTCTTGCCATACGCAAATCCAATTTTGTCATCCTCATGTGAAATCAACCTCTCCAAAATCCCACTCTTGTTTTCAGATGAAATTGATATTTAAATATTGATTAAAATTTACACTACCATATTCATCCACACCCTCTTTAAAAGCTTTATGTCCGATATCATACACAAGGAGAAAGAAACACTTTTTTACAAACATCTTACAAAATACATTGCTTTCAAATGTTGTTTAACAGAGAGAATTTCATGAATACTAAAACATGTAAAAGGTGAAATTGTATTACAAAATACATATTCTTTCTTAAATTTGAAAAGGAGAGAAAAACTGCATTGAACGAGAAATTGCTATATCAACATATATATTGCGCTATTTCTTTAAATTTTTTTAAACGGCTCTGGACACACGAATAGCAAATTTATGCAAAATAGTCTGACATTTTAGCACTGTTTAAATCAAAAGGATAAATATTCAATGACAATGCAACTAAGAACAATAATTTCCATTCGAAAGCATTATGATTCACAAAATAACAATAAAAAGTCAGTATTGCTTACATGTCACACAATCTCATTTTTGTTTTGCCATTTTGGCAGAGACTTTCATGTAAACTAAAATCTAAAATTGTGTTACATATTATTTCTTCATAATTTAAAGGTTGTCTTATGAATACAAATTGTGATGTAAGGAATAATAAAATATCTTTTCATTATTTTGTTGTTGACACTCAGCAGTCAGGGAAATTATCACCAGCTGATAACAATCAATGTCCTCAGCCCCACATGACAATCACCCTAGCGCTGACTTTGGCAGTGCTCAAAAATCATCTTTGACAGGCTATTTAAAAAGAACTACTGCAACTATCACTTCCAAACTTGGTATAAAGTTGTATCACAATGTCAACTAACTCTATGAATTTTGGCAGACCTATCCATCACATAATGAGGAAAAGAACCCGAAGGCTCCAGAGAAATTAGGAAATTGTCATCAGCTGCTGATGACTTGCAGTATTTTGTGAAATCGGATAGAATTAAGTCCCGCAACTGACATGCTGCTGTGTGGTGAGGATGGCTGCAAAGAGATCAGACTTTCTTCTGAGACCCAACTGATCAACCCCACACACTCAATCATCCTGTCAGGGCCAGGACTTGGCTGGAATTGCAATTGTCCTCATATGCTGGTAATTTCCCTGACTGCTCAGTCACAACACCCTCCCGGGAGTCTTACTAAGAGGAGCCACTTTGCTTTATCAATGCACCCTCATGATCAGATGCTCCGTTTTTGCATTCATCATGTTCGTCAATACTCATCTCGACAGCCAAGTCACCAACAAGCCCAGACCACTAGCTGGGAGTCGCAAAGTGTTTTAGAATGACAATGAGTAGGCTCAGGGTCATAGACAATGACTGACAAAGGAAACTTGCAAGATTAAAAGGTATTGAGCATTTGTTGAGAAGCAGTTGAATTGATAGATGTTTAAATATTCATTGAAACTTACACGAACATATACTCTGAAATTCATCACCGTCTTTAAAAGCCTCGCATCAGATATCAGAAAGAAAAAGCACTTTTTTACAAACATCTTGAAAAACCATTGCTGTTGAATTTTGTCTCAAACAGAATTCATGAATAATGAAAGCAGGCTGCAAGGTAAAATTATGTGACATACACCTTCTTTAATTGGAAAATTTGAGAGGATTTTGGGAGGATTGGGGAGAGAAAACAGCATTAAATGAAAAATCACCATATCAACATAGTGCTCCTTATAATGCTTATATAAATCTTTTGCTCTACATATAGACACTCGTGAATAACAAAAAATCTTTTGTCACATATCATCACTATTTTCATGGTTTATGTCAATAGTGAATAGAAGCCATATTTCAACAGAAAATCATCGAAGAAAGAATAGTTTCTGTTCAAAAGCATTTTTTCACAAAATAAAAAGGCAGTATTGCTTACATTTCAATCATTTTGTAGCTCGTCTGTTTTCTTTGAAAACGAAGAGCTATTGTCGTCACTCGATCGTCGGCGTCGGTGTCGTCGTCGGCCTTGTCCCGGTTAAGGTTTGTGTAAGTGTCCATTGTGACCTTAGTTTTCCACTTAGAGTTATGAAATTTGGTACAGGTATGGGGCTATGGGTATGGATCAGGAACATGTTGAGAAATCCAAGATGGCTGCCAAAATGGCCGCCACAAAATGGCTGCCATTCTTGAACTGCCCACTGTGACCTTAATATTTTGCTTAGAGTTATGAAATTTGGTACAGGTATGGGCCTGTGGGTATGGATCGGGAACATGTTGAGAAATCCAAGATGGCAGCCATTTTGTGGCGGCCATTTTGGCATCCATCTTGCTTCATTCTTGAACTGCCCATTGTGACCTTAATATTTCACTTACAGTTATGAAATTTGGTACAGTTATTGGCCTATGGGTATGGATCAGGAACATGTTGAGAAATCCAAGATGGTGGCCATTTTGTGGTGGCCATTTTTGCAGCAATCTTTCTTCTTTCTTGAACTGCCCAGTGTAACCTGAATATTTCGCTTAGAGTTATGCAATTTGTACAGGTATTGGCCTGTGGGTATGAATGGGATACATGTTGAGAAATCTAAAATGGCCAGTTTGGCCACCAAAATGGCCACTTGAAAATGGCCGACATCCTTGAACTGCCCATAGTGACCTTAATATTTCGCTTACAGTTATGAAATTAGGTACATTTACTGGCCTGTGGGAATGGATCAGGAAAGTGTTGAGAAATCCAAGATTTCTTCATTCTTGAACTGCCCATTGTAACTTCAATATTTCGCTTAGAGTTTGAGTTATGAAATTAGCTACCGGCATTGGCCTGTGGGTTGTAATCAGGTGCACATTGATAGATTTCACAATAACAGACGAGCGTTGAAACCGCTTGCGGTTCTTGTTTCGTCGTTCAGGCAGACGCTTTCATGAATGGCAAAGGATGAAATTTTTGTTTTAATAGCATTCATAAATTTTAAGCTCTCTGGAGACTTACCAAGAGGAGTTGCTTTGCTTTATCAATGCGCCCTCATGATCAGATGCTCCTTTTTGCATTCATGATGTTCGCCAAGAATAGCACTCCGACCAGGCAGTGTAAGCAGAATATGGGTCATTCTTATTCAGGTCATAAGGTCATAATTTTCTAGGTCATGAGGTCCACTAAAGTCACAACACACAAAGGTCATTAGACAGGTGTTTCAGCAAAAGCCATCAAGGTCAATGCTTTTCTTAAGAACACATTGTTGACAACTTGTTTTCACATGATCAACATTCTACAACAACAGGTGTCAACACATGCAGCAGGTCAGAGGAAGAAAGTGGAAAAGAGGTCAATGACCTCTGAATGACCCCTGGAGACCTCAGAGGTCAAAGGATAGAAGTAAAACATGTCACTGCATTGCCTGTATGCTTCATATTCTGATAATCAAGATGGCAAAAAAGGGGGAAGGGCAGACAGCATTTACATGCAAATGAGGGCAATTTCTATGCAAAATGAACACTGATGCATCAATGTCAGCATGTATTGAACATTTTTGAAGAATCAGTTGACTGCTTTTCCTTTGAAAACGATGAATGGATGATGGATGAAGGAATGCAGGCACAGCTAAAGGTGGTTCAGAGAAGGATGGCATTATTCTCACAAGTGAAGTAATTTTACAGTTCTCAGCAAAATAACAACTAAATTACAATCAAGTTAACATTGATTGTCTGAGTATTTGATATAAAACTAGAAATGTCATAACCGGAAACCGGTGAATGATGCGCTGCCCGGACTGAGTCCTAAGGGTAAATCACACATGTATTAGTAGTTAGTGTATATCTCTCCGTGTAATAGAGTTCCCCCGTGGCCTAATTGATAAGTGCGCTTGTCAACTGGCTTTGAGGGCGGGAACTCACTTTAGTCCGAGCCCATGGGACATTAAATGGAGGCGGGTTGTATCCAGTATTCTATGCTGGGGCAACTGAAAGACCCTGGTCCCTGGATATCCCTGAATCAATTGGGTATGTGCCAGACTCCCAGTCTTCTCATCTCATCATCATACGGCGATGGCCTGCCTTGATATAGCCCACTAAGGCGCTGCAGAGGCGTAAAACACAAACAAACAAACAAACAAAATCCCTCCGTGTAATATTTCAGTCAAATCTTGGCTCACAGGATCAATGCTGTCTTGGCTAAATACACATTTCCTGGCCATCCCACTGACGCAAACTATCCACCTGTCTTTGATTTTACTCTCCTGTCTCTCGCCCAGGAGTAATTTACCAGCTTGTTATTGCTCTCTCATTTACGATTGGCAACACTGCTATTCCTTAAAAAAAGTGCAGGCACTTTTAAGAGTTGCTTGCATCTATCTATCTATCTATCTATCTATCTATCTATCTATCTATCTATCTATCTATCTATCTATCTATCTATCTATCTATCTATCTGTTTATCTATCTATCTATCTATCTATCTATCTATCTATCTATCTATCTATCTATCTATCTATGTGTTTAGCTGTCTATCTATCTGTCATTCATTCGTTCATTCCTTTGTTCATTCCTTCCTTCATTCCTTCTTTTCTTCATTCCTTCCTGCATTCTTTCTACCGAATTTGTAAACACTGGATCTAGCTGGCACCTGGCACCAGGATACTTTTAGGACAAATTTAGTATAATCAAGTTGTTGATAACAGCTAACTTTTACAGTTAACATCAAACAGGACTGCTACAAGGTGTTCTTGAAGTATAAAGTATATGCTGACCTGCTTTTTTCACTTCTAAGGGAATACTTGATATGTGAACAGCAATTAAGGTATGTTTTTCTTTACGCTTTCTTATCATTGTCAGCTAATAGTAAATAACAAGTCACATGAAATATTGTCCATTCGATTTTTGATATGATTAGCCATAGTCTGGTGCCCTGCTATGTGAATGCATACAGGCCAGAAGACCAGGCTAATGCAGCCATAGCCATGCTGGGAGAGCAGTGTGTGTAGAACTGTGGAAGAAATACTCCTAGGGAAATACTTTCAAAATGTCACAATAAAGACACTAAATGTTAGTTTAAAGATCTGGGGACAAACTTTATGACAGTAACGTAACATACAGTGAAGAAGGGCTGTGAAAGTAGTGGCAGGTGCCCAGTAGCTGTTACATAAAATTAGGCCTAAATGTTAACATTTCAGTGTGTGCAAAAAATCTTCCTTATGAAACCAAGGCACTGCCCTGCCACCTAGTGGGCAGGCAGCGCAATAAACACCTGCCCAAATAGCAAGAATATAGGCCTGTACTTTTTACATCAATGACACAAGGCAGGCAGTGATAAACAAAATATTCCACCAAACAGCAGAATTGGAGAAACTTTATTCAGCAGATATTCAATCAGGAGCCTGGAAATAGAATATATATATCAAACAGACTCTGTGTAGTGTTAAAGACTCATAGTTAATTTACTTGGAAAGTCAACAACCCTTCTGTTTATTTAATTAAACTCATCTGTCCGATGGTGATAGAAATTGTCCTGGAACCTACACTACGGCAGTCTGGGAAATAACCATCACGTCATGACAATTGCAATTCCAGGTAAGTCCTGGCCCTGACAGGATGATTGAGTGTGTGGGCTTAATCAGTTGGGTATCAAAAGGAATTCTGATCTCTGTGCACCCATCCTCATCACACAGCAGCATGACAGTAGTGGGACATATTCTATCCCATTTTGCAAGGTTCCACAAAGTCATCAGCAACTGATGACAATTTCCTCATTTTTCTGGAGCCTTCGGGTTCTTTTCCTCATTATGTAATGGATAAGCCTGCCAAAATTTATAGAGCTAGTTGATACTGTGATACAACTTTATGCCAAGTTTGGAAGTGATAGTAGCAGCTGTTATTTTTAAATAGCCTGTCAAAGATGATTTTGAGCACTGCTTAAGTCATGGCTGGGCCATGACACTTTGAGAAGGTCATGGGAGAGAGATGACAGTGCTGGGGTGAGTGTCATGTGGGGCTGAAGACATTAGTTGTCATGAGCAGATGGTAATTTCCTTGACTGTACAGTGAATAGACTAAGAGCGTTCATAATTCATGACTTCACTAGTCGACTTTACGCAGTTGACTTTTGGAGTCTATGGCTTGGCAAGCAACAGGTCAACCATGATATACCCAGCTGCTAAAGCCTCAATATTTCAACTATTCTTTGAATAAAATCTCTACTGGCCATAGGCGTACGGCGCACGCAATTTTTGGGGGGGCGAGCGACATTTGCCTGAATTTCACGATCTAAATTTATAAACATTTCAAATTATATTACCTGGAAATCATTAATTTTCAATAGTTTTTATCTAATCATCTGCCCGAATTTTTTAGCCTTTTTGCCCGAATCTTACTGTTTCCCTAACTTTTGGGGGGGCGATCGCCCCCCTGCCCCCCCTCCGATACGCCTGTGCTTCTGGCTTTTAACCTTTGAACCTACCCAGACCTGGAAGCCCAAAGTCTGAAAGCGTCAAAGAACACTCATTGAGATGGGTCGGGGACTCGAGGTTATCTGGTCCATGGTGAATGGTTAAAACACTTTCAGTTGGATGACACCAAGCTGCAGAACCCATGCAGTTCACAGAACCCTATTCTGCAATATTCTGCTTCTTTCTGCATTATATATCTTTTCAAACCCAAAACCCCGAATGCACAGAGGTCCAAAGACCTGTTGAGAGAGCTTGTAAACTTGGAAAGCTTAATCCACTCAACTGCCCACATGGATCCACTTCTTAGATAGATAGATAACAAATAGACATATATAGAATTATGGATAGACAGATAGATATGGTAATTGCACCCCTCTTAGCTCAGTTCTGGGCTTTCACAAGTGTTGACTGATGAGATGGGAGAGAGAGCAACATTTACCCCATTTACTTGCCAAGCACAGACACTGACACAGGGGCCACCAATTTCACATCTCACCTTAACAACATTCAGCTGGGATTTGTTCATGAAGGTCGACCGTCCACTGAAAATTTTGGGTTCCCCATCACGAACCATGCATGCGAGATTTATCATTGTTTATGTATATCATAGGCACAGGTGGAATGGGCAATGCCCATTTCACCTGTGGCTATGAAGTACAAAGTAAACAGTGGCTGTAGCACAGGTTTGTCTTCACAATCTCATCATGGTATTGCCGCTTGCCATGTATTTCACGTTTGTGTGTTGGACCTGTTGATAGACCATATTGTTATGCATAGAAGGAATTAGGAGGACAAATATACCCCATGTTTTGTCAATATGTAGGCCTCTAAGCTATTTGGTGTGAGATAATACTCAGTGCAAACACCTGCAAGCCAACATATTTGTAATGACAATGTTCTTCTTCTTCATCTTCATGTATGAACTCTCTTATTGTCAGTTTTTGTATTGTTTTCTGCTCTGCGCTCTGACCACTCTGCAATGTGGAATGTGGCGATCCCCATTTGATACATGAGATGGTGATCCTGGGAGTCTGCCACATACCCTAGCTATTAATTCAGGGATGTGCTGGGTCTTTCAGTTGCCCGAGTATAGAACACCAGATTCAACCCCCTCAGTCTCAATGAACAAACCCTTAAGGTATTTTATTTGTCACTTCATATATCTGAAAGGGCTTTGAACGGCAATAACTCACCATTAAAATGGCATTGCTACGTTCCATCTGCCTGCTATGTTGTCGTAATTGCTTATTGATCCATTGATTTATTAGTCTTTTGGTTGCATGACAGAGCTAACAACAAGGTCTTTGGCTGTCAACCAAAACATGGCAAATTCCCAATAATCCAGTAGCATTGAAAAATATCAATATCATGACATTGCTACTACTCAGTGCCCAGACATGCTAGTTTTGTGACTATGCCCAAGCCTAAACAGCTCAATGAGCATTGAGCAATCCCAAAAGGATGTTGTTAGTTGAGTCTATAAAAGTGTTTTAAAAGTCTCTTCTTTTTTCACCTACTATCACGATTATTACTTCATATCTTTGGTCGTCACATCTGCTGACAGCAACTTTGTTATGAATCTTTATCACAGCAAGTGTGAATTTCACATTGATGGATTTTCTCATATTAATTTTTGGTGTCTGATGTTTCTTAAAAAATATCTTCGCTGTTCTTTCCTTTAGTCAAAATGTTAACCTTTTACAGTAGCGGACAAAAGTTTAAGCAATGTCAGTTTTTCGGCAATAGAATCTATATGGGAAAATAGGTGCTCAGCTGAAAAATTTCTGCATGGATTTTCTTGCCTATGTGTCAGGGAAGTTCTACAATAGAGAAAACTTGCTCTATTTTTATCACTTACTTGAATATGTGTGATAAACAAAAATTTCAGGTGGTCTAAACTTACGGTCTGATGCTGCTTACATCCACAAAGGCCCTAAATGGCATTGTGCATTAGAGGAAAGGTGGCTAAATTATTCAATGTTATTTTAGACAAGTTATTCAAACATGTTTCATGTGATTTAAAGGCAATCATTCATGAAACAGAAAAAAAACATTTTTTAATAATTTTTTTAAATTTCAACTTAGAGGGTAATAATGGTGATTCAATGAGCCAGAATTGTTAATAAATAGAAGATCAACTAACAAGAACCAAGAAAATATGTGTCTGACACATTTTCATCCTTCTAATGGAGTATGAATACACTTGACACCCAGTCATACTGCAAAAATGGTGTTTTTGCAGGGGTTTTGTCTGATAGATCCAATTTGAAGCATCAGAAAACAACGATCGGAGTGTTTACTTACACCTGAGCATGTGTCCTGATAAAATCAAACATCTTTTGTTTGTTCGCTTTACTTATGATGAAACTACAGCCACTTTTATGGAAGGCGTAAAACTGGTCCATTCATTAACATTACATTTCAGTACACTTTCAAGAGTGGCGTCTGGAATTTTGTCTATACTGTGGGAAAAGAACGAAAGTTTGTTGATTTTATCAGGACACATACTCAGGTGAATGAAAACTCTCCTTTCACTGTTTAATGATGCTTCAAATAGGAGTCTCTTAGACAAAACCAGGCAAAAACACCATTTTTGCAGTATGACTGGGTGTTAAGTGTATTCATACTCCATTAGAAGGATGAAAATGTGTCAGACACATATTTTCTTAGTTGTTGTTAGTTGATATTTTATGTATTAACAATGTTGGCTCATCAGTCAGGGAAATTACCAGCATATGAGGACAATTGCAATTCCAGCCAAGTCCTGGCCCTGACAGGATGAGTGAGTGTGAGGGGTTGATCAGCTGGGTCTCAGAAGAAAGTCTGATCTCTTTGCAGCCATCCTCGCCACACAGCAGCATGTCAGTTGCGGGACTTACTTCTATCCAATTTCACGAAATACTGCAAAGTCATCAGCAGCTGATGACAATTTCCTAATTTCTCTGGAGCCTTGGTGTTCTTTTCCTCATTATGTAATGGATAAGTCTGCCAAAATTCATAGAGTTAGTTGACGCTGTGATACAACTTTATACCAAGTTTGGAAGTGATAGTTGCAGTAGTTCTTTTTAAATAGCCAGTCAAAGATAAAATTTTGAGCACTGCCAAAGTCATGGCTAGGCCATGACACTCTGAGAGTGTCATGGGAGGGTGATGACAATGCTTTGGTGAGTGTCATGTGGGGCTGAGGACATTGATTGTCATCAGCTGGTGATAATTTCCCTGACTGCTCATCATTCACTGACCCACTGGGTCCAGTGAATCAACAGTTCATTCGAAATTTCTGACACACCTCCAATATATTTAGACTCTGTCCCAGTATCCTGAGGGCATGACCAGTCTTCTCCTTTACACACACATTACTTACTATGCTTTCCTAATGTGTAACATCTTTAGATTTTTCATTTACCCCCCAGTTTTGACATTAGGAGCAAAACATCTAACTGGGCCCATTATCTCAGCATCTGTCAATTTCGTTCTGTGGGTTTTTGCTACCCCCCTCTTTTTGAGCCACCCCCTCCTTTTCAGTGCACCCTTGTTGCTATAGCAACTGTAGTAGCAGGGGGTCAACCCTCCAGGAGAGAACTCGCCAGGCCCACTAATGTTTATTACATATTTCAGTAATTGTCAGCAATCAAATTATTTAGATAGTCTATCTTTGTATCGTTCTATCTTATCTTTCTATCTTATCTTATCTTTCTGTCTTATCTATCTTATCTTTCTGTCTTATCTATATTTCAAGATATATAATAATTTTTGTATTTTGTTTTCTTTTTGAGAGAAAAAAAGTTTAATGCAGTAATACTATGGTCTGTTGTCTGAAAAGGTGTGAACTTGAATTGGATGACACTGTTGTTTTAATTGAGTCATTCATTACATAATTAAAGAAAATGTGTCAGGATAAATTGTACAGGTAAACGTCAAAGTCTGTATACATAGCAATTAACAAAATAAAAGGATAGGCTTATTATATTTCATATAGAAATAAATTTTATTTTTGTTTAAATTATTTCTATTCAGAAAGAGATAATAATATTATATTTGTCATAAAAATAAATTGAAATGTTGAATTTCTATGTATAATTTTCATTGGTCAGCATTTCCCCCCTGATCATTAATAGGGATATAATTAGTGCTTGTGAATGTAATTTCATTATCTTTATCCAAATTTAACCGTAAAAATTTAAGAAATAGGCTATTTCACATTATCAAATCAACATTTAACTATGATTGTTAAGTTTATTTAATGCCACAGTATAAAACATGTAACAAGAAATTCTTTTTAAAAAAGAATTGTAGGGACCTAGTATTAAATATGAGGTTCTTCGAACACATATCTGTAATATTCTATTGATTTCTTATGTATGTGCTGTTACATCTACCTCCAATGTACCGTTCATATAACTGTGATTTAACAAACCTACCTGTTACCTCATGATTAGGCATGCCTAAATACAAGTGTTGGAATCACAGATACCAAACCAGGCAATGAGCCTTTGACATTATCTATCATGAGCATGAAATTTCTATTTCTATAACAATTAATTCTGACTTGCATATTTGGATTGTTACCCTTTCCTTGTGCTTATTAACATTAGAGCAGAACTTTGTGAGAAGTTGAATATTAGAGTATTTTGACACTTACTCATAAATACTCCATTAGAACGCTGTCCACAACTCAATAAGAATGTGGTCCACAACTCAATAAGAACGCTGTCCACAACTCAATAAGAACGCGTACCCTCAAGTAGAACACCACTGCAGTACACATAAATTGATGACACATAGTACTTGGCTGATTATTTTTGTCCCAATAGTAAGGGACCTTCCATGTCAATTACTTCCTAATTTGGAGTATGCAACACAGATCTGAGATGGTCCCTACAAAAAGCATCATTCTTACATCAGGTAGGTAGACAAAAGACAGCTCTGACCAGATAGATAGATGACAGATAGATAGATAGGGTCAGTGAATCACACACTGCAAGCAGTTTGTATAAGTAGCACTGCACCTAGATTGCTGCTGTGTATCCCGTAGCCATCAGTGTTACGTACACCTTTCCTATGCCCCTATCGTGTTGACCTCTAGTTGAATCACCATTATTACCTCCTAAGTTGAAATTAAAAAAAAAATATTTAAAAATGTGTTTTCCTGTTTCATGACTAATTGCCTATAAATCACATGAAACATGTTTGAATAATTTGTCTAAAATAACATTGAATAATTTAGCCACCTTTCCACTAATGCACAATGCCATTAAGGGCCTTTGTGTGTGTAAGCAAGCATCAGACGTAAGTTTAGACCACCTGAAATTTTTGTTTATCACACATATTTTAAGAAAGTGATAAAAAGAGATCAAGTTTTCTCTGTTGCAGAACTTCCCTGATACATAGGCAAGAAAATCCATGCAGAAACTTTTCAGCTGAACACCTATTTTCCCTAATATTGCCAAAAAATTGACGTGGCCTAAACTTTTGTCCGCTACTGTATTTGCTCAATCTTCTAACAGCATCCCAGAGTTTCTTCAATGTTCTGCTGAGTGCTGAGGCTTCAATGCCCCAAACAGCTAAATAATGCATCGCATTGTCACGCTGGCTCTTTTACAAAATGTATCTGTCATCCTCAATTTTGCACCTGTCTATTTTAATGCTTCGAAATCTGTTCCTTGCTTCAGGCCATCAACTCTGTCCATCCACAGTTATGTCTCTACTGGACCCAGAGGGAAAGAGATTTATGGTCAGGTGTATTGGCTGTGATGCAACGGCTCAGTTGGGCATTTGATAGGCCTTAACCGAATTGTCTGCTTTATGATCTATGTAATGATTCATGTAACAGTTGTCACTGAAAAATATTTGCTGTTCGAATTTACTTTTGAACATTTTTAAAATGACAATATCTATCAGGACTCCTGGATGTTTATTTAGTCTGCACATTGCACTGTTGTAGGTAGTTACTCATAACTGAAGTGCAATGCACAGGTTGACAGAAAAGTCGGCATGGAAGCAGTCTGACAGAAATTAGTCTATTTTGCTTCTGACAAGCAAATGACACACTCGACATGTCGTGAATCAACCGTCAATGCTACACCATGATTAGTGGTACATTCAAAGCTTCCAAATTACAATGTAATTAAATAATGCCAATGTCCGAACACCTTGTAAACATTGTAAAATTACCATTTGTTAGAACGAATATCTTTCTTATGTTTATACTAAGTATTATCTCACATCAAATAGCTTAGAGGACTATGTATTGACAAAACAATGCTTATATTTGTCCTCCTAATTCCATCGATGCATAACAATATGGTCTATCAACACACAAACGTGAAATAAATGGTATTACCATCTATTTCACGTTTGTGTGTTCATGATGAGTAGCAATGCCATTACGTCATGATGATGAGATCATTGGGATGAGCCTTCATGGTGAAAAGTGATAAAACCCCAATACAAGGACTAATGTGTACTGTTCAACCTGTGCAATACACATGACATATGTTATAATTTAAGTAGAGCTGAGTAAATTTCTATAAGCCTATTTTAGCAGTCAAGGCAGGCAAATTGTTTGGTTGTCAGTCTGTTCCTAACTGTGAGTCTGGTGTTGTAGCAGTTTTCTATGTTGTTCCAATGTACATGGTTTGCCTCTTAAGATGACAACACAGCCCAAATGGACAATGCAATGAAAGATGAGTATTTCTGGAATTTGATGGCTGCTGGGTGACAGCTACGAGGGGCGTTCAGAAAGTTCGAGGCTTTTTTTTATATGGACACTTATTTTCAATCTAGAACTATGAATTTTTCACAGGATAAAATTCAGCATATTTGGAATGGATTTCCAAAATTTTGGACAATTTGGACATTTTAAAGTCATTCTGTGGTTGCCATGGAAACTGAAAGTTCAGCTTCTTGGGGCAGATATTACTGAAACCACTAAAGCCAATGAATTTTGGCTGTGAGAGACCTCTCTCTGTCACTTGCATTAGTGAGATTGACAACATTTGACACAAAGAATATAATATTAGCCTTAAAAAATACTCCAAAGCTCACCAAAAGCATTGATTCATATACCTGACCCATTGAAGTAAATGTTCGTTGAAGTTTCCAAACAAAAAGTTCTGTGAAAGAATTTCGGTCATCCAAAGCCTTTCCTCCTCCAGTGCTTGAAACTATAGCCCCCATGGACTAAAGTAAGGGAAAACCAGGACTTATGTAAAGCAACATATCACAGGAATAGCTAGGATGGATAATGCTGTCCATTTTGGTCTCTTGTTCATACTAGTGAATCAATGCTTTCACAAGTCCTTATGTAATCAGGGAAACACACCTTTGCCTCTCCAATTTCCCTCGCCAAATGTGGGATGCAGGAGTGCTTTCCTACATGGGTTCAGTGTAAGAATACACACATTTGGTGTGCTTGAAAGCATATTTAGAAGCTAATACCATATTTCTTGTGTGAAATATCGTCAATCCCACTAATACAAGTGACAGAGAGAAGTCTCTCACAGTCACAATTTCCTTGGCATTCTTGGTTTCAGTGTTACCTGCCCCAAGAAGCTGAACTTTCAGTTTCCATGGCAACCACAGAATGACTTAAAGGTGTCCAAATTGTCCAAAATTTTGGAAATCCATTCCAAATATCCTGAATTTTATCCTGTGAAAAATTCATGGTCCTAGATTGAAAATAAGTATCCATATGAAAAAAAGCCTCGAACTTTCTGAACGCCCCTCGTACATGGCCAGTGTCACCATTCATTTGCTGAGGAGATTTAGTTTGCCTGTTGTGGCCAATATCTGCCATCGCCACTTAATTAAGAAAGATTTCCTCAGGCTCCCCACTGATTTCTTGAGATTACTTATCATTGCTTTGATTGAAGAAGCACCATTCATTGCCTTGTGCCAACAATCATTCCTTTCAGATTTCCTTATTGTGTTTTTGTCGTCTGTCATTACTCATGTTACTGACTTACATGGAACCCTTGATTGAAACACTTCCTGTAATTCCTGAGACATCATGATGACGTCATTACCAAATCCACTCTCCTGTTATGGAGTAGGAGGTGCACGTTCAGTCATGCACTCAATCAAAGACTGACTTCCTGTCCAGGACCCTTGTTGTTCTTGACGCTTTTAATAAGTGCCAAAATTGACAAAGTGGTCCAACATGCCAAGCAATATATCTCTAAGATATTAATAGAAGTTTTGCTAAGAAACTGCATGCTGGGCTGGATTCTTTCTCAGTTGGTCAGATTTAATGAAAGTCTCAGGTTCTGGCCAAGGTACAAATACTTTGGGATGCCAGACATATCAGTTTTAATGTTGCCTGAAAAGTTCAACTTTTGATTCATCTGTCTGCAGTACATGGTTCCAGTGATGATTCGATTCTTAAGATGCTTTTTGGCGAAGTTAATTCAGGCTTCTCTGTGCTTTTTGCTTGGCAAATTAAAATGTATATCGGAAGTAATAGAATGGGATCTTTCCTGACTCAACATAGACGATGTAAACACTTTTACTGGAATGCAAATATCATATGAATATTGCATGCTTTTTATTACACTCTGAACTGTAGGAGGTATCATGGCTTACTCCCCATGCTCCAGGTAAACCTTATCAACAAAATACCAAGTGAATTTATGTGCTATGGATGGCATGTGTAACGTTACATTCAGGGTTATGGGGGTTTTTTGATTAATGGTGTGGAAATGGTAGCCATGTATTCTGAATGGTTGCTAGGCAAATGTGATTAAGAAATGCTAGTAATGGCATGTGTGTATATACTCATCAGCAAATGTTTTCGTTGCTATTGATACTAGGTGAATCAATTCCCTCTGGTTAACTGTGGAAATACAGTTTTCAATATTGGAATTGGTCGCTATTTGGAACAATTTGGATTAGTGAAATTAGGTACTATGAATAACATTCTTTTAAAATGATTCGGCTTTCCATTCTGCTGTAGTCAGGACATGCTGAATACAACAAGGTTGCTCTTTTCATTGACCGTCAATTTCCTTATTAAAGGAAACAGCGATGAATTTTTATACCTTGCAGTTTTTCAGCCATACTGAAATTGAATGAAGTTTGCACAAAATATCACTCCTTAAAACAATGAAATACATGTCTAACAAATTTTTCACCCCGATAATCCATATTCCTATTATACCATTTTCGTTACAATCTAGTTTAAGCAATTTTGAGGTCAGGAACTTCTTTATTGGGCGTCCAACGTTCAACTTTGCATCTCATCCAAACATCAAAATTTCATAAAAATGTATTCCCTTCTTTTTATTATAATATAATTCTAATTGGTCATGTCGCTTCTTTCTTTACAGATCGCCATGGCAACTGTACTTGGAGTGACCAGAGTGAGACCACGTGCCTACATGACGTCAATGATGTAGTGCAACTCCATGTTTATGCTGTTGTCAACCCCTGCAGCGATCCACTAGATGTCACTTTCAGTCTACAGGTTGGTTACCGCCATTATTCATACCCTTTTTGGAATTATTTCATCGTTATTAAGAATGATGATTAATTATGAATATTCTTTTTTTTGGCTCTCTTGACAAAGGGTTGGACAACAGGCACAGTGAACCAGACCAAAATTACATAAACAAAATGCTCCAGTAAATGCAAAAGTTTGTTTCATGGTGGGAAATTTCTTTTCTTTTCTTGTGTCTTCTAATGATCAATATCCATTACTTAAATTCCTTCATTGTAATGATCACTTATGATAACCTGCTTGCTTTTATTTATTTGCTCTTGACCACACTTTAACCATAAGATTTCTTTTTCCCTTCCAGGCTACAAACATGAGCTGGACCTGGGAATATACGTTTGTCAACCCAGATGAGACACAACCTCTCCAGGGACTTCCCTGGGATATCGCCCTCCGAGTAGTACCGCAGGAGAAACCAGGTGGCAGCACATTTGTGCATGCCCAGTTCTTCGAGGATGGTCTTCCTCTTCCTTGTTTCATGGACCAGACGATACCGCCCAGAGCATGTAGACACCATAGTAAGTGATAAATTCCAAGGTCGATACTAGAGTAACATTTCAGAAGTAAATCTACTCAAAGACTGTGGTGTGTCATGCCACAAAAAATCTTCTAATCTTTTGAGCTCTAGTGTTTGATGCAAATCTCCTGTATCTCGTTATTCTTGCCATCACAAGAAAATTATTTGAAACAGGGGAGGATCCAGAAAATTCCGGTGGGGGGGTCTATCGGGCTGTCGCGTCGCGGAACGCATAATTTGCGTAATAACGCGACTGCTCGTGGATAAAATTAACATGTAAAACTGTATAAATTTTAGTCCGGTGGGGGGGGATGCATCCCCCCCCATCCCCCCCCCCTGCGTCCGTCCCTGATTTGAAAGACTGTCGTTCATCTTTCACCAGTTGATGTGAAAACTTTTCTTCTTTCTTACACAACATTCGGGTAAAAAAGGCCAACTCATTATCAAAATCCCTTACACATAAGTAGTTTCTCAGTTGTATTGGCTACCCCGCAGTTACCTAACACTATTGCGTTGTTTCACAAGTTTGTATATATAGGGCATTTATAGGCCTAACAGACTATATTTTGTTTAATTTCAGATAACTTCAACCAGTATTTACCATTGGTCATTTTCATCGTACTGCTGGTTTTAATTCTCACTTTGGTTATTGGAATGATTGCATTCCGTCGTCAACAGCACCGAAAGACTACCAATCGGTTGCTATATCACATGGAGATATCGCCACAGCAACCATATCAGGAAGAGCCAATCGCTAGCCAGTATTTGGACAATGGGGGACAAACCTCGACAGTTATTAAGAACTCCTTATATTGAGATAGTGTCACTAGAGTCAATTCCGATGGAGAGGTGACGCAAAATGAAACAGCCAACAGTTCATTTCTTCCTGGTGCGATGGGAGGAGTGGCAGAAGAAGGAAAAGCTAAACTAAAGAAGAAAACCAAGAAGAAGAAGAAGAAATGGAAGGAAAAGCTAAAAGAACTTCTTCCTAAATATCAAGAGAAGGAAAAAGACAAGGATGAGGTTGTTTTAAGAGTAGACTTTTTGAGGTAGCGGCCATTTTGGTCACTATCAGAACAATCATCACTGTTGAATATCATCACATCATTATCACACCATTTTGTAAATTATCATTGCACAACTCATCATATTTTATAAGCACTGCCTTTATACTCTGTCATTTTTATAGGATATGTAATTACAAAATCATTGACATTGAAGTACAATGATTCGCATTGTATCAGAAAACATATTGAACACAAACAGCGGGTTTCATAGCTAACTGAATGTTGATATACTATACTCAGTTAAAACTGACATTTATGCTAAATTCATTTGTGATATAATTTGTTGTACAATCATTCCCTATGTCACTTTGGAGATGATGATATTATCTAATTTTGAATTATCCACTAGTTTTTGCCATAGATGAAAAACAGACATATTTGTGCAACTGCTCTCTCTGATTTTCAGCAATGAAAAGTGGTTTCAAATTTTGAAAGTTGGCCTAAATTAGCAAATTAAAAATATGAGCTATGCCTTGGGCATTTGGGCCACTCTGTGATCTTTGGGTGAGAAAAATTCTGAAAATAGGGTGGTCAAACTTTATTACATATTACACATCATAAACACATTTTATGTGTCTAGTCATTACTCATTAGGGAGGTTTTAACGAGAATTCTCAACTCATTCGAAAACACTTGTATATTATTTTTACGTTAGACATGTATTCAGGCATTTAATGCAATTTGAGAATTTATGCTTTCGTATGATTTAGAACTGTTTTTAATCACTCATTTTTCATTTCATTCTGAGTACTGCTGATTTTTGTATATAATTAAAGCATTGCAAATGTTTCTAAAATATCTATATTATAATTATGTTGTCAAACTGTAAATGCTCGTCTCACCATACTCAAAAATGCTTGTTTAACTGCGAAATGCTTTCAATTTCTTTGCAAGATAGATTTTATTTACTGCCAGTAAGAAATTATGAAGCAGCTGTGTTACAGTCTGAACAGTACTGATGCAAAAGTGATACTCATTCACCATTTCTTCCTTAACTGTAACTTAAGTTTTTCCAAAATGAATTTACTTTTGTATTCAACTAAAAAGCATAAATGATACTATACTACAAATTTCACATGTCTCTTTATCATTGTTTTACTTTTTTTTCCTGTTTTTGGTTCCATCCACAGTTCTTGTTTCGCCACAGAGTTTGTGGTAGTTCCCTCTCAAAGCTGCTGCGTCAGTTGCTTTTTTTAAGCACTGAATTTTGTAATGGCTACTTGCTTTAGTAACTGAAAGAAAATGAAATTACACTTTCGAACATCAATTGTACTGAAATAAATTGTCAGTATTGAAATCAATGTTTGAGTTTATTTATTTCTTGAAACAAATTGAAAGAGTGAGTTTTGACAATCCATTATACATGTAAAGAACACATCATAATATGAAATATCAGGGCAGTGGGCACTATCAGTATTTTTGAACTGTGTGTATTATATTGCCTGCTTTAGAATCTTCCAATTTCAAGGGTTTATCCAGCAAAGCCAACGTGAACTGCTCTGCCTTTAAATACACTGTATGCCCTTTATGAACCAGTTTACATTCTGTACTTTGGAATGATGAATCACTATTATGAACTGTCAAGTATTCCTACATTTTCTTTTAATCTATCATGAGAAAATCGTTACTGATTTGTGAAGAAGCCTTAGCGCGGAATATCTAATTTTTTTAGTTTATGATGTATATCGTTACCCAACCGTGGAACAACACAGTGTTTCAAGCTGAACTTCATTATTCATTCAGGAGGTGGTGGTCCCACCTCCTGTTTGTAATCGTCCGAGTTGTGAAAATGCTGGACTGACAGGATCAAAATTTTGGTTGAGTTTTTGGCTTTTGCTGGGCCCATCTAACCATCACTAAGTGTCGGCATTGACTGTTTATCTAATTAAACGTCCCATGTGGGTACTCATGACGTCATCCTTGCTTTCTAAACTTGATAATTCGGCTCGCAAATTTCCAAAATTAGGACTCTGCAGCTTCGTTTTTACCTTGAAATTCGCCCTAATAGGGACAGCCTAAAATGCGGGACCAGATCGCGGGACGGGAAACGATCGCGGGACGATCTAATTGACATGCACAGCCTGAGAAGTTGGTACTATTGAGTTCACATCTCTGTAATCAATTGATTACAAGAACCTGCCAAATACAGACTTCATTTTCAGATTGAATTGAGTTGCACTTTAAATCACACCTTCGTCATTTAATGGCCAAATGGCAATTGAACTTAGAAGGTGTCTCCATTTATTGCATTTAATCCAGTTTAACTGAATAGTACCATGCTCTCTGTAATCCATTAACTGATTACAATTGAGATTCTGACAAAATTAATGAATTAGATTTGATTTGATTTTATTCAGCCTCCAAAAGGAGATAGCATGTAAATTTATGTATATACAAAGATAAAAGAAACTCAATGATAAAAACAGTCAGTATATGCCATAAAAACATTAAATGATTAAAAATGACTAGAATGGCAATAACAAGTTGTTAGAACTTCAAATATCAATAACTTATTATTAGACTGATTGTCAGATCGAATTTAATTGCCCTTTCTATCAAGCCTTTGTCAATAAATGCCCTTTTATTGGGAAAACCTAAAACCCGGGACAAACGCCCGGGACGACACGGACGCGCGGGACGGAGCATCCCGGGACAGCCTTTGCTGATGATAGATGGTTATAGTTAGACAACTATTTGATGTACAGAAATGGCAGACCACTTTTTAGAAAGCTGAGATGATTACCTATCGATGTGAATTTTAAAAAACAGGCTTGACAAACTTTTTACCCATGAAAATATGACAGAATAGAATCCAAAATTCTTACATTATATGATTTCGTTTTTTCATGGAGATACATTTATTCATTGCTGAGAATTCATTGAAAATGCATATATATATTTTTTTTGTACAGTGTTGATGATGATCTATTGTTCGGAAAAGATGTGAATCTTTGCAGACTGATTGTCAGATTGAATTTAATGGCACTTTCAATCAAGCCTTTGTCATTAAATGCCCTTTCATTTCTTGATCACAATATAAAAATAGCTGCTAGGTTTGACAAGCTCTTATACAGGTCTAAAAAAAAAAAAAACAACTCTGAATCTATATTTTTCTTATTTATCATATACAATGTAAATTTGTAAATTTTTACTTAGAATGCAGACATAATGCTGACCAAATTTTTCTGCCATGCAGAGCAATATGCAGGCCAATTGCCAAGAAAAGATGAATACCAAATACATCTGTGGCATTTTTTACTTTTTAAAATAATTACTAACTTTAAAAAATAAATTCTTAATCTACATTTTTGTATTTAAATTTATCTTAGTTTGAAATATATTGTGGCAGGAGAATGTAGTATAGTTTCCTGATTTTTTATTTCTTTTTTGCCTTCCAGTTGGCCTGCATAGTATGCACTTGGTCTGCATGATTCCTCATGATTTGACCCCTTCCAGACTCCTTTGGTCCCACAACTGTTTCTTTTAGGGATAACCCGCAAGGCCTGCATGGTCCACATTTTACACAAAAGTAGCAGTGTACATGTAATGGGGATTCTGATTGGTCAAGACCCAAGGTCACTTGCTAGCTGGTCCATGATTAGTTCTGAAGAGAAGAGTCGACTGGTTCTCTTGGAGGGGTGTCATTAGTGTCATTATAATTAAAATGTGATTAGTGTAATTTTGAGGTTTCAGAACTTAAAATTAATTTTCCTCTGAGTTCTCTGGCTTTTTCTGTAAATATTTTGCCATGTTATTTTGCAATCTGCCAGCAAGTTTTAATTTCTAATGGCAGGTGTAGCTTGTGATACTCGGGCCACTGATCATTGGGGGAGTTGTAGCAGAGAATAGCTCCCCCAGCTGTCTGATCAATAGAGCTCAGCTCCCCCTAAGCTCCTCCCATTTCCATCACTGGACAACAAGTGTCATCCAAGTCAAAAGGCCACCACCTCCTTTCATTTCGCTTCGCGATTTGAGTTCTAGTCTTGTATACTTTTCGAGATATGGGAATATTTTGTGCCTCCCATTCTTATCGAACTATGAAGACTTAAGAGAAGGGTTTTCTCTAAATCATGTGTTAACTAATTACAATGGGGTTGTTTGCAAAATATTTTTGAGTAGTTGCTCTAATGATGTGTGTTGACATTTGTTGCATGCATCACTTTGATCTAAACGAAATCTTCCCAGCAAAAACTGACATTTCGGGCAGCCCATTGGCTAACAGGCTGTGATGTTGACCTTGCATGGGTTTCCCAGACCCAGCTTTCACTCTGACACTGTATGAATCTGTGATGCTCAGATTAGGTTGATCCACATTGGCTAGAAGCCGGGGAATCTGGCCCAGTTTAAAATGACTTCACAGCTTGTAGTTATTTTACATATATCGCGATGCTAGAGAATAGAGTCATCTCTGACATGGCACCTCAACAGCACAGAAAAGAACTTAAGATTCCATGTAAATATGTCGATTACTGTAACTGTTACTTTAACCTGCAAAGCATGTAAATGATTTAAAGGTATAATAGTATTTGTATTATTTGAAGTTTATTGATCAAAATTTATTGGGAATCATTTGCCCTTAGATGATGTGACAGGAATTATCTGCTGCAGTGCTGCTATTTTTACGCTTTAAAGATTTTTCTTGGGCGATAGGCTTATATCATCAGAGCAAATTGAATGCACTTATATATAAATTATACTAGATTTATGTTTTTCATATTCTGTTTGCTGTACTGTGTAGGCTTCATCAATGTCAATATTCGAAGTATATATTTTTGCAGATGTTTGCAAATAACCAACATTTGTTGTTATATTAAGACATTTTTTGTAGGCTGACCCCAATTGACCCAAGAAAGGTCAAGTACATGGTAGGAAGGGCTGCACTGAACACACACAATTAACTTACAAAATTTTGTTAAGTGTTTGTTCTGTGTTAATGACAGTGTGATTTTTCTTTTTTTGTGTAAGTTAAGATTTTCACCATAGGTAAAGATGATTGACCCTATTATCAGAAATATTTCTTTCTCAAAATCTCGATAAGGAGGGCTGCACCGCAGAATAACAGACAATCATTCACAGCTTCAGCATTTGCCCTGTTGATGGCTTTGTGTTTGGGCTATCTATTCAGCTTTTCTCCTTTTCTGAAAAACCCTCACTTTTTAGAAGGCTTTTCTTTCACAAATTGACCTTAAATAGAAAATAAATTGGCCTGTGATAGGTTTAAGCAAACATATTTGTACAGTGACGCCGCGGACACTTGGAATTTAGCATTTATATTGTTTGTGGTCAAACGGTGTCTTCCTAATAGGCATATATATCAATGTCTCTGGTCCTCTTGGAGATAGTGCTTGTTTTGAACATAAAGTCCCAAGAGGACCTTTGAAGCACAATTTGGAAGGACAATCTCCAAAGACCTTTTGAAGGACGTTTGCTGATCCTGTCTGATGACCTGGCCACTAGAGGGCTTACTCTCCTGTGACAGGGCCCTGAAGCCCTTGGGATCCCAGAGGACGGAGCTAAGACCTTTTGTAAAGACCTCAACTGAAAATCTGCAGAAGGGACTAAAGACCTCAAAGTCATGCAAGTCAGGTCAATACGACCTTTGTTGACGATGTTAGAACAGAAGGCTCTTTCAAGCCATTCTCTGAAGGGCAATGCTCCCCGAAGGCAGTGTTTCTTTTAGGGCATTGGACCTCTTTTGCATTTGGGGTCTAACCTGGGTTAACGCGGGTTAGTTGAATGAAATTAGGAAGAGCTCGAGCAGGAAAATGGGTTTCTTTGAAATGTTAGTGACTTTTGGGTTCCAGGTTAAGAATCAGAACTCGCTGAAAAGGTATCGATCCACATCAGCTGTGAAACCCTATGTCATCTGCAGGTCTTTTGATCTCCTTGCATTTGGTGTTCAGGGTTTTGAATTAAATTAAGAGTCCCAGATGAGTTTCATTGAAAAAGGAATGGGTTTGATGTTAAAGCCATGTTGGTCACAAGCCACAGGTCTTTAAACACGGTAAACTTGCCCACGCTCCCTGCATTTGGAGCATGGCAGAGTTTTTATAGCAGTTTAGTCTGCCATTGAAACTAGAGGAGCCCAAGAGCAGGAAAATTAGGTTCCTGGTTGAGAATCAAGCCCCTCAAAAGCAGTGTCTCAGGATTAAAACCTATTTCGCTTTTGGATTCGGGGTCCAGGGTTCACTCAACTAGGTGGATGAGAGGTTGATGATCATGATCCTGCGTGCTCCGCTGAAGGTCTTCGTCTGCATGGGTTCGAACCTCGGACGGGGAACCTAAATTTTCAGTAGACCTTCATCAATAAAATTCCCAACTAGATGTAATTTGGATTAGGTGTTAAACTGGTGATGATGTCACGTGTCCTTCAGGTACAGCCATACAGGGTGAAGCATGCCCATGATGCATGTGACATCGACATGAGTTGCTCAATTTAAGCCAGGAGTCAAACCTGGGTCCAAGATGGAGCAGCCCAAGAGTATACCACTCTGTCCACTCAAGAAATCTCAGGTCCAAGCATACAGTGAAAATAGAGATTTCTTTCAAACATTTATTTGATAAATATTGAAAATTAGACAATGATATTACAATAAAATTGATATGAATATCATTTTCTGATTCCTAGAAGAAATGAGTAATACAAGAAATTCCTCATCAGGCTCTTCTTATTATTCATGTAAGAACTAGGCCTACACTCAATAGCTGCATGTTTAATATGAATTTGTGTGATATAGGAATAGTATGTTGGGCATTTGTAATGGTTTTGCCATGTATTGCCAAATTTACATAGTCATAAAATATCAGAAAAGCAAACAAATTTGAGCTTTGAAGTTTTCTTGTGAATTTTTGAGTACTTGCTATATGGCATATATCAGATTTCATATTTATATTTGCATGAATTGCTGTGCAAAGAAAGACTGAATAACTTGCCCATGCAGGAGATGAATTTTAATAGCTTGTGGAAGAATCCCTTTTAAAAAAGATCTTAACTCAATAAATTTTTATATTTCATATTTGACTTTAATCAGTCCATGTTGACATCAACATGATCAACAGCAAATTAAAAACTAATGACTCACCGCAGAGGTTAAAAGCACAGACACAGGAATGGTTGAATGTGGTTAATTGAATATGTTATAAACACAGTGTGATACAGGTAGAGTATGGTATGACATGCTCAGACATTTCTGAGTCTGTTCAGCAGTAATAACAAAATTTAATATGCCTTAAACAGTGACTAATTACCACTCCACACTCTAAAAAACTCGGGACAAAACTGTTTTTTTACAATGAAAATGGTTTTTTGATAAACCAAACTTCCATGCAAAAACCAATATGGATTTTTCAATAAACTATTTTTGGATTTAAAAGAAACAGTTTTGTCCCAAATTTTTTTAGAGTGCATACTTTGTCAAGTGAATAAAGATGTCACTAAAAATATACTTAAAACAAAAGAAAAGTTGCAGTAAAACTCGCTGTCATTGAAAAACCCTTTTGATCACTTGACACATCATTTTCAACAACAGAGTGAAATTGTTTAAAAGGGAAAATTGTCATAATCTATATTTTAGAACTGTATTAAAACTTTTACAGAAGTCAGAACACTGTTCAGTGTCTTCATAGCAAGAAAAGGAAAAAGAAATGAAAAAAAAAACAACCTGTATCTCTAACATGTAGGAATACATTAGATTTCCTATAGAAAAGAGTAAGTCATGTAGAAAACTGACAAACTCAAGTCAGTGGTTTTAAGTCATTCAGTACACCTCTTGAGCATGCCGAGCCTCTATGAGTTCTTTTTCATGTCTTTCTTTTGAGTGCTTACAACAGTGCTTTATTTTCCATGCTTAGGAAGCATGAGTGTGAATAATTTGATATAGTAAGCACGAAAAACCATGAAAAGTCATTTTGTATTACATTTAGGATGATACTTTTATTGCAGCCTATTCACCAGCTATGCAAACAGAGAGGACCAGTTTACTGCAAAAAGGCACTTGTGACCTATGATAGCCATTGAACTGTCATTTTAAAAACACGGGAAACATGGAGGCTGTTTGATTTTCCATGGTCAAGAGAACATTTGGTTTTTCGTGAGCAAGTTTGGAGAAAAAGTCAGGTGCATAATCCTTCCATTTGCCTGTCACCAATAAGCGGGATTAGTCTCCTTGAATCAAATTAACAAGTATTGGGTATAATCATGACAAATACTCTGTAGTCTATAATTCATAATGGATCACGAAGTGCCGTGTTCACATTGCAATGGTCAACCCTTTTTCATATCAAAGTGACGGATTGTAATTTGTTGATTTATTATATTCTGTGACATTTCTACACCATTGTTCACTTATCATTATAACTGGCATTTACATTTTGGTGATATGTGTCAGTTGCAGTGTAATTGAATATGTGTGACACGTCGTGTGTATCTTTTTGAGTTTGTATAATTCTGATTCTTCAGGACTTGTTCTGAAATCATGTGATATTTGACTCACTGTGTCATAGCACAGTGGCTGAATTTTTAGAGAAAATGTCATTTTCAACAGTGTTATCAGGCTATAGTACCTTGGTAAGTGTCACCAACTTTGACAAGGAAACTTCGGCATCTTTTTAATTTCAGTAAGATAGATAGATAGATAGATAGATAGATAGATAGATAGATAGATAGATAGATAGATAGATAGATAGATAGATGGATAGATGGATAGATAAAGTTAGATAGATAGATAGATAGATAGGTAGATAGATAGAGAGAGATAGATAGATAGATACTAAACAGCCAAAGACATTCTTTATTATTCCACTCAATCAATGTTACTGCAAGTTTGCAACTATGCTTCAATGAAATCCTCCTCTCCTTCAGAATCAAGGGCTTATTTACTGGGTCAATTAAAGCTCCCACTAAGCAGCTAAAAGCTTGATGAGCAAGTTGGATCAATAAAATGATTGAGAGAAATGTTTGCAAAACATGGCATACTCATCTCCATTGATTACTCGTCTGTCTTCTATGGACATGTCTATCTATTATGCACATGTCAACCTGTACTTTATAGGTCATCTTGACATGACTCCGCTTATCTGGATTGAGATGCAAAGCATGTTTAACATGACCATCATTATCATGGGTAAGCAGGTCATGTTCTATCAATGTTAATCATGTTAATGTAAACAGTAGCTAAATGTCATTGAGTTACAGGGGATAATTAGCTCAGTTGGTAGTACACCGGCTTGTCAATCATTTGGTTCCAGGTTGAATTCCGTTCCTGCCGAGTCACCTCGACTTATTGCTTATGTTGGACAGCAGTTTCAACAATCTTGCAGCCCATTGTTGTCTCCCCTTTCTGTCTGAATCAACCTATCAAGTGCATAAATACAGAACATGAAGCCCCATTCATCCAAGCATCCATGATACTCCACATGTGGCTCCCATGCACTTCGAATACAATTGTGATAGTAAATTGTGGGCATATCTAATATGTGTTCAGTTCTGAGTCGTGAATTTCCATATTGATAACATTTACAGCAGTTTAATATATATAATTAGCTTCGCTCAGAAGCTGTTGTGGTCCCTGGCACTTCAGCATGTGCGTTAGTGTGTATGTGAGTTGCCTCCTGCAAAAACTACTGGATGGATTTAGATTTCCTTTGGCATGATGTGTTCATTTGTACTACACAATACCTGATTAAATTTTGGTGACTGTTGGAGCTTTTTTGGGTCCACAGTTAAAGAAATCTGAAAATGGCCTCTACAGTGCAGCATGCACTATCATTTTTTGCTGCAGCACTAGCAGCCAAGAGGGTATATATTTCTACATTTTCTCAGCATAAAAAGCCATAAAACGTCCGTAGAAGGTGCCAAAGCACTAAATTAGCAACATTTCAATGTTTATTTGATGAAAACCCGACCAGAATTGCCGAAATTAGCATGAAATTGTAGAAAATCTAAAGAATACTGCTGCAATAACATTTTAAGCCTAAGTCTTAATCAACTTCTTATATTCTCCACTCGGATTTTATGGTGAGAAAAGTTATATTGGATCCAAAAAAGTTATATTGGATCCAAAAAAGTTATATTGGATCCAAAAGTTATACTGGATCCAAAAAAAGTTTTATTGGATCCAAAAAATATAACTTATATTGCATGGAGAATACAACAGATATAGGATGGTAGGTCTTCCAATATATAGTATACTTGGATTCGGCAGCGCCTCATCCAATATAACTTTTCTTCATCCAATTATACTCTAAATTGGACTCCTTCCCATCCAATATTTGTATAATGAGCAGCATCTTCCAGTAGGCGCAGTTCAATTTTAAATGGACAGCGAAGCTATGTGCTCTCCGAGCGCCCGTTCTAGTTTCATGTATGATCTTCAGTGTGAATCTGCAATGGAATTTTAATGTTTGTTCCAGGTATTTTCCCATGTCACTACAGCTTATAAATATTAGAATGTTGTGAGAGAGAATTAAAATGTACCTTTGTGTTGTTGACATGATGGTTTATGGAGTTAATTTGTGTTTTTATAGCTTATTAATTCACCCATGACAAGCAGAGTGTATTTTGAGCCTGTTATGTGTTTATGGGTCGCTTAATTTGTCTTTGCATGCAAGAATTTCCAGATTTTCGTGTGAATGTGAGAATTTAAATAGCTCCATATCGTGCTGAACTTGTGCTATACTGCTCTGTAAAATTTGCTTTTAAAAATCTGTAAGGGAAGATGAGCGATTACATTCACCCTCACAAGAGAAAGGAATATTCACCTTTTCATCGATTCACCGACAGTAACTGATTTGTCAGGTGCTATAAAAACACGAAAAAGAGAATATTTCAAGGAAAAAACATGATAAAGGAAGTGCCAAAAGATAGAGACTCTAGAGTATTTGATATCTGGTGCCTTTATGTGGGAACTGTATCAGTCAAGATTTAAAGAGATCACCATTATAAATGTAGGATTAAACACTACTATATTACATGGCTTAATTAGGTTTTAATGTGGTTTTACTTATCAGTACTTTTTTATATGACCAAAGCTGCATATTTATCTTATCGAATCCTCATAAATTATAAATCTACTTTCAATTTGATATTTTGATATCACACATTTAAGCATACTTATTTTTGTAAAGAGTGGAAACCATGAACGAAAGAGAGAAACTTGGTAATCATGATAAAAAAAGAAGGTCTATAAGCAAAACTCATTAAAGAAGCATCATTAATTTAAGGCACATACACCATCAGGCATCAGCATCTTTCTCTGGGGGATGTCTTGCCAAACTCAAATCCAATTTTGTCATCCTCATGTGAAATCAACCTCTCCAAAATCCCACTCTTGTTTTCAGATGAAATTGATGTTTAAATATTCATTAAAATTTACACCACCATATTCATCCTCACCATCTTTAAAAGCTTCATGTCAGATATCGTGCATCAGAAGGAAGAAAACATGCATACAATTTTTCAGACATCTTGAGCATGTTGCGAAACCATACCTTTCCTATGTTTTTAATATTTAAAACAGATTTCATGAATAATGAAAGGTAAAATTTTGTTACACACTCCTTCCTGAATTTATAAAAGAGAGGAGAGAAAAGCAGCATTGAATGAGAAATCACCAAATCAACATATACAGTTGAGGTCAAATGTATTCATACAGCAAGGGCTGCTGAGTTCAAAGTTATGTGGCATCGTAAAATCTGCCTATATTGGAATGAAAACACTTCAGATTATATGTTGTGATTGTTTTTCAACTCATGGCAGTGAAAAAAACCAGAATCAAATATGATTTGCGGTTGTTAAAAGGCTCTGAATTCAAAATGTCCAAAATTTGGTGGGTCAAAAGAAATCATACACTTGGATTTTTCTCCAATATATGCAAAAATGAGCATTGGTAAACCAACTAAACAATGTAAATTGATGTCAGAAAGTGATGCCTCAATGCCTGATTATGTTTTGTTAATTTCTGAAATGCAAACTGTTGACTGACCTAATTGTTTCTCAAGTAATGTGATAATTACCCACTAACACATATCATTTCAATTTTTCAAAACTTATTTAAAGGAAAAAGCATGTGGCAAATACATGAAAAGGTGAATAATTGAGTTCAAATGGTCAGGAAACAAAGTGCATGCAGTATCTTAACGATTTCGCACACCAAGGTCTACCATATACACCACCATGAGGAAGTATATGGAAAATTGGTCAACAGAATAACTGCACAAGTGGGAAATGGATGGAGGCTGTCTGTCAGACAAGAGTGAATTTTAGTCAGTATGGTAACAAACAACCCAAATTAACAATGAAAGAGCTCTGTGGAGAATTATGGACACAGGAGACATAGCTGTCAACAAGTGCTAACAAATGAACATTTCACCAACATGGCCTCTAAAAGGTCTCAATAAAAAGAAGAGCCAATGCACCAAAACAAAACATCCAATTTCACCTCTAATAACTTCATGAAGTAGGAGAAAGATTTTTGGGATAAGTTATGAACCTCGACTGTACTTAAAACAGGATTAAGTGACATTTTTACTGCATTGAAGCCCATCAGCCTGTGTAGAGGCAAAGTGTGTTAAACAATGCTTGCTCACAGCAATGTCCACTATGCCTGTAACTCTCCACAGAACTCCCTTCTTTGCTAATTTTGGAGGGTGATCCACCCTTCTGACCAAAATGCATTCTTGTTTTGAAGATAGGTCCCATCTATTTCCTACTTATGCAATGATTCTGTTGACAGATAGGCTGCAGAGACCTCGCTTGTCATCTACATGAAGGCATTGGCCTGTTAAATTGTTCACATACCACATGATATCAGCACCCAGACTCTCTGAATTTGATTGCCATTGTTTTGATGTATTTTCTGCATGTTCGTTTTCCCTACAAAATATTTTGAAATTTCAAATAAAATATGTGAGCAGTAACTTATCACATCCTGCGGGAAAAACTAGGTCAGTCAATTTGTTGCTGTTCAGAAATTAACAAAACCTCATCAGACATTGAGGCATCACTTTCTGACATCAATTTACATTGTTTAGTTGGTTTACCAATGCTTATTTTGCATATATATTGGAGAAAAATCCAAGTGTATGATTTCTTTTGACCCACCAAATTTTGGACATTTTGAATTCAGAGCCTCTTAACAACTGCAAATCATATTTGATTCTGGTTTTTTTCACTGCCATGAGTTGAAAAACAATCACAACAAATAATCTGAAGTGTTTTCATTCCAATATAGGCAGATTTTACGATGCCACATAACTTTGAACACAGCAGCCCTTGCTGTATGAATACATTTGACCTCAACTGTATATATATTCTTCTTCAATTTTTTAGACAACTCTAGACATTCATGAATATATGAATAGCAAAATGCAAAATTGTGTGACATATCATCACCGTTTAAATCAATAAAAGCCACATCTCAAACGCAAAGCGGTAAAAAAGGAATAATTCCTGTTCAAAAGCAGCAAAATTCACAAAATAAAAAGGCAGTATTGCTAACATTTCGCAGGGTCTTACTTTTTTGTTTTGTCGTTTCGACAGAGACTTTAATGAATACTAAAGTATAAAATTGTGTTTGATATTGCTCCATATATAAATTTAAAGGGCGTCTCATCATGCCCATGAATAGAAAACACAATGAAGGGAAAAGCACCTTTTCATTTATATGTTGCAAACATTCAGTCACAATACTCTCTCTGGAGTCTTACCAAAGGGAGTCACTTTGCTTTGTCAATGCACCCTCATGATCAGATGCTCCTTTTGCATTCATCAAGTTCGTCAATACTCATCTCGACAGCAAAGTCACTAACAAGCCAGACAACAAGCTGGGAGTCGCAAAGTGTTTTAGAATGACAATGAGTAGGCTCAGGGTCATAGACAATGAGTGACAACGGAAACTTGTCTAAAAACAATTGCTGAAGCTCTCTTACAAGATTAAAACGTATTTAGCATTTGTTGAGAAGCAGATGAATTGATAGATGTTTAAATATTCATTGAAAATTACAGGAACATATACTCTGAAATTCATTACCATCTTAAAAAGCCTCGCATCGGATATCGTGCGTCAGAAGGACAAAGCACTTTTTTACAAACAGAATTCGTGGAAAAGAGGGAAGGGCAGACAGCATTAACATGCAAATGAGGGCAATATCTGTGCGAAATGAACACTGATGCATCAATGTCAGCATGTATTGAACATTTTTGAAGAATCAGATGACTGCTTTTCCTTTGAGAATGATGAATGGGTGATGGATGGAGGAATGCAAGCACAGCTAAAGGTGGTTGTAAGAAGGATGGCATTATTCTCACAAGTACAATAATTTTACAGTTCTCAGCCAAATAACAACTAAATTACAACCAAGTTGACATTGTCTGAATATTTGATATAAAATAAACACATGCACCAATAGCAACAGTAATAATAACTAGTCTTTTAATTGTTATATTTTGTTTTTATTTTTGTTTTTTTAAACTTGTAATTGTACTTTGTACTGTTGAAAAAAACAACAGTGAATAAAGATATTAGATTAAAAATATAGGCCTGTACTTTTTACATCAATGACACAAGGCAGGCAGTGATCAACAAAATATTCCACCAAACAGCAGAATTGTAGAAACTTTATTCAGCAGATATTCAATCAGGAGCCTGGCAATAGATTATATACCAGTATCAAACAGACTCTGTGTAGTGTTAAAGACTTGTAGTTAATTTACTTGGAAAGTCAGCAACCCTTCTGTTTATTTAATTAAACTCATCTGTCCAATGGTGATAGAAATTGTCCGGGAACCTAAAGTGAATAGGCTAATACAATAGGAATCAGATATGTCACTGACAGCAAGACAAACACTGGCAGCTTGGTGGCCGAGTGGTTAAGGATCCCACCTGCTCCGCTGAAGGTCTTTGCATGGGTTCGAACCCCAGGTGGGGAACCAGAAATTTTCACTGGACCTTCATGAGCAAAATCCCAGCTGGATGTCTTTCGGATGAGACATTGAATTGGTGGCCCCTTGTATCAGTGTCTGTGCTGGGTAAATAAAAGATCCCTCACATGGGACGCATGTGTAATAACATGTTGAGGACTCATGCTCTCTCTTTTATCTCATACATCAACTCTCTATCTATCTACATGATCTATCATACTGGCTTTGCAAGCAACAGGTCAACCATGATATACCCAGCTGCTAACGCCTCAATATTACAACTATTCTTTGAATAAAATCTCTTCAAGCTTTTAACCTTTGAACCTACCCAGACCTGGAAGCCCACAGCCTGAAAGCGTCAAAGAACACTCATTGAGATGGGTTGGGGACTGGAGGTTATCTGGTCCATGGTGAATGGTTAGAACACTTTCAGTTGGATGACACCAAGCTACAGAACCCATGCAGTTCACAGAAATTGCAATATTCTGCTTCTTTCCGCATTATTTATCTCTTCAAACCGAAAACCCCGATGCAAAGAGGTCGACAGACCAGTTGAGAGAGCTTGTAAACTTGAAAAGCTTCAGCCACTCAACTGCTAACATGGATCCACTTCTTAGATAGATAGATCAATAACAAATAGATATATATAGAATTATGGATAGACAGATAGATATGGTAATTGCAGCCCTCTAAGCCCAGTTCTGGGCGTTCACAAGGGTTGACTGATGATGTGGGAGAGAGAGCAACATTTACCCCATTTACTTGCCAAGCACAGACACTGACACAGGGGCCACCAATTTCACATCTCACCTTAACAACATTCAGCTGGGATTTGTTCATGAAGGTCAACAGTCCTCTGATAATTTTGGGTTCCTGATCTATCATTGCTTAAAGAAATGTACATCTTAGGTACAGGTGGAATGGGCAAGGCCCATTTCACCTGTGGCTATGAAAAACAACGGCTTTAAAGGCCCGTCTTCAAGATCTCATCATGGTAGTACCGCTTGCCATGTATTTCACGTTTGTGTGTTGATAGACCATATTGTTATGCATAGAAGGAATTAGGAAGAAAAATATACCCTATGTTTTGTCAATATGTAGGCCTCTAAGCTATTTGGTGTGAGATAATACTCAGTGCAAACACCTGCAAGCCAACATAATTAGTAACAACAACATTCACATATATTATCTGTCATTTCATAAATCTGAACAGGCTCTGAAGACTTAAGGTTGATTGTTCAGAGATTTAGAATTCAATAATTAAGTTGGCTGTGTAAATCTCGTATCTAGTGTTTTTATTTCTGTGGCAACTGAACTGCTGAAAGACCCATGACATCACTAAACCAACAAGTCTTCAGAATCTCACCACTCATCATCATTCATTCAACAAAAACTGGAGCATGCCATGGCATTGTAACCTTGAGCAATGTTCCCCTTATCTCTGCCCATGGGAACTTTTCTGTGACTGCCCGAAGCTGTATCATTTATGGAAAGGCTCACAATGAATCTATTCTTTTATCTGTCTGTCGATCTATCTTCTATTTATTTGATCGTTGATACTATTTTGCTATTCACTTTGCTATTTATGGTTCCATCCTTTTTGTGAATCACAATTGCAAGACTTCACTTCATGATTGTATTTCCTCATTTCGTATGTTTTCAACTAAAATCTCAGATCTATCAAATTTAGGAATCATGACAAGAACCAACAAAAGCCTCTAAAACTTAATTTTGAGATCATATTTTTCATTATTTCATATATCTTTTGAGAATTAATATCTCTGATTTATCCAATTGATCACCTGATTACCACACTAAGCCTCGTCTAGACTGAATTTAATGAAACCATCAAGGTGACATATTGACATACATATTAGTAAGGATGGCAAAATCGATCTGGAGCAATTAATTAACGGCATAAAAATGACTTAGTGAAGCAGCTTGCCTCCGGAAATCGCTTGGGGGATAATTCCAAGCCTTGTCCTTAATCAAGACTCTTAATTGCCTGCAGTGATCAGGCAAGATGATGATAGATGAGAGCAGAGTGTAGCTTTCTGTCGGGCTGCAAACTACCGAGGCAGAGATATTCATTTGGTTCCCTTGGGACCATGTCTGTCATTGCTTTTTACACATGATGAGGATTGGATGGAATGTATGCATACAGATCTGACTATGGTCTTTTTTGGGTCCGCCGAAGGTCTGACTACACCATGTTCATCTCATGTCTTACCAGTCTCATTGAACAAATAAAGCAATATATTGAAATTAAAATAATAAAATTTTAATTTGGTTGTTGTAGCATATAGACAGAGATGTGATCTGCATTAAGGACAAAGCAAGTGAAGGTTACATGCTACAACGGAAGAATACATGCTACAACGATGCATAAGGCAGCACAAAATTGAAATGATTTGTGTTGGGGTGAAAGCAGAATCATCATATTTATATGATTATCATGATTGCAACGTTTTAGTATTACATGAAAACCACTGAAACAAGTAAGATAAATTGTTAATTCATTCCATTTGGCAGATTTAAATGATATAATCTTGAACTCATTCTCATTTAGCCAAAAGTTCAAGTGTGCCTTGAATAGGTACTGTTAACATATTAAAGCAAAGTTATCGAAGCAGTGTGAAACAGCAATAACTCACCATTACAATGGCATTGCTACTTTCCATCAGCCTGCTATGTTGTCCTAATCGCATATTGATTCATGGATTATTAGTCTTTTGGTTGCATGACAGAGCTAACAACAAGGTCTTTGGCTGTCAACCAAAACATGGCAAATTCCCAATAATCCAGTAGCATTGAAAAATATCAATATCATGACATTGCTACTACTTGGTGCCCAGACGTGCTAGTTTTGTGACTATGCCCAAGCCCAAACAGCTCATTGAGCATTGAGAAATCCCAAAAGGATGTTGTTAGTCCATAAAAGTGTTTAAAAAATCTCTTCTTTTTTACTCCTACTATCATGATTATTCCTTCATATCTTTGGTCGTCACATCTTGCAACAATTTCATTAAAAGGAGTGTGAATCTTTATCACAGCAAGTGTGAATTTCACATTGATGCCTTTTCTCATTTTAATTTTTGGTGTCTGATGTTTCTTAAAAAATATCTTTGCTGTTCATTCCTTTAGTCCAAATGTTCACCTTTTATTTGCTCAATCTTCTAACAGCATCCCTGAGTTCCTTCACAGTTCTGCTGAGGCTTGAATGCCCCAAACAGCTAAATAATGCATCACAATGTCACGCTGGCTCTTTTACAATGTGTATCTGTCATCCTCAATTTTGCACCTGTCAATTTTAATGCCCTGAAATCTGTTCCTTGCTCCAGGCCATCAACTCTGTCCATCCACAGTTATGTCTCTACTGGACCCAGAGGGACAGAGATTTATGGTCAGGTGTATTGGCTGTGATGCAAGGGCTCAGTTGGGCATTTGATAGGCCTTAACAGAATTGTGTGCTTTATGATCTATGTAATGATGCATGTAACGGTTGTCACTGAAAAACATTTGCTGTTGGAATTTACCTTTTAACATGTTTAAAATGACAATATTTATCATGACTCCTGGATGTTTATTCAGTCTGCACAGTGCACAGTTGTAGGTAGTTACTACTGACATAACTGAAGTGCAATGCACAGGTTGACAGAAAAGCCGGCATGGAAGAACTCTGACAGAAATTAGTCTATTTTGCTTCTACAAGCAAATTACTCACTCGACATGTCATGAATCAACCGTCAATGCTACACCATGACTAGTGGTACATTCAAAGCTTCCGAATTACAATGTAATTAAATACTGCCAATCCGAACACCTCTTAAACATTGTAAAATTACCATGTGTTAGAACGAATATCTTTCTTATGTTTACACTAAGTATTATCTCATATCAAATAGCTTAGAGACTATGTATTGACAAAACAATTCTAATATTTGTCCTCCTAATTCCATCAATGCATAACAATATGGTCTATCAACACACACACGTGAAATACGTAGTAAGTAGAAATGCCAATATGTCATGATGCTGAGATCATTGGGATAAGGCCTAGTTCAAAAATAATGAAGCCAAAGTGTGACATGACCATCAAACTTTTAAAATGTTTATATCTACCAAATGACCACATGATATTGTAACAAACATGTCTAAGTTCTAAAACCTATATTTACCATTTGGCTGTGGTTTGTGGAAACAACTGATAAAAGCCGAATATTACCAAATTTCATGTATTTTTATTTCCATGGCTGTGAAAGAAAAGTAGACAAAATGGTAACTTATCTTCAAATTAAATCGATTTTTTTTGTTGGATCACAAAATTCATATACTCTTAAGTGTCCATGTTTTTCTCATAAAATATGTTGTGAATTTTGACCACTAGTCATGGTGTAGCATTGACGGTTGATTCATGACATGTCGAGTGAGTAATTTGCTTGTAGAAGCAAAATAGACTAATTTCTGTCAGAGTTCTTCCATGCCGGCTTTTCTGTCAACCTGTGCATTGCACTTCAGTTATGTCAGTAGTAACTACCTACAACTGTGCACTGTGCAGACTGAATAAACATCCAGGAGTCATGATAAATATTGTCATTTTAAACATGTTAAAAGGTTAATTCCAACAGCAAATGTTTTTCAGTGACAACTGTTACATGCATCATTACATAGATCATAAAGCACACAATTCTGTTAAGGCCTATCAAATGCCCAACTGAGCCCTTGCATCACAGCCAATACACCTGACCATAAATCTCTGTCCCTCTGGGTCCAGTAGAGACATAACTGTGGATGGACAGAGTTGATGGCCTGGAGCAAGGAACAGATTTCAGGGCATTAAAATTGACAGGTGCAAAATTGAGGATGACAGATACACATTGTAAAAGAGCCAGCGTGACATTGTGATGCATTATTTAGCTGTTTGGGGCATTCAAGCCTCAGCAGAACTGTGAAGGAACTCAGGGATGCTGTTAGAAGATTGAGCAAATAAAAGGTGAACATTTGGACTAAAGGAATGAACAGCAAAGATATTTTTTAAGAAACATCAGATACAAAAAATTAAAATGAGAAAAGGCATCAATGTGAAATTCACACTTGCTGTGATAAAGATTCACACTCCTTTTAATGAAATTGTTGCAAGATGTGACGACCAAAGATATGAAGGAATAATCATGATAGTAGGAGAAAAAAGAAGAGCTTTTTTAAACACTTTTATGGACTAACAACATCCTTTTGGGATTTCTCAATGCTCAATGAGCTGTTTGGGCTTGGGCATAGTCACAAAACTAGCACGTCTGGGCACCAAGTAGTAGCAATGTCATGATATTGATATTTTTCAATGCTACTGGATTATTGGGAATTTGCCATGTTTTGGTTGACAGCCAAAGACCTTGTTGTTAGCTCTGTCACGCAACCAAAAGACTAATAAACCATGAATCAATATGCGATTAGGACAACATAGCAGGCGGATGGAAAGTAGCAATGCCATTGTAATGGTGAGTTATTGCTGTTTCACACTGCTTCGATAACTTTGCTTTAATATGTTAACAGTACCTATTCAAGGCACACTTGAACTTTTGGCTAAATGAGAATGAGTTCAAGATTATATCATTTAAATCTGCCAAATGGAATGAATTAACAATTTATCTTACTTGTTTCAGTGGTTTTCATGTAATACTAAACGTTGCAATCATGATAATCATATAAATATGATGATTCTGCTTTCACCCCAACACAAATCATTTCAATTTTGTGCTGCCTTATGCATCGTTGTAGCATGTATTCTTCCGTTGTAGCATGTAACCTTCACTTGCTTTGTCCTTAATGCAGATCACATCTCTGTCTATATGCTACAACAACCAAATTAAAATTTTATTATTTTAATTTCAATATATTGCTTTATTTGTTCAATGAGACTGGTAAGACATGAGATGAACATGGTGTAGTCAGACCTTCGGCGGACCCAAAAAAGACCATAGTCAGATCTGTATGCATACATTCCATCCAATCCTCATCATGTGTAAAAAGCAATGACAGACATGGTACCACGTGAACCAAATGAATATCTCTGCCTCGGTAGCTTGCAGCCCAATAGAAAGCTACATTCTGCTCTCATCTATCATCATCTTGCCTGATCACTGCAGGCAATTAAGAGTCTTGATTAAGGACAAGGCTTGGAATTATCCCCCAAGCGATTTCAGAGGCAAGCTGCTTCACGGAGTCATTTTTATGCCGTTAATTAATTGCTCCAGATCGATTTTGCCATCCTTACTAATATGTATGTCAATATGTCACCTTGATGGTTTCATTAAATTCAGTCTAGACGAGGCTTAGTGTGGTAATCAGGTGATCAATTGGATAAATCAGAGATATTAATTCTCTAAAGATATATGAAATAACAAAATATGATCTCAAAATTAAGTTTTAGAGGCTTTAGTTGGTTCTTGTCATGATTCCTAAATTTGATAGATCTGAGATTTTAGTTGAAAACATACGAAATGAGGAAATACAATCATGAAGTGAAGTCTTGCAATTGTGATTCACAAAAAGGATGGAACCATAAATAGCAAAGTGAATAGCAAAATAGTATCAACGATCAAATAAACATAAGATAGATCGACAGACAGATAAAAGAATAGATTCATTGTGAGCCTTTCCATAAATGATACAGCTTCGGGCAGTCACAGAAAAGTTCCCATGGGCAGAGATAAGGGGAACATTGCTCAAGGTTACAATGCCATGGCATGCTCCAGTTTTTGTTGAATGAATGATGATGAGTGGTGAGATTCTGAAGACTTGTTGGTTTAGTGATGTCATGGGTCTTTCAGCAGTTCAGTTGCCACAGAAATAAAAACACTAGATACGAGATTTACACAGCCAACTTAATTATTGAATTCTAAATCTCTGAACAATCAACCTTAAGTCTTCAGAGCCTGTTCAGATTTATGAAATGACAGATAATATATGTGAATGTTGTTGTTACTAATTATGTTGGCTTGCAGGTGTTTGCACTGAGTATTATCTCACACCAAATAGCTTAGAGGCCTACATATTGACAAAACATAGGGTATATTTTTCTTCCTAATTCCTTCTATGCATAACAATATGGTCTATCAACACACAAACGTGAAATACATGGCAAGCGGTACTACCATGATGACATCTTGAAGACGGGCCTTTAAAGCCGTTGTTTTTCATAGCCACAGGTGAAATGGGCCTTGCCCATTCCACCTGTACCTAAGATGTACATTTCTTTAAGCAATGATAGATCAGGAACCCAAAATTATCAGAGGACTGTTGACCTTCATGAACAAATCCAGCTGAATGTTATTAAGGTGAGATGTGAAATTGGTGGCCCCTGTGTCAGTGTCTGTGCTTGGCAAGTAAATGGGGTAAATGTTGCTCACTCTCCCACATCATCAGTCAACCCTTGTGAACGCCCAGAACTGGGCTTAGAGGGCTGCAATTACCATATCTATCTGTCTATCCATAATTCTATATATATCTATTTGTTATTGATCTATCTATCTAAGAAGTGGATCCATGTTAGCAGTTGAGTGGCTGAAGCTTTTCAAGTTTACAAGCTCTCTCAACTGGTCTGTCGACCTCTTTGCATCGGGGTTTTCGGTTTGAAGAGATAAATAATGCGGAAAGAAGCAGAATATTGCAATTTCTGTGAACTGCATGGGTTCTGTAGCTTGGTGTCATCCAACTGAAAGTGTTTTAACCATTCACCATGGACCAGATAACCTCCAGTCCCCAACCCATCTCAATGAGTGTTCTTTGACGCTTTCAGGCTGTGGGCTTCCAGGTCTGGGTAGGTTCAAAGGTTAAAAGCTTGAAGAGATTTTATTCAAAGAATAGTTGTAATATTGAGGCGTTAGCAGCTGGGTATATCATGGTTGACCTGTTGCTTGCAAAGCCAGTATGATAGTTGGAAATGTCGGATAGATAATGTAGATAGATAGAGAGTTGATGTATGAGATAAAAGAGAGAGCATGAGTCCTCAACATGTTATTACACATGCGTCCCATGTGAGGGATCTTTTATTTACCCAGCACAGACACTGATACAAGGGGCCACCAATTCAATGTCTCATCCGAAAGACATCCAGCAGGGGTATTGCTCATGAAGGTCCAGTGAAAATTTCTGGTTCCCCACCTGGGGTTCGAACCCATGCAAAGACCCTCAGCGGAGCAGGTGGGATCCTTAACCACTCGGCCACCAAGCTGCCAGTGTTTGTCTTGCTGTCAGTGACATATCTGATTCCTATTGTATTAGCCTATTCACTTTAGGTTCCCGGACAATTTCTATCACCATTGGACAGATGAGTTTAATTAAATAAACAGAAGGGTTGCTGACTTTCCAAGTAAATTAACTACAAGTCTTTAACACTACACAGAGTCTGTTTGATACTGGTATATAATCTATTGCCAGGCTCCTGATTGAATATCTGCTGAATAAAGTTTCTACAATTCTGCTGTTTGGTGGAATATTTTGTTGATCACTGCCTGCCTTGTGTCATTGATGTAAAAAGTACAGGCCTATATTTTTAATCTAATATCTTTATTCACTGTTGTTTTTTTCAACAGTACAAAGTACAATTACAAGTTTAAAAAAACAAAAATAAAAACAAAATATAACAATTAAAAGACTAGTTATTATTACTGTTGCTATTGTTGCAGGTGTTTATTTTATATCAAATATTCAGAGAGTCAATGTCAACTTGGTTGTAATTTAGTTGTTATTTGGCTGAGAACTGTAAAATTATTGTACTTGTGAGAATAATGCCATCCTTCTTACAACCACCTTTAGCTATGCCTGCATTCCTCCATCCATCACCCATTCATCATTTTCAAAGGAAAAGCAGTCATCTGATTCTTCAAAAATGTTCAATACATGCTGGCATTGATGCATCAGTGTTCATTTCCCTCATTTGCATGTAAATGCTCTCTGCCCTTCCCCCTTTTCCACGAATTCTGTTTGTAAAAAAGTGCTTTGTCCTTCTGACGCACGATATCCGATGCGAGGCTTTTTAAGATGGTAATGAATTTCAGAGTATATGTTCCTGTAATTTTCAATGAATATTTAAACATCTATCAATTCATCTGCTTCTCAACAAATGCTAAATACGTTTTAATCTTGTAAGAGAGCTTCAGCAATTGTTTTTAGACAAGTTTCCGTTGTCACTCATTGTCTATGACCCTGAGCCTACTCATTGTCATTCTAAAACACTTTGCGACTCCCAGCTTGTTGTCTGGCTTGTTAGTGACTTTGCTGTCGAGATGAGTATTGACGAACTTGATGAATGCAAAAGGAGCATCTGATCATGAGGGTGCATTGACAAAGCAAAGTGACTCCCTTTGGTAAGACTCCAGAGAGAGTATTGTGACTGAATGTTTGCAACATATAAATGAAAAGGTGCTTTTCCCTTCATTGTGTTTTCTATTCATGGGCATGATGAGACGCCCTTTAAATTTATATATGGAGCAATATCAAACACAATTTTATACTTTAGTATTCATTAAAGTCTCTGTCGAAACGACAAAACAAAAAAGTAAGATCCTGCGAAATGTTAGCAATACTGCCTTTTTATTTTGTTAATTTTGCTGCTTTTGAACAGGAATTATTCAATTTTTACCGCTTTGCGTTTGAGATGTGGCTTTTATTGATTTAAACGGTGATGATATGTCACACAATTTTGCATTTTGCTATTCATATATTCATGAATGTCTAGAGTTGTCTAAAAAATTGAAGAAGAATATATATACAGTTGAGGTCAAATGTATTCATACAGCAAGGGCTGCTGTGTTCAAAGTTATGTGGCATCGTAAAATCTGCCTATATTGGAATGAAAACACTTCAGATTATTTGTTGTGATTGTTTTTCAACTCATGGCAGTGAAAAAAACCAGAATCAAATATGATTTGCAGTTGTTAAGAGGCTCTGAATTCAAAATGTCCAAAATTTGGTGGGTCAAAAGAAATCATACACTTGGATTTTTCTCCAATATATATGCAAAATAAGCATTGGTAAACCAATTAAACAATGTAAATTGATGTCAGAAAGTGATGCCTCAATGTCTGATGAGGTTTTGTTAATTTCTGAACAGCAACAAATTGACTGACCTAGTTTTTCCCGCAGGATGTGATAAGTTACTGCTCACATATTTTATTTGAAATTTCAAAATATTTTGTAGGGAAAACGAACATGCAGAAAATACATCAAAACAATGGCAATCAAATTCAGAGAGTCTGGGTGCTGATATCATGTGGTATGTGAACAATTTAACAGGCCAGTGCCTTCATGTAGATGACAAGCGAGGTCTCTGCAGCCTATCTGTCAAAAGGATCATTGCATAAGTAGGAAGTAGATGGGACCTATCTTCAAAACAAGAATGCATTTTGGTCAGAAGGGTGGATCACCCTCCAAAATTAGCAAAGAAGGGAGTTCTGTGGAGAGTTACAGGCATAGTGGACATTGCTGTGAGCAAGCATTGTTTAACACACTTTGCCTCTACACAGGCTGATGGGCTTCAATGCAGTAAAAATGTCACTTAATCCTGTTTTAAGTACAGTCGAGGTTCATAACTTATCCCAAAAATCTTTCTCCTACTTCATGAAGTTATTAGAGGTGAAATTGGATGTTTTGTTTTGGTGCATTGGCTCTTCTTTTTATTGAGACCTTTTAGAGGCCATGTTGGTGAAATGTTCATTTGTTAGCACTTGTTGACAGCTATGTCTCCTGTGTCCATAATTCTCCACAGAGCTCTTTCATTGTTAATTTGGGTTGTTTGTTACCATACTGACTAAAATTCACTCTTGTCTGACAGACAGCCTCCATCCATTTCCCACTTGTGCAGTTATTCTGTTGACCAATTTTCCATATACTTCCTCATGGTGGTGTATATGGTAGACCTTGGTGTGCGAAATCGTTAAGATACTGCACGCACTTTGTTTCCTGACCATTTGAACTCAATTATTCACCTTTTCATGTATTTGCCACATGCTTTTTCCGTTAAATAAGTTTTGAAAAATTGAAATGATATGTGTTAGTGGGTAATTATCACATTACTTGAGAAACAATTAGGTCAGTCAACAGTTTGCATTTCAGAAATTAACAAAACATAATCAGGCATTGAGGCATCACTTTCTGACATCAATTTACATTGTTTAGTTGGTTTACCAATGCTCATTTTTGCATATATTGGAGAAAAATCCAAGTGTATGATTTCTTTTGACCCACCAAATTTTGGACATTTTGAATTCAGAGCCTCTTAACAACTGCAAATCATATTTGATTCTGGTTTTTTTCACTGCCATGAGTTGAAAAACAATCACAACATATAATCTGAAGTGTTTTCATTCCAATATAGGCAGATTTTACGATGCCACATAACTTTGAACTCAGCAGCCCTTGCTGTATGAATACATTTGACCTCAACTGTATATGTTGATTTGGTGATTGCTCATTCAATACTGCCTAATTTTCTCTTCTCTCTTTTATAAATTCAGGAAGGAGTGTGTAACACAATTTTACCTTTCATTATTCATGAAATCTGTTTTAAATATTAAAAACATAGGAAAGGTATGGTTTCGCAACATGCTCAAGATGTCTGAAAAATTGTATGCATGTTTTCTTCCTTCTGATGCATGATATCTGACATGAAGCTTTTAAAGATGGTGAGGATGAATATGGTGGTGTAAATTTTAATGAATATTTAAATATCAATTTCATCTGAAAACAAGAGTGGGATTTTGGAGAGGTTGATTTCACATGAGGATGACAAAATTGGATTTGAGTTTGGCAAGACATCCCCCAGAGAAAGATGCTGATGCCTGATGGTGTATGTGTGCCTTAAATTAATGATGCTTCTTTAATGAGTTTTGCTTTCAGAACTTCTTTTTTTATGAAAATTACCAAGTTTCTCTCTTTCGTTCATGGTTTCCACTCTTTATAAAAATAAGTATGCTTAAATGTGTGATATCAAAATATCAAATTGAAAGTAGATTTATAATTTATGAGGATTCGATAAGATCAACAAAATATGCAGCTTTGGTCATATAAAAAAGTACTGATAAGTAAAACCACATTAAAACCTAATTAAGCCATGTAATATAGTAGTGTTTAATCCTACATTTATAATGGTGATCTCTTTAAATCTTGACTGATACAGTTCCCACATAAAGGCACCAGATATCAAATACTCTAGAGTCTCTATCTTTTGGCACTTCCTTTATCATGTTTTTTCCATGAAATATTCTCTTTTTCGTGTTTTTATAGCACCTGACAAATCAGTTACTGTCGGTGATTCGATGAAAAGGTGAATATTCCTTTCTCTTGTGAGGGTGAATGTAATCGCTCATCTTCCCTTACAGATTTTTAAAAGCAAATTTTACAGAGCAGTATAGCACAAGTTCAGCACGATATGGAGCTATTTAAATTCTCACATTCACACGAAAATCAGGAAATTCTTGCATGCAAAGACAAATTAAGCGACCCATAAACACATAACAGGCTCAAAATACACTCTGCTTGTCATGGGTGAATTAATAAGCTATAAAAACACAAATTAACTCCATAAACCATCATGTCAACAACACAAAGGTACATTTTAATTCTCTCTCACAACATTCTAATATTTATAAGCTGTAGTGACATGGGAAAATACCTGGAACAAACATTAAAATTCCATTGCAGATTCACACTGAAGATCATACATGAAACTAGAACGGGCGCTCGGAGAGCACATAGCTTCGCTGTCCATTTAAAATTGAACTGCGCCTACTGGAAGATGCTGCTCATTATACAAATATTGGATGGGAAGGAGTCCAATTTAGAGTATAATTGGATGAAGAAAAGTTATATTGGATGAGGCGCTGCCGAATCCAAGTATACTATATATTGGAAGACCTACCATCCTATATCTGTTGTATTCTCCATGCAATATAAGTTATATTTTTTGGATCCAATAAAACTTTGGGATCCAATATAACTTTTTTGGATCAAATATAACTTTTTTGGATCCAATATAACTTTTCTCACCATAATATAGCAAGGATATTATCCAAGTATACTCGCTTGTGATTAGCTGACAAAATCCGAGTGGAGAATATAAGAAGTTGATTAAGACTTAGGCTTAAAATGTTATTGCAGCAGTATTCTTTAGATTTTCTACAATTTCATGCTAATTTCGGCAATTCTGGTCGGGTTTTCATCAAATAAACATTGAAATGTTGCTAATTTAGTGCTTTGGCACCTTCTACGGACGTTTTATGGCTTTTTATGCTGAGAAAATGTAGAAATATATACCCTCTTGGCTGCTAGTGCTGCAGCAAAAAATGATAGTGCATGCTGCACTGTAGAGGCCATTTTCAGATTTCTTTAACTGTGGGCCCAAAAAAGCTCCAACATTCACCAAAATTTAATCAGGTATTGTGTAGTACAAATGAACACATCATGCCAAAGGAAATCTAAATCCATCCAGTAGTTTTTGCAGGAGGCAACTCACATACCCACTAACGCACATGCTGAAGTGCCAGGGACCACAACAGCTTCTGAGAGAAGCTAATTATATATATTAAACTGCTGTAAATGTTATCAATATGGAAATTCACGACTCAGAACTGAACACATATTAGATATGCCCACAATTTACTATCACAATTGTATTCGAAGTGCATGGGAGCCACATGTGGAGTATCATGGATGCTTGGATGAATGGGGCTTCATGTTCTGTATTTATGCACTTGATAGGTTGATTCAGACAGAAAGGGGAGACAACAATGGGCTGCAGGATGGTTGAAACTGCTGTCCAACAAAAGCAATAAGTCGAGGTGACTCGGTAGGAACGGAATTCAACCTGGAGCCGAATGATTGACATGCCGGTGTACTACCAACTGAGCTAATTATCCCCTGTAACTCAAGGACATTTTGCTACTGTTTACATTAACATTGATAGAACATGACCTGCTTACCCATGATAATGATGGTTATGGTAAACATGCTTTTCAGCTCAATCCAGATAAGCCAAGTCATGTCAAGATGACCTATAAAGTACAGGTTGACATGTGCATAATAGATAGACATGTCCATAGAAGACAGACGAGTAATCAATGGAGATGAGTATGCCATGTTTTGCAAACATTTCTCTCAATCATTTTATTGATCCAACTTGCTCATCAAGCTTACAGCTGCTTAGTGGGAGCTTTAATTGACCCAGTAAATAAGCCCTTGAATCTGAAGGAGAGGAGGATTTCATAGAAGCATAGTTGCAGTAACATTGATTGAGTGGAATAATAAAGAATGTCTTTAGCTGTTTAGTATCTATCTATCTATCTCTCTCTATCTATCTATCTATCTATCTATCTATCTATCTCTTTATCTATCCATCTATCCATCTATCTATCTATCTATCTATCTATCTATCTATCTATCTATCTATCTATCTATCTATCTTAGTGTCTATCCATCTGTCTTCTTCTTACTGAAATTAAAAAGATGCCGAAGTTTCCTTGTCAAAGTTGGTGACACTTACCAAGGTACTATAGCCTGATAACACTGTTGAAAATGACATTTTCTCTAAAAATTCAGCCACTGTGCTATGACACAGTGAGTCAAATATCACATGATTTCAGAACAAGTCAGTATTAGAATTATGCAAACTCAAAAAGATACACACGACGTGTCACACATATTCAATTACACTGCAACTGACACATATCACCAAAATGTAAATGCCAGTTATAATGATAAGTGAACAATGGTGTAGAAATGTCACAGAATATAATAAATCAACAAATTACAATCCGTCACTTTGATATGAAAAAGGGTTGACCATTGCAATGTGAACACGGCACTTCGTGATCCATTATGAATTATAGACTACAGAGTATTTGTCATGATTATACCCAATACTTGTTAATTTAATTCAAGGAGACTAATCCCGCTTATTGGTGACAGGCAAATGGAAGGATTATGCACCTGACTTTTTCTCCAAACTTGCTCACGAAAAACCAAATGTTCTCTTGACCATGGAAAATCAAACAGCCTCCATGTTTCCCGTGTTTTTAAAATGACAGTTCAATGGCTATCATAGGTCACAAGTGCCTTTTTGCAGTAAAATGGTCCTCTCTGTTTGCATAGCTGGTGAATAGGCTGCAATAAAAGTATCATCCTAAATGTAATACAAAATGACTTTTCATGGTTTTTCGTGCTTACTATATCAAATTATTCACACTCATGCTTCCTAAGCATGGAAAATAAAGCACTGTTGTAAGCACTCAAAAGAAAGACATGAAAAAGAACTCATAGAGGCTCGGCATGCTCAAGAGGTGTACTGAATGACTTAAAACCACTGACTTGAGTTTGTCAGTTTTCTACATGACTTACTCTTTTCTATAGGAAATCTAATGCTAATACGTTCATGTAAGAGATACAAGTTGTTTTTTTTTTCATTTCTTTTTCCTTTTCTTGCTATGAAGACACTGAACAGTGTTCTGACTTCTGTAAAAGTATTAATACAGTTCTAAAATATAGATTATGACAATTTTCCCTTTTAAACAATTTCACTCTGTTGTTGAAAATGATGTGTCAAGTGATCAAAAGGGTTTTTCAATGACAGCGAGTTTTACTGCAACTTTTCTTTTGTTTTAAGTATATTTTTAGTGACATCTTTATTCACTTGACAAAGTATGCACTCTAAAAAAATTTGGGACAAAACTGTTTCTTTTAAATCCAAAAATAGTTTATTGAAAAATCCATATTGGTTTTTGCATGGAAGTTTGGTTTATCAAAAAACCATTTTCATTGTAAAAAAACAGTTTTGTCCCGAGTTTTTTAGAGTGTGGAGTGGTAATTAGTCACTGTTTAAGGCATATTAAATTTTGTTATTACTGCTGAACAGACTCAGAAATGTCTGAGCATGTCATACCATACTCTACCTGTATCACACTGTGTTTATAACATATTCAATTAACCACATTCAACCATTCCTGTGTCTGTGCTTTTAACCTCTGCGGTGAGTCATTAGTTTTTAATTTGCTGTTGATGTCAACATGGACTGATTAAAGTCAAATATGAAATATAAAAATTTATTGAGTTAAGATCTTTTTTAAAAGGGATTCTTCCACAAGCTATTAAAATTCATCTCCTGCATGGGCAAGTTATTCAGTCTTTCTTTGCACAGCAATTCATGCAAATATAAATATGAAATCTGATATATGCCATATAGCAAGTACTCAAAAATTCACAAGAAAACTTCAAAGCTCAAATTTGTTTGCTTTTCTGATATTTTATGACTATGTAAATTTGGCAATACATGGCAAAACCATTACAAATGCCCAACATACTATTCCTATATCACACAAATTCATATTAAACATGCAGCTATTGAGTGTAGGCCTAGTTCTTACATGAATAATAAGAAGAGCCTGATGAGGAATTTCTTGTATTACTCATTTCTTCTAGGAATCAGAAAATGATATTCATATCAATTTTATTGTAATATCATTGTCTAATTTTCAATATTTATCAAATAAATGTTTGAAAGAAATCTCTATTTTCACTGTATGCTTGGACCTGAGATTTCTTGAGTGGACAGAGTGGTATACTCTTGGGCTGCTCCATCTTGGACCCAGGGATTGACTCCTGGCTTAAATTGAGCAACTCATGTCGATGTCACATGCATCATGGGCATGCTTCACCCTGTATGGCTGTACCTGAAGGACACCTGACATCATCACCAGTTTAACACCTCATCCAAATGACATCTAGTTGGGAATTTTATTGATGAAGGTCTACTGAAAATTTAGGTTCCCCGTCCGAGGTTCGAACCCATGCAGACGAAGACCTTCAGCGGAGCACGCAGGATCATGATCATCAACCTCTCATCCACCTAGTTGAGTGAACCCTGGACCCCGAATCCAAAAGCGAAATAGGTTTTAATCCTGAGACACTGCTTTTGAGGGGCTTGATTCTCAACCAGGAACCTAATTTTCCTGCTCTTGGGCTCCTCTAGTTTCAATGGCAGACTAAACTGCTATAAAAACTCTGCCATGCTCCAAATGCAGGGAGCGTGGGCAAGTTTACCGAGTTTAAAGACCTGTGGCTTGTGACCAACATGGCTTTAACATCAAACCCATTCCTTTTTCAATGAAACTCATCTGGGACTCTTAATTTAATTCAAAACCCTGAACACCAAATGCAAGGAGATCAAAAGACCTGCAGATGACATTGGGTTTCACAGCTGATGTGGATCGATACCTTTTCAGCGAGTTCTGATTCTTAACCTGGAACCCAAAAGTCACTAACATTTCAAAGAAACCCATTTTCCTGCTCGAGCTCTTCCTAATTTCATTCAACTAACCCGCCTTAACCCAGGTTAGACCCCAAATGCAAAAGAGGTCCAATGCCCTAAAAGAAACACTGCCTTCGGGGAGCATTGCCCTTTAGAGAATGGCTTGAGAGAGCCTTCTGTTCTAACATCGTCAACAAAGGTCGTAGTGACCTGACTTGCATGACTTTGAGGTCTTTAGTTCCCTTCTGCAGATTTTCAGTTGAGTTCTTTACAAAAGGTCTTAGCTCCGTCCTCTGGGATCCCAAGGGCTTCAGGGCCCTGTCACAGGAGAGTAAGCCCTCTAGTGGCCAGGTCATCAGACAGGATCAGCAAACGTCCTTCAAAAGGTCTTTGGAGATTGTCCTTCCAAATTGTGCTTCAAAGGTCCTCTTGGGACTTTATGTTCAAAACAAGCACTATCTCCAAGAGGACCAGAGACATTGATATATATGCCTATTAGGAAGACACCGTTTGACCACAAACAATATAAATGCTAAATTCCAAGTGTCCGCGGCGTCACTGTACAAATATGTTTGCTTAAACCTATCACAGGCTAATTTATTTTCTATTTAAGGTCAATTTGTGAAAGAAAAGCCTTCTAAAAAGTGAGACAAATAGGTTTTTCAGAAAAAGGAGAAAAGCTGAATAGATAGCCCAAACACAAAGCCATCAACAGGGCAAATGCTGAAGCTGTGAATGATTGTCTGTTATTCTGCGGTGCAGCCCTCCTTATCGAGATTTTGAGAAAGAAATATTTCTGATAATAGGGTCAATCATCTTTACCTATGGTGAAAATCTTAACTTACACAAAAAAAGAAAAATCACACTGTCATTAACACAGAACAAACACTTAACAAAATTTTGTAAGTTAATTGTGTGTGTTCAGTGCAGCCCTTCCTACCATGTACTTGACCTTTCTTGGGTCAATTGGGGTCAGCCTACAAAAAATGTCTTAATATAACAACAAATGTTGGTTATTTGCAAACATCTGCAAAAATATATACTTCGAATATTGACATTGATGAAGCCTACACAGTACAGCAAACAGAATATGAAAAACATAAATCTAGTATAATTTATATATAAGTGCATTCAATTTGCTCTGATGATATAAGCCTATCGCCCAAGAAAAATCTTTAAAGCGTAAAAATAGCAGCACTGCAGCAGATAATTCCTGTCACATCATCTAAGGGCAAATGATTCCCAATAAATTTTGATCAATAAACTTCAAATAATACAAATACTATTATACCTTTAAATCATTTACATGCTTTGCAGGTTAAAGTAACAGTTACAGTAATCGACATATTTACATGGAATCTTAAGTTCTTTTCTGTGCTGTTGAGGTGCCATGTCAGAGATGACTCTATTCTCTAGCATCGCGATATATGTAAAATAACTACAAGCTGTGAAGTCATTTTAAACTGGGCCAGATTCCCCGGCTTCTAGCCAATGTGGATCAACCTAATCTGAGCATCACAGATTCATACAGTGTCAGAGTGAAAGCTGGGTCTGGGAAACCCATGCAAGGTCAACATCACAGCCTGTTAGCCAATGGGCTGCCCGAAATGTCAGTTTTTGCTGGGAAGATTTCGTTTAGATCAAAGTGATGCATGCAACAAATGTCAACACACATCATTAGAGCAACTACTCAAAAATATTTTGCAAACAACCCCATTGTAATTAGTTAACACATGATTTAGAGAAAACCCTTCTCTTAAGTCTTCATAGTTCGATAAGAATGGGAGGCACAAAATATTCCCATATCTCGAAAAGTATACAAGACTAGAACTCAAATCGCGAAGCGAAATGAAAGGAGGTGGTGGCCTTTTGACTTGGATGACACTTGTTGTCCAGTGATGGAAATGGGAGGAGCTTAGGGGGAGCTGAGCTCTATTGATCAGACAGCTGGGGGAGCTATTCTCTGCTACAACTCCCCCAATGATCAGTGGCCCGAGTATCACAAGCTACACCTGCCATTAGAAATTAAAACTTGCTGGCAGATTGCAAAATAACATGGCAAAATATTTACAGAAAAAGCCAGAGAACTCAGAGGAAAATTAATTTTAAGTTCTGAAACCTCAAAATTACACTAATCACATTTTAATTATAATGACACTAATGACACCCCTCCAAGAGAACCAGTCGACTCTTCTCTTCAGAACTAATCATGGACCAGCTAGCAAGTGACCTTGGGTCTTGACCAATCAGAATCCCCATTACATGTACACTGCTACTTTTGTGTAAAATGTGGACCATGCAGGCCTTGCGGGTTATCCCTAAAAGAAACAGTTGTGGGACCAAAGGAGTCTGGAAGGGGTCAAATCATGAGGAATCATGCAGACCAAGTGCATACTATGCAGGCCAACTGGAAGGCAAAAAAAAAATAAAAAATCAGGAAACTATACTACATTCTCCTGCCACAATATATTTCAAACTAAGATAAATTTAAATACAAAAATGTAGATTAAGAATTTATTTTTTAAAGTTAGTAATTATTTTAAAAAGTCAAAAATGCCACAGATGTATTTGGTCTGCATCTTTTCTTGGCATTTGGCCTGCATATTGCTCTGCATGGCAGAAAAATTTGGTCAGCATTATGTCTGCATTCTAAGTAAAAATTTACAAATTTACATTGTATATGATAAATAAGAAAAATATAGATTCAGAGTTGTTTTTTTTTTTTTTAGACCTGTATAAGAGCTTGTCAAACCTAGCAGTTATTTTTATATTGTGATCAAGAAATGAAACAGCATTTAATGACAAAGGCTTGATTGAAAGTGCCAGTAAATTCAATCTGACAATCAGTCTGCAAAGATTCACATCTTTTCCGAACAATAGATCATCATCAACACTGTACAAAAAATATATATATATGCATTTTCAATGAATTCTCAGCAATGAATAAATGTATCTCCATGAAAAAACGAAATCATATAATGTAAGAATTTTGGATTCTATTTTGTCATATTTTCATGGGGAAAAAGTTTGTCAAGCCTGTTTTTTGAATTCACATCGACAGGTAATCATCTCAGCTTTCTAAAAAGTGGCCTGCCATTTCTGCATATCAAATAGTTGTCTAACTATAACCATTTATAATCAGCAAAGGCTGTTCCGGGATGCTCCGTCCCGCGCGTCCGTGTCGTCCCGGGCGTTTGTCCCGGGTTTTAGGTTTTCCCAATAAAAGGGCATTTATTGACAAAGGCTTGATAGAAAGGGCAATTAAATTCGATCTGACAATCAGTCTAATAATAAGTTATTGATATTTGAAGTTCTAACAACTTGTTATTGCCATTCTAGTCATTTTTAATCATTTAATGTTTTTATGGCATATACTGACTGTTTTTATCATTGAGTTTCTTTTATCTTTGTATATACATAAATTTACATGCTATCTCCTTTGGAGGCTGAATAAAATCAAATCAAATCTAATTCATTAATTTTGTCAGAATCTCAATTGTAATCAGTTAATGGATTACAGAGAGCATGGTACTATTCAGTTAAACTGGATTAAATGCAATAAATGGAGACACCTTCTAAGTTCAATTGCCATTTGGCCATTAAATGACAAAGGTGTGATTTAAAGTGCAATTCAATTCAATCTGAAAATCAAGTCTGTATTTGGCAGGTTCTTGTAATCAATTGATTACAGAGATGTGAACTCAATAGTACCAACTTCTCAGGCTGTGCATGTCAATTAGATCGTCCCGCGATCGTTTCCCGTCCCGCGATCTGGTCCCGCATTTTAGGCTGTCCCTATTAGCGCGAATTTCAAGGTAAAAACGAAGCTGCAGAGTCCTAATTTTTGAAATTTGCAAGCAGAATTATCAAGTTTAGAAAGCAAGGATGACGTCGTGAGTACCCACATGGGACGTTTAATTAGATAAACAGTCAATGCCGACACTTAGTGATGGTTAGATGGGCCCAGCAAAAGCCAAAAACTCAACCAAAATTTTGATCCTGTCAGTCCAGCATTTTCACAACTCGGACGATTACAAACAGGAGGTGGGACCACAACCTCCTGAATGAATAATGAAGTTCAGCTTGAAACACTGTGTTGTTCCACGGTTGGGTAACGATATACATCATAAACTAAAAAAATTAGATATTCCGCGCTAAGGCTTCTTCACAAATCAGTAACGATTTTCTCATGATAGATTAAAAGAAAATGTAGGAATACTTGACAGTTCATAATAGTGATTCATCATTCCAAAGTACAGAATGTAAACTGGTTCATAAAGGGCATACAGTGTATTTAAAGGCAGAGCAGTTCACGTTGGCTTTGCTGGATAAACCCTTGAAATTGGAAGATTCTAAAGCAGGCAATATAATACACACAGTTCAAAAATACTGATAGTGCCCACTGCCCTGATATTTCATATTATGATGTGTTCTTTACATGTATAATGGATTGTCAAAACTCACTCTTTCAATTTGTTGCAAGAAATAAATAAACTCAAACAATGTTTTCAATACTGACAATTTATTTCAGTACAATTGATGTTCGAAAGTGTAATTTCATTTTCTTTCAGTTACTAAAGCAAGTAGCCATTAGCCATTACAAAATTCAGTGCTTAAAAAAAGCAACTGACGCAGCAGCTTTCAGGAGGAACCACCAGAAACTCTGTGGCGAAGCAAGAACTGTGGATGGAAATAAAACAGGGGAAAAAAGTAAAACAATGATAAAGAGACATGTGAAATTTGTAGTATAGTATCATTTATGCTTTTTAGTTGAATACAAAAGTAAATTCATTTTGGAACAACTTAAGTTACAGTTAAGGAAGAAATGGTGAATGAGTATCACTTTTGCATCAGTACTGTTCAGACTGTAACACAGCTGCTTCATAATTTCTTACTGGCAGTAAATAAAATCTATCTTGCAAAGAAATTGAAAGCATTTCGCAGTTAGACATTTTTGAGTATGGTGAGACGAGCATTTACAGTTTGACAACAAAATGATTATATAGATATTTTAGAAACATTTGCAATGCTTTAATTATATACAAAAATCAGCAGTACTCAGAATGAAATGAAAAATGAGTGATTAAAAACAGTTCTAAATCATACGAAAGCATAAATTCTCAAATTGCATTAAATGCCTGAATACATGTCTAACGTAAAAATAATATACAAGTGTTTTCGAATGAGTTGAGAATTCTCGTTAAAACCTCCCTAATGAGTAATGACTAGACACATAAAATGTGTTTATGATGTGTAATATGTAATAAAGTTTGACCACCCTATTTTCAGAATTTTTCTCACCCAAAGATCACAGAGTGGCCCAAATGCCCAAGGCATAGCTCATATTTTTAATTTGCTAATTTAGGCCAACTTTCAAAATTTGAAACCACTTTTCATTGCTGAAAATCAGAGAGAGCAGTTGCACAAATATGTCTGTTTTTCATCTATGGCAAAAACTAGTGGATAATTCAAAATTAGATAATATCATCATCTCCAAAGTGACATAGGGAATGATTGTACAACAAATTATATCACAAATGAATTTAGCATAAATAAAATGTCAGTTTTAACTGAGTATAGTATATCAACATTCAGTTAGCTATGAAACCCGCTGTTTGTGTTCAATATGTTTTCTGATACAATGCGAATCATTGTACTTCAATGTCAATGATTTTGTAATTACATATCCTATAAAAATGACAGAGTATAAAGGCAGTGCTTATAAAATATGATGAGTTGTGCAATGATAATTTACAAAATGGTGTGATAATGATGTGATGATATTCAACAGTGATGATTGTTCTGATAGTGACCAAAATGGCCGCTACCTCAAAAAGTCTACTCTTAAAACAACCTCATCCTTGTCTTTTTCCTTCTCTTGATATTTAGGAAGAAGTTCTTTTAGCTTTTCCTTCCATTTCTTCTTCTTCTTCTTGGTTTTCTTCTTTAGTTTAGCTTTTCCTTCTTCTGCCACTCCTCCCACCGCACCAGGAAGAAATGAACTGTTGGCTGTTTCATTTTGCGTCACCTCTCCATCGGAATTGACTCTAGTGACACTATCTCAATATAAGGAGTTCTTAATAACTGTCGAGGTTTGTCCCCCATTGTCAAAATACTGGCTAGCGATTGGCTCTTCCTGATATGGTTGCTGTGGCGATATCTCCATGTGATATAGCAACCGATTGGTAGTCTTTCGGTGCTGTTGACGACGGAATGCAATCATTCCAATAACCAAAGTGAGAATTAAAACCAGCAGTACGATGAAAATGACCAATGGTAAATACTGGTTGAAGTTATCTGAAATTAAACAAAATATAGTCTGTTAGGCCTATAAATGCCCTATATATACAAACTTGTGAAACAACGCAATAGTGTTAGGTAACTGCGGGGTAGCCAATACAACTGAGAAACTACTTATGTGTAAGGGATTTTGATAATGAGTTGGCCTTTTTTTGCCCGAATGTTGTGTAAGAAAGAAGAAAAGTTTTCACATCAACTGGTGAAAGATGAACGACAGTCTTTCAAATCAGGGACGGACGCAGGGGGGGGGGATGGGGGGGGATGCATCCCCCCCACCGGACTAAAATTTATACAGTTTTACATGTTAATTTTATCCACGAGCAGTCGCGTTATGTCGCAAATTATGCGTTCCGCGACGCGACAGCCCGATAGACCCCCCCACCGGAATTTTCTGGATCCTCCCCTGTTTCAAATAATTTTCTTGTGATGGCAAGAATAACGAGATACAGGAGATTTGCATCAAACACTAGAGCTCAAAAGATTAGAAGATTTTTTGTGGCATGACACACCACAGTCTTTGAGTAGATTTACTTCTGAAATGTTACTCTAGTATCGACCTTGGAATTTATCACTTACTATGGTGTCTACATGCTCTGGGCGGTATCGTCTGGTCCATGAAACAAGGAAGAGGAAGACCATCCTCGAAGAACTTGGCATGTACAAATGTGCTGCCACCTGGTTTCTCCTGCGGTACTACTCGGAGGGCGATATCCCAGGGAAGTCCCTGGAGAGGTTCTGTCTCATCTGGGTTGACAAACGTATGCGTATATATAATTATGAATATTCTTTTTTTTGGCTCTCTTGACAAAGGGTTGGACAACAGGCACAATGAACCAGACCAAAATTACATAAACTGAATGCTCCAGTAAATGCAAAAGTTTGTTTCATGGTGGGAATTTCTTTTCTTTTTTTGTGTCTTCTAATGATCAATATCCATTACTTAAATATCTTCATTGTAATGATCACTTATGATAACCTGCTTGCTTTTATTTATTTGCTCTTGACCACACTTTAACCATAAGACTTCCTTTTCCCTTCCATGCTCCTTCTCTAAATATGTTAATTGCAGGCCAATTTTCAAAATTTGAAATCACTTTTCATTGCTGAAAGACTGAGAAAAACAATTGCATAACATTTTAATCAAACACTTAGAATTTTTCTTCCATATCAAAAACTTGTGAATTGTTCAAAATTAGATTCCACTATCATATACTTAAGTAACACAGGGAATGATTGTACAAAAAAATAATTTCATAACTCAGTTCAGCATAAATGTCAGTTTTAACTGAGAATGATATATTGATCAACATTCTGTTTGCTGTGAAACCCGTTGTTAATGTTCAATATGTTTTCTGATACCATGCGAATCATTGTACTTCAACTTCAATGATCCTTCTATTACATCTTCTATAAAATGACAGAGTATAAAGGCAGTGAGTATAAAATATGATGAGTTGTGCAATGATAATTTACAAAATGGTGTGATAATGAAGTTATGATATTCAGTGGTGATGATTGTCCTGGTAATGACCAAAATGGCCGCTACCTCAAAAAGTCTACTCTCAAAACAACCTCATCCTTGTCTTTTTCATTCTCTTGATATTTGGGAAGAAGTTCTTTTAGCTTTTCTTTCCTTTCTTCTTCTTTTTGATGTTCTTCTTAAGTTTAGCTTTTCCTTCTTCTGCCACTCCTCCCACCGCACCAGGAGGAAGTGAACCATTGGCTGTTCCATTTTGTGTCACCTCTCCCTCCGTATTGACACTAGTGACACTATCTCCATACAAGGAGTTCTTAATAACTGTCGAGGTCTGACCCTCATTGTCAAAATACTGGCTAGTGATTGGCTCTTCCTGATATGGTTGCTGTGGCGATATCTCCATGTGATATAGCAACCGATTGGTAGTCTTTCGGTGCTGTTGGCGACGAAACGCAATCATTCCAATAACCAAAGTGAGAATTAAAACCAGCAGAACGATGAAAATGACCAATGGTAAATACTGGTTGAAGTTATCTAAAATTTAGCAAAATAAAGTCAGTTATGGATAAACTTGTAAAACAATGCAATAAGGTTGAGTTGCTGTAAACTTCATCTGCAGTCAATTGACCTGAACTACTCATGTGGCAGCCATTTTGGTTATGACTGAGCTATTTTTGACCAACTGTTCCACGAGACAGAAGAAAAGTTTTGCATCAGCTAGAAACTTGAGAGCATTGAGCAGGCTTGAGGACAGTATTATTAAAGCTAAACTCACAAGTGCCCACCTTGCCAGAGTCTTATACTTTTATACACACTGAGTACTGATGTGAGCAAGCACATAAAAAGCTGTTGCTAGAGAATTTCAGCGTGGGGAAAGATGAATGGCTGTCTTCCATATAATGCTCTAGCTATGCCTCAGATAAAGAAATACGGGAGATGAGTATCACAAACTAGGGCTCGGCAAAACTTCTAAATTGTGAAGACTAATATGAACAACTATATTAAGTACAGCTCATTGATGACACACAACAGTCCTTGATTGAGAAGGTGGGTAATATCGAGAATTTATCACTTACTATGGTGTCTACATGCTCTGGGCGGTATTGTCTGGTCCATGAAACGAGGAAGAGGAAGACCATCCTCGAAGAACTGGGCATGCACAAATGTGCTGCCACCTGGTTTCTCCTGAAGAACTACTCGGAGGGCGATATCCCAGGGAAGTCCCTGGAGAGGTTGTGTCTCATCTGGGTTGACAAATGTATATTCCCAGGTCCAGCTCATGTTTGTAGCCTGAAAGGGAAAAATAAATCTTATGGTTAAAGTATGGTCAAGAGCAAATAAATAAAAGCAAGCAGGTTATCATAAGTGATCATTACAATGAAGGAATTTAAGTAATGGATATTGATCATTAGAAGACACAAGAAAAGAAAAGAAATTTCCCACCATGAAACAAACTTTAGCATTTACTGGAGCATTTTGTTAATGTAATTTTGGTCTGGTTCACTGTGCCTGTTGTCAAACCCTTGGTTAAGTGAGCCAAGAGCCAAAAAAAAAAGAAGAATATTCATAATTCATTGCTATTCACTTTTCTTCATGCCGCTTTGAAGGTCACAATGTAACGCAGCCAACAGTAACAGTTCCCAAGTTTCAGCAGGGCCTTTATCCAATTGCAACGTCCACACGACCATTTCCATAGCAATCACACGTTGCCATAGCAACGGAAACAGGAACTGGAAATGGTTTGCGGCAACCAGTTTGGTCAACAATTGGGTCAGCTACGAAGGAAGTAGTCTCATTGCCATGGAAACCAAAAGGAATACGAAGTATGGCAGTCCAATGTATTTTTTTGTCTTCTTACTTAACCAGGAATGGGGGAAAGGGCACTGCGACCATGAGGGTGAACTCCATAATATCTTCACTTAAACTATATCAGATTACCTTCAAAGAGTAAGACAACTGAATTGTCCACGGGGCTAATTAATGGCCTTTACTCAAATTGCTCTTCTATAAAAAATAAGCTCCCTCCATGAAACAACAAACATTTATCTTCACTAGAAAATTTTCTTCCATTGTATTGGGTACAGGTTTGATGGATGGATGAATGGGGCTTTACGTCCTGTATTTATGCACTTGGTAGGCTAATTAGGACAGGAGGAGGAGACGGCAATGAGGTGAAGGATGATTGAAACAGCCGTCCAACATAGGCCCAGGTGACCCGGCAAGAGCTGGATTCGAACCCTGGACCCAGCGATTAGCAGTCCAGCATGCTACCACTAGACAACCCTCCCCCCGGGCACAGGTTTGATTCAAACCTATTTATTTACACACATTACGAATGAGATGAATGCTCAATTACAGGCCAACTGGAGAAAAGGCCAACTGGAGAAAAGGCTAACTCATAAACCTGTTTGAATAAGCAAAAAACAAAAGAATGCAATGTACCTAATTGAGAAAGATTTGTTTGAGGGTTTGAATCACAGCGCTAGAAATGATATTATAACAAATGAGAGATAGCCAAATTTCCTAAACATGAAAGAGCAGCTGATGACTCCTTTGTCAAGAAAAAAAAAGCTCATCAAAAAGGGTCTTTTAACAGCAAACAGTTAAGCAAAATAATTAAATAGTGCAAAAGCATCTGAATAATGGCAGTTACTGACCTGAAGACTGAACGTCACATCTAGTGGATTGCTGCAGGGGTTGACAACAGCATAAACATGGAGTTGAACTACATCATTGACGTCATGAAGGCACGTGGTCTCACTCTGGTCACTCCATGTACAGTTACCATGGCGATCTGCAAAGAAAGAAGAGATACAGTCAATTAGAATTTTATTATCGTGAAAAAGGAACACATTTTTATAACATTTTGATGCTTGGAGCCTTGATGAGTTGGTCATCTCTCATAAAAAAAGAAGTTATCGAACTTCTATTTGTAACAAACAAGGTATGCATTTGGTAAGTGTTAGTTATATCCTGCATTCAGAATAAGTGATTTGTTGGAGGCATTAGTCGAGGATTAATATGGATATTGGATATGAGCAGTACCGTCCTGAATCTTTTCGGAGAGTGGGAAACTTTTTGTTGTTTTCAAAGATCTACCGATTTTATTTCCAGGACTGGAATCAACATTGGCCTTTCAGTGGAGTACTTATAAATGTCTCGTCAAGTGACAGGACCAACCTTCACCACCCAGTTATTATTTTTCTTGTGAGAATCATTTCCATCCCCTGCAGGATAAACACCAAACAATTTTACCAGAATGTTGTTCAAATTACCTAATTTCACTAATCCAAATTGTTCCAAAAGCAACCAATTCCAATATTGATAATGATATTACCACAGTTTAGCATGAGAGAACTGATTGACCCAGTGTCAATGGCAACAAAAACATTTGCTGATGAGTATGAAGACATGCTATTACTTGCATTCCTTAATCAAATCTGCCTAGCAACCGTTCAGAGTGCATGGCTACCATTTCTGCACCATTAATCAAAAACACCGTAACCCTGAATGTAACATTACACATGCCATCCACAGCACATAATTTCTGTTGGTATTTTGTTGATAAGGTTTACCAGGAGCATGTGGATGGAGTAAGCCATGATACATGTACCTCCTACCGTTCAGAGTGTAATAAAAAGCACTCCATACTTGCATTCCAGCAAAAGTGTTTACAAGGTCTTTGTTGAGTCAGGGGGGTTTCCCTCCTATATACTTCCTAAATAGATTTACATTTGCTGTACAAAATGTTCGATGTTCAGCATAGAAAATTCTACATGAACCTTGCCAAAAAGCATCATGAGAATCAAATGATCACTGGAACCATGTAATGTGGACAGATGAATCAAAAATTTAACTTTTCGTGCGCATTTGAAACCACCATATCTGGCATCCGGGAGTCTTTGCACCCCAATCCAGAACCTGAAACTTTGATTAACATGATCAAATGTGTCAATCTAAGAGAGAAGCCAGGTTAGAACCAAGTCTTCTATAAAGCCCAGCATGTAGTTTCTCAGCCAAACTTCTATTAATATCTTAGAGAAATATTGCTTGTCATGCTAGACCACTTCATAAATTTTGGCATTTATTAAAAGCGTCAAGAACAACAAGGGTCCCAGACAGGAAGTCAGTGTTTGATTGAGTGCATGACTGCATGTGCGCCTCCTACTCCATAACAGGAGAGTGGATTTGGTAATGATGTCATCATGATGTCACGGGAATTACAGGAAGTGTTTCCATCAAGGGTCTTCTGCAAATGAACAATGGCAAACAATAAAAACACAATAAGAAAATCTGAAAGGAATGATTGCTGGCCAAAGGCAATGAATGGTGCTTCTTTAATCAAAGTATTGATAAGTAATCTCAAGAAATCAGTGGGGAACCTCAGGAAATCTTTCTTAATTAAATGGCGATGGCAGATATTGGCCACAACAGGCAAACTAAATCTCCCAGACAAATGAATGGTGACACTGGTCATGTAGCTGTCACACAGCAGCCATCAAATTCTAGAAATACTCATCTTTCATTATCATCAACTTCATCATTGCATTGTCCATTTAGGCTGCCTTGTCACCTTAAGAGGCAAGCCATGTACTTTGGAACAACATGGAAAACTGCTACAACACCAGACTCAAAGTTAGGAAGAGACTGACAACCAAACAATGTGCCTGCTTCGACTGCTAAAATAGACTTATAGAAATTTACTCAGCTCTACCTAAATTATAACATACATATGTCATGCGTATTGCACAGGTTGAACAGTAAACATTAATCCTTGTATTGGGATTTTATCACTTTTCACCTTGAAGGCTTATGGCCTAGTTCAAAAATAAATGAAGCCACGCAGCATATCTTCTGTAGGAGTCTCAAAATATGAGAATGGCTGTATGTGACAACTAAATGGTACACCATTGCTTTAAGTACATTCTTGTGCGATTTTCCAGAAAATTTCACAATATTCTGGCTCATAGTTATTTAGATAGAGTCTACTTACATTGAAAAACATGCATTTTTTCACACAAAAAAATGTGACATAGCATTTTTGACCACTTGAATTCTTTCAATTTTACAATTTTGTAAGTATTCTAAGACAATTTCCCAACACTTTTTGGAATCTGTACATCCTCAGGTTTCATCAATCCATAAAATCAAGTACTTTCATTTGCCTGTGTTGACATTATTGAGCTATTTGTACTCAAAGGTTGACTTCCAAAATTTAAGTCAAATTTGACGCTTACTGCTCTGGGATGCTCTAGCGTCCCTTTGACATGTTTCAGTTGAATCTGTTGGCCTCTGAGACCTAGTCTTATATCTTCTCACCCATTTCAGAGCTTATTATGGTTGTGGAAAATTTATTTCACTAAAAAATTCCAATGAATAGCAGGATAGATGAATCTGTCGCAAGCGTAACGCCCAGAATACTTTGTAGCGCCACAGAGCAATAAAAGCTCTGTTTTAAATCTGGTTTGGCTTGTAATATTGCAAAATCTGTGTAGTTTTGAGAAACAATCAAGTAATCCAGGTCCGCAGCTGGTTTCTGGTGGTAAAATACAAAGATTTCTTAAAAGGGGCTTTGTCGCAAGCGTAACACTATGGAAAATATTGATCATATTTTCATGGTTTTCTTGTAAAGAGTAAAGCAATCATTCTAGTATTACTTGTACTGATACTCAACACAATATTTCAGTAGTTGGAGTATGTTTCAATGTTTAATTATCAAAATTTTGCTCTTTGTAAAGATTTTCTCAAAATTTGGGGCCAATTCGTTGAAAAATGCAATAACCAATTCATATTTCACTTTAATTTTGTAATTACTCTTATGCTTCATCCAGTTTAACTGATAATGCATATAAAATCGATTTGGGTCAAAACCAGAACACTTTTTTTACTTTTGTGTTGTGCCATTACCCAAAATTGCCTTTTTGTCTGGAAAAATAGGCTAAAAAACACGCTTCTATCATCATTTGCTCTGTTCGTATTCACTTTGGTGGCATTTACTTGGTATCAATTTGAAGCCCACATACAGACGCATCACACAGGATAGGTGAAATCATTTTAGAGGAAAATATGTACATTTGGGGAGAAAATATTTTTCGAAATTTTGTTGCATTATTAAAGAAAAAACTTACATATTTTCTCCCCAAATGTACATATTTTCCTCTAAAATGATTTCACCTATCCTGTGTGATGCGTCTGTATGTGGTGTTCTGGTTTTGACCCAAATCGATTTTATATGCATTATCAGTTAAACTGGATGAAGCATAAGAGTAATTACAAAATTAAAGTGAAATATGAATTGGTTATTGCATTTTTCAACGAATTGGCCCCAAATTTTGAGAAAATCTTTACAAAGAGCAAAATTTTGATAATTAAACATTGAAACATACTCCAACTACTGAAATATTGTGTTGAGTATCAGTACAAGTAATACTAGAATGATTGCTTTACTCTTTCCAAGAAAACCATGAAAATATGATCAATATTTTCCATAGTGTTACGCTTGCGACAAAGCCCCTTTTAAGAAATCTTTGTATTTTACCACCAGAAACCAGCTGCGGACCTGGATTACTTGATTGTTTCTCAAAACTACACAGATTTTGCAATATTACAAGCCAAACCAGATTTAAAACAGAGCTTTTATTGCTCTGTGGCGCTACAAAGTATTCTGGGCGTTACGCTTGCGAAAGATTCATCTATCCTGCTATTCATTGGAATTTTTTAGTGAAATAAATTTTCCACAACCATAATAAGCTCTGAAATGGGTGAGAAGATATAAGACTAGGTCTCAGAGGCCAACAGATTCATCTGAAACATGCCAAAGGGACACTAGAGCATTCCAGAGCAGTAAGCGTCAAATTTGACTTAAATTTTGGAAGTCAACCTTTGAGTACAAATAGCTCAATAATGTCAACACAGGCAAATGAAAGTACTTGATTTTATGGATTGATGAAACCTGAGGATGTACAGATTCCAAAAAGTGTTGGGAAATTGTCTTAGAATACTTACAAAATTGTAAAATTGAAAGAATTCAAGTGGTCAAAAATGCTATGTCACATTTTTTTGTGTGAAAAAATGCATGTTTTTCAATGTAAGTAGACTCTATCTAAATAACTATGAGCCAGAATATTGTGAAATTTTCTGGAAAATCGCACAAGAATGTACTTAAAGCAATGGTGTACCATTTAGTTGTCACATACAGCCATTCTCATATTTTGAGACTCCTACAGAAGATATGCTGCGTGGCTTCATTTATTTTTGAACTAGGCCATAAGCCTTCAAGGTGAAAAGTGATAAAATCCCAATACAAGGATTAATGTTTACTGTTCAACCTGTGCAATACGCATGACATATGTATGTTATAATTTAGGTAGAGCTGAGTAAATTTCTATAAGTCTATTTTAGCAGTCGAAGCAGGCACATTGTTTGGTTGTCAGTCTCTTCCTAACTTTGAGACTGGTGTTGTAGCAGTTTTCCATGTTGTTCCAAAGTACATGGCTTGCCTCTTAAGGTGACAAGGCAGCCTAAATGGACAATGCAATGATGAAGTTGATGATAATGAAAGATGAGTATTTCTAGAATTTGATGGCTGCTGTGTGACAGCTACATGACCAGTGTCACCATTCATTTGTCTGGGAGATTTAGTTTGCCTGTTGTGGCCAATATCTGCCATCGCCATTTAATTAAGAAAGATTTCCTGAGGTTCCCCACTGATTTCTTGAGATTACTTATCAATACTTTGATTAAAGAAGCACCATTCATTGCCTTTGGCCAGCAATCATTCCTTTCAGATTTTCTTATTGTGTTTTTATTGTTTGCCATTGTTCATTTGCAGAAGACCCTTGATGGAAACACTTCCTGTAATTCCCGTGACGTCATGATGACATCATTACCAAATCCACTCTCCTGTTATGGAGTAGGAGGCGCACATGCAGTTGTGCACTCAATCAAACACTGACTTCCTGTCTGGGACCCTTGTTGTTCTTGACGCTTTTAATAAATGCCAAAATTTATGAAGTGGTCTAGCATGACAAGCAATATTTCTCTAAGATATTAATAGAAGTTTGGCTGAGAAACTACATGCTGGGCTTTATAGAAGACTTGGTTCTAACCTGGCTTCTCTCTTAGATTGACACATTTGATCATGTTAATCAAAGTTTCAGGTTCTGGATTGGGGTGCAAAGACTCCCGGATGCCAGATATGGTGGTTTCAAATGCGCACGAAAAGTTAAATTTTTGATTCATCTGTCCACATTACATGGTTCCAGTGATCATTTGATTCTCATGATGCTTTTTGGCAAGGTTCATGTAGAATTTTCTATGCTGAACATCGAACATTTTGTACAGCAAATGTAAATCTATTTAGGAAGTATATAGGAGGGAAACCCCCCTGACTCAACAAAGACCTTGTAAACACTTTTGCTGGAATGCAAGTATGGAGTGCTTTTTATTACACTCTGAACGGTAGGAGGTACATGTATCATGGCTTAGTCCATCCACATGCTCCAGGTAAACCTTATCAACAAAATACCAACAGAAATTATGTGCTGTGGATGGCATGTGTAATGTTACATTCAGGGTTACGGTGTTTTTGATTAATGGTGCAGAAATGGTAGCCATGCACTCTGAACGGTTGCTAGGCAGATTTGATTAAGGAATGCAAGTAATAGCATGTCTGCATACTCATCAGCAAATGTTTTTGTTGCCATTGACACTGGGCCAATCAATTCTCTCATGCTAAACTGTGGTAATATCATTATCAATATTGGAATTGGTTGCTTTTGGAACAATTTGGATTAGTGAAATTAGGTAATTTGAACAACATTCTGGTAAAATTGTTTGATGTTTATCCTGCAGGGGATGGAAATGATTCTCACAAAAAAAATAATAACTGGGTGGTGAAGGTTGGTCCTGTCACTTGACAAGACATTTATAAGTACTCCACTGAAAGGCCAATGTTGATTCCAGTCCTGGAAATAAAATCAGTAGATCTTTGAAAACAACAAAAAGTTTCCCACTCTCCGAAAAGATTCAGGACGGTACTGCTCATATCCAATATCCATATTAATCCTCGACTAATGCCTCCAACAAATCACTTATTCTGAATGCAGGATATAACTAACACTTACCAAATGCATACCTTGTTTGTTACAAATAGAAGTTCGATAACTTCTTTTTTTATGAGAGATGACCAACTCATCAAGGCTCCAAGCATCAAAATGTTATAAAAATGTGTTCCTTATTTACGATAATAAAATTCTAATTGACTGTATCTCTTCTTTCTTTGCAGATCGCCATGGTAACTGTACATGGAGTGACCAGAGTGAGACCACGTGCCTTCATGACGTCAATGATGTAGTTCAACTCCATGTTTATGCTGTTGTCAACCCCTGCAGCAATCCACTAGACGTGACGTTCAGTCTACAGGTCAGTAACTGCAATTTTTCAGATGCTTTTGCACTATTTAATTTTGTTGAAAAATGAGAATTTTGCTTAACTGTTTGCTGTTAAAAGGCTCTTTTTTATGAGCTTTTTTTTCTTGACAAAGGAGTCATCAGCTGCTCATATTCGTTTAGGAAATTTGGCTATCTCTCATTTGTTATAATATCATTTCTAGCGCTGTGATTCAAACCCTCAAACAAATCTTTCTCAATTAGGTACATTGCATTCTTTTGTTTTTTGCTTATTCAAACAGGTTTATGAGTTAGCCTTTTCTCCAGTTGGCCTTTTCTCCAGTTGGCCTGTAATTGAGCATTCATCTCATTCGTAATGTGTGTAAATAAATAGGTTTGAATCAAACCTGTGCCCGGGGGGAGGGTTGTCTAGTGGTAGCATGCTGGACTGCTAATCGCTGGGTCCAGGGTTCGAATCCAGCTCTTGCCGGGTCACCTGGGCCTATGTTGGACGGCTGTTTCAATCATCCTTCACCTCATTGCCGTCTCCTCCTCCTGTCCTAATTAGCCTACCAAGTGCATAAATACAGGACGTAAAGCCCCATTCATCCATCCATCAAACCTGTACCCAATACAATGGAAGAAAATTTTCTAGTGAAGATAAATGTTTGTTGTTTCATGGAGGGAACTTCTTTTTATAGAAGAGCAATTTGATTGGAGACCATTAATTAGCCTTGTGGTCAATTCAGTTGTCTTACTCTTTGAAGGTAATCTGATATAGTTTAAGTGAAGATATTATGGAGTTCACCCTCAAGGTCGCTGTGCCCTTTCCCCCATTCCTGGTTAAGTAAGAAGACAAAAAATACATTGGACTGCCATACTTTGTATTCCTTTTGGTTTCCATGGCAATGAGACTACTTCCTTCCTAGCTGACCCAATTGTTGACCAAACTGGTTGCCGCAAACCATTTCCGGTTTCTGTTTCCGTTGCTATGGCAACGTGTGATTGCTATGGAAATGGTCGTGTGGACGTTGCAATTGGATAAAGGCCCTGCTGAAACTTGGGAACTGTTACTGTTGGCTGCGTTACATTGTGACCTTCAAAGCGGCATGAAGAAAAGTGAATAGCAATGAATTATGAATATTCTTCTTTTTTTTTTGGCTCTTGGCTCACTTAACCAAGGGTTTGACAACAGGCACAGTGAACCAGACCAAAATTACATTAACAAAATGCTCCAGTAAATGCTAAAGTTTGTTTCATGGTGGGAAATTTCTTTTCTTTTCTTGTGTCTTCTAATGATCAATATCCATTACTTAAATTCCTTCATTGTAATGATCACTTATGATAACCTGCTTGCTTTTATTTATTTGCTCTTGACCATACTTTAACCATAAGATTTCTTTTTCCCTTTCAGGCTACAAACATGAGCTGGACCTGGGAATATACGTTTGTCAACCCAGATGAGACACAACCTCTCCAGGGACTTCCCTGGGATATCGCCCTCCGAGTAGTTCTTCAGGAGAAACCAGGTGGCAGCACATTTGTGCATGCCCAGTTCTTCGAGGATGGTCTTCCTCTTCCTCGTTTCATGGACCAGACAATACCGCCCAGAGCATGTAGACACCATAGTAAGTGATAAATTCTCGATATTACCCACCTTCTCAATCAAGGACTGTTGTGTGTCATCAATGAGCTGTACTTAATATAGTTGTTCATATTAGTCTTCACAATTTAGAAGTTTTGCCGAGCCCTAGTTTGTGATACTCATCTCCCGTATTTCTTTATCTGAGGCATAGCTAGAGCATTATATGGAAGACAGCCATTCATCTTTCCCCACGCTGAAATTCTCTAGCAACAGCTTTTTATGTGCTTGCTCACATCAGTACTCAGTGTGTATATAAGTATAAGACTCTGGCAAGGTGGGCACTTGTGAGTTTAGCTTTAATAATACTGTCCTCAAGCCTGCTCAATGCTCTCAAGTTTCTAGCTGATGCAAAACTTTTCTTCTGTCTCGTGGAACAGTTGGTCAAAAATAGCTCAGTCATAACCAAAATGGCTGCCACATGAGTAGTTCAGGTCAATTGACTGCAGATGAAGTTTACAGCAACTCAACCTTATTGCATTGTTTTACAAGTTTATCCATAACTGACTTTATTTTGCTAAATTTTAGATAACTTCAACCAGTATTTACCATTGGTCATTTTCATCGTTCTGCTGGTTTTAATTCTCACTTTGGTTATTGGAATGATTGCGTTCCGTCGCCAACAGCACCGAAAGACTACCAATCGGTTGCTATATCACATGGAGATATCGCCACAGCAACCATATCAGGAAGAGCCAATCGCTAGCCAGTATTTTGACAATGGGGGTCAGACCTCGACAGTTATTAAGAACTCCTTGTATGGAGATAGTGTCACTAGTGTCAATACCGAGGGAGAGGTGACACAAAATGGAACAGCCAATGGTTCACTTCCTCCTGGTGCGGTGGGAGGAGTGGCAGAAGAAGGAAAAGCTAAACTTAAGAAGAAAACCAAAAAGAAGAAGAAAAGGAAGAAAAGCTAAAAGAACTTCTTCCCAAATATCAAGAGAATGAAAAAGACAAGGATGAGGTTGTTTTGAGAGTAGACTTTTTGAGGTAGCGGCCATTTTGGTCATTACCAGGACAATCATCACCACTGAATATCATAACTTCATTATCACACCATTTTGTAAATTATCATTGCACAACTCATCATATTTTATACTCACTGCCTTTATACTCTGTCATTTTATAGAAGATGTAATAGAAGGATCATTGAAGTTGAAGTACAATGATTCGCATGGTATCAGAAAACATATTGATCATTAACAACGGGTTTCACAGCAAACAGAATGTTGATCAATATATCATTCTCAGTTAAAACTGACATTTATGCTGAACTGAGTTATGAAATTATTTTTTTGTACAATCATTCCCTGTGTTACTTAAGTATATGATAGTGGAATCTAATTTTGAACAATTCACAAGTTTTTGATATGGAAGAAAAATTCTAAGTGTTTGATTAAAATGTTATGCAATTGTTTTTCTCAGTCTTTCAGCAATGAAAAGTGATTTCAAATTTTGAAAATTGGCCTGCAATTAACATATTTAGGGAAGGAGCTGTGCCTTTGGGATTTGGGCCACTCTGTAACATTTGGGTTACAAAATTGGATTGTCTAAATTGATACACAATACACAAGATCATCACATCAGCATATCTAGTCATTGGTCATGTTTAAACAAGAATTCTCATTTCATTTGAAACTGTATTTTGTGTTGTATATTTGTATTTGGGCATTTAATGCAATTTCAGAATTTATGCTTATACATGTATGATTTTGAACTGTTTTTAATCACTAATTTTTCATTTCATTCTAAGTACTGCTGATTTTTGTATATCTTTAAAACATTGTGAATGTTTCTCAAAATCAGTCATATTTGTCAAACTGTCAATGCACATCTCACCATACTCAAAGATGTTTGTTAAACCGAGAAATGCTTTCCACTTTTTATATTACTGGCAATGAGACATTATGAAGCAGCTATGTTATAAGCATGTGTCATTTACTCAATACTTATTGTATGCGTAGGAATTTTTTTCTTACATTCACTTACTCATCAGTAACTGAAATGATAATGTAAGCCAATTGGAAAACATGCAAACTCTACTGATGTAAAGGTAATACTCAGTCACCAATTTTTTCCTTTATAACTTAACAGGTTCCTAGATGAATTTGTTGTTGTGTTCAACTAAAGATCACTGTTTTACTTGTTTTCCTGCATTTGTTACATCCATAGTCCTTATTTGGCCACAGAGTTTCTGTTTGTTCCCTCAGAAAGCTGCTGCGTCAGTTGCTTTTTTCAAGCACTGCATTTTGTAATGTCTTCTTGCTTTATAATGAAAGAATTCAAAGAAAAATTGAAATTACACTTTCGAGCATGACTTGTGCTGAAATAAAATGTCAGTATTGAAATCTTTATTTGAGTTCATTTTTGTTGAAGGCATATTGAAACTGAGTTTTCTCAATCAGTTACATGCTAGATGACAAATTAATTAAAATGTTCGGGCACCATCAGTAATTCAGTATTTTTTAACTGTTTTATGTATACAAAGATGTTGCCTGCTTCAGAATCTTCCAATTTGAAGTGTTTATACAGCAACCTTGTTGTGAACTGCTCTGCCTGTATGAACCATTTTAGAGCTACATTCTGTACTCGGGAATGATAAAACACACTGTTGTTGACTGTCAATTATCATAATAGTCACACATTCATAGCATCTGCATTTGCCCCGTTGATGGCTTTGTAATTGGGCTATTCATTCAGCTTTTCTCCTTTCTGAAAAACCCATTTGTCTGGCTTTTTATAAGGCTTTTCTTTCACAAACTGACCTTAGATAGAAGAAAAATTGGCCCATGATGGGTTTAAGCAAACATATTTGTACAGCGACCCCGCGAACACTTGGAATTTAGTATTTATATTGTTTGTGGTCCTAATAGGCATATATATCAATGTCTCTGGTCCTCTTGGAGATAGTGCTTGTTTTGGACACAAGGTTTCAAGAGAACCTTTGAAGCGCAATTTAGAAGGACAATCTCCAAAGACCTTTTGAAGGACGTTTGTTGATCCTGTCTGATGACCTGGCCACTAGAGGGCTTACTCTCCTGTGACAGGGCCCTGAAGCTCTTGGGATCCCAGAGGACGGAGCTAAGACCTTTTGTAAAGACCTCAACTGAGGACCTGCAGAAGGGACTAAAGACCTCAAAGTCATGCAAGTCAGGTCACTACGACCTTTGTTGATGATGTTAGAGCAGTAGGCTGGTCTCTCTCTCAAGCCATTCTCTGAGAAGGGCAATGCTCCCCGAAGGCAGTGTTTCTATTGGGGCATTGGACCTCTTTTGCATTTAGGGTCTAACCTGGGCTAACGCGGGTTAGTTGAATGAAATTAGGGAGCAGGAAAATGGGTTTCTTTGACATGTGTGGGACTTTTGGGTTCCAGGTTAAGAATCAGAATTTGCTGAAAAGGTATGTATTGATCCACTGAAGTCAACTGCAAAAGCCAATGTCGTCTGTAGGTCTTTTGATCTCCTTGCATTGGTGTTCAGGGTTTTGAATTAAATTAAGGGTCCCAGATGAGTTTCATTGAAAAAGGAATGGGTTTGATGTTAAGACCATGTTGGCTCCAAGCCGCAGGTCTTTAAACCGCATCTGGAGCATGCCATTTTTAAATAAGAGGAGTCCCGGAGAAGGAGAACTAGGTTGTCTGCATGCATGGTTCATGATGGGGAACCCAAAATTTTCAGTGGACGGCTGAATTTCATGAGCTCTTTGCTTTCGGAGTTTTGGATTGGAATAGATATACAATGTCAAAAGAAGCAGAATATTGCAGAATAGGGTTCTGTGAACTGCATGGGTTCTGTTGCTATGTCATCCAACTGAAAGTGTTTTATCCATTCACCATGGACCAGATAACCTCCAGTCCCCAACCCATCTCAATGAGTGTTCTTTGACGCATTCAGGCTTTGGGTAGGTTCAAAGGTTAAAAGCCAGAAGAGATTTTATTCAAAGAAGAGTTGTAATATTGAGGGGTTAGCAGCTGAGTATATAGTTGACCTGTTGCTTGCGAAGCCAGTACACCCTTAACAAAAATGTTTTATATTGAACCTTTAAGGGTTCTGTAAGCAATTTAGTTATAGATAAGGAACCCAAAGGTTCATTATTCAACTTAAAAAGAAATTTCAACAGCCAACAAAAACAACACAAAGACAAAGCAGCTGCACTGAACCCCTACAATGGAGCCCTTTCTCTTAAGTTGGGAGCATAGAGTTCCCACCAGTATGGAATCTTTTCAATTCAGTTGAACCTTCAAATTTTTTTTTGTTTAACTAAATTTTTCGGCTGTGGGTTCTTCATACCATCAAGAACTTTTTGCGTTAACAGTGTATGATAGATAGAGAGTCGAATGTCCAAATGATTGATGAGTCCTCAACATGTTACACATTTTGTCCCATGTGAGGAATCTTTTATTTACCAAGCACAGACACTGATACAAGGGGCAACCAATTTACTTCTGATCTGAAAGACATCCAACTGGAATTTTGCTCATGAAGGATCATTGAAAATTTCAGGTTCCCCATTTATATTCAGACTAAGTTAACTTGGTTGTTACAGCTGAGAATAGTGTCATCTTATTCACAACCACCTTTTTTGGTCCTTTAGTTGTGCCTTATTCCTTCATCCATCACCCATATATCATTTTCAAAGGAAAATCAGTCATTTGATTCTTCAAAAATGTTCAATACATGCTGACATTGATGCATCAGTGTTCATTCTGCATAGAAAATGCCTTCATTTGCATGTAAATGCTGTCTGCCCTTCCCCCTTTTCTTGCCATCTTGAATATCAGAATATGAAGCATACAAGCAATGCAGTGACAGTCTTTACTTCTGACCTTTGACCTCTGAGGTCTCCAGGGGTCATTCAGAGGTCATTGACCTCTTTTCCACTTTCTTCCTCTGACCTGCTGCATGTGTTGACACCTGTTGTTGTAGAATGTTGATCATGTGAAAACAAGTTGTCAACAATGTGTTCTTAAGAAAAGCATTGACTTTGATGGCTTTTGCTGAAACACCTGTCTCCTGACCTTTGTCTGTTGTGACTTCAGTGGACCTCATGACCCAGCGACTGATTTCATTATGACCTTGATAAGAATGACCCATATTCCGCCCACAGTGCCTGGGCTGAGTGTTATACTTGGTAGGCTACACTGCTTTTATTTAGTAATGTAAGCAGGTGTGAGAGAAACTTATCAATGAGGCAAAGGATGATTGAGACCACTGTCCAACATCTGAACATAGGGCCGAAGCCCAGAGCGGTAATCTACCATGACTTCACAGTGCTACCAATTGTGACTGTAACACCACAAGCTCATAAATACAATCATGATTATATATTAGATATATATATAGCCCCAGTAGTTCGTCCACCTGCCTGTCAATATCTTGCCAGACTTTTTCACACGTGTAAAAATGATTCAGCCATGTTTTGGGACCAGATGCCCCGATTGTCATGAACCCATTATCAATTAACTAGCCTGAGCCTACTCATTGTCGTTCTATAACATTTCTGACTCCCAGCATGTTGCCTTGGCTTATTGGTGTCGAGATGTGTATTGACGAACAAGATTAATGCAAAAAGGAGCATCTGATCATGAGGGCGCATTGATAGAGCAGAGCTACTCCTCTGGTTAGGACTCCAGGGAAGGTGTTGTGACTGAATCTTAACAACAAAATAATGAAAGATGCTTTATTATTCCTTTCATCATGTTTTCTATTCATGGGCATGATGAGATGGAGCAATATCTAATACAATTGTAGACTTTACTATTCATGAAAGTCTTTGCAAAAATTTTAAAATGAAAGTCAGTTCATGTGAAATGTAAGTATTGCTGCCCTTTTATTTCGTAAATTGTAATGCTTTTAAACTTGATTCTTTCTCAACTGCTTTGCCATTGAAATACTCCTCTTTTTGATTTAAATCTAGCGATGATATGTCACACATGTACAATTTTGCATGTTGGTATTCATGAATGTCTAGATTTGTGAGTTGTATAAGTAATTTAAAGAAGAAGTGATATCTTGAAATGGTGATTTCTCATTCATTGCTGTTTTTCTCTCCTTTTCAACATATACAAATTCAAGAAGGAATACATGCAATTTCACCTTTTAGTATTCATGAACATCTCTCTTTTAAACATTGCATTTACAATTAATGAAAGTTTGTTTTAGACAGTATTCGACAGCAATGTTTTTTCAAGAATCTAGATGTTTGTCAAAATGTGTTTCTTCCTTCTGATGTATAATATCGGATGTGAGACTTTTCAGAATTCATGGAATATATTTGATGGAGTAAATTTTAATGATTGTTTAAAAACATCTATCTGTTTCATCTGCTTCTTACTATGTTGTGTAGGAACGTTCATATATTTTAAAAGCAATTTAGCTAGGTTTCCCGAATCTGTTGCCCCTATTGGTAACCCATGTTAAATAATGTTTACCTTTACCTTTACGTATTGTCATTCATCTACTCATGATAATGATTGACCAACTGCTGCTGAGCCAACACTCATGGTCACTTAAAAACGTGTTGTGACTCTCAGCTTGTTGGCTTGGCTTCTTGGTGACCTGGCTGTCAGGATGAGTATTGACGGACATGATTCATGAATGCAAAAAGGAGCATCTGATCATGGGGCACATTGACAAGTAAAGTGATTACTCTCTGGGTCCTCTGGTGAGGACTAAAAAGCAAAGATTGAAGAGGGAGTTGTGACTGATTTAGACTGAATTTTAATAACAAAATTATGAAAGCTTTGAAAAGATGTTTTTTATTATTACTTTCATCTTTCGTCATGTTTTCTATTAATGGGCATGATGAAACGCCCTTTAAATTTATATACGGAGCAATATCCAACGCACATTAATATCTTATTATTCATGAAAGTCTCTGCCAAAAATAGTGAAACGAAAGTCAGATCATGTCACATTCATGTGAAATTTAAGCAATATGCTGCATTCATTTTATGAATTGTAATGCCTTTGAACAGAAATTATTCTTTTGTTACCGCTTTGCACTTGAAATATGGCTTTTATTGATTTAAACGGTGATGATATGTCACACAATTTTGCTATTCATATATTCATGAATGTCTAGAGTTGTCTAAAAAATTGAAGAAGAAACAGTATATATGTTGATTTTGTGATTTCTCATTCAATGCTGCTTTTCTCTCCTCTCTTTTTTAAATTCAAGAAGGAGTGTGTAACACAATTTTACCTTTCATTATTCATGAAATCTGTTTTAAATATTAAAAACATAGGAAAGCTATGGTTTCTCAACATGCTCAAGATGTTTGAAAAATTGTATGCATGTTTTCTTCCTTCTGATGCATGATATCTGACATGAAGCGTTTAAAGATGGTGAGGATGAATATGGTAGTATAAATGTTAATGAATATTTAGACATATATCATTTACATCTGAAAACGAGTGGGAAATAGGAGAGGTTGATTTGACATGAGGATGACAAAATTGGATTTGAGTATGGCAAGACATCCCCCAGAGAAAGATGCTAATGCCTGATGGTGTATACGTGCCTTAAGTTAATGGTGCTTCTTTAATGAGTTTTGCTTTTAGATCTTTTTTTCATGAAAACGACCCAAGTTTCTCTCTTTCGTTCATGGTGTCCACTCTTTGCTCATTTTCATAAGTATGCCTAAATGTTTGATATCTCGATACCAAATTGAAAGCAGATTTATAATTTATGAGGATTCAGTAAGATAAATATAAGTGCAATCTTGGTCAAATAAAAAATCCCGATAAGCAAAACCACATTAAATATTGTAGTGTTTAATCCTACATTTATAATGGTGATCTCTTTAAAACTTGACTGATACAGTTCCCACAAATAGGCATCAGATATCATATATTCTTTTTCATTTGGCACTTCATTTTTTCATGTTTTTTCGAAATCTTCTCTTTTTATGTTTTTATAGTACCTGATAAAACAGTTACTGTAGATGAATCTCTGAAAAGGTGAAAATTCCTTTCTCCTGTAAAGGTGAATGTAATCGCTCATCTTCCCTCACAGATTTTTAAAAGCAAATTTTACCGAGCAGTAAAGCGCAAGTTCAGCACGATATGGAGCTATTTAAATTCTCGCATGCACATATTTAGTTGCAGAAATTGACACATTGAAAAAGTGTAAATGCCAGTTGCTCTATCCTATGTAGAAATATCCCACAATATTACTGTAATCAAATATACGATAAACGCTTCTTGATTTTAGATCATTTAAGGGTCCTCCTTTTACAAGCTATTGAATTTATCTCTCATCCATGGATTCCATGCAAATGCAAGCATTTTAGTCTTGGTTTGCATAGCAATTCGTGCAAATATAAATACAAAATCTGATATATACCATATAGCAAGTACTCTAAAATTTGCAAGAAAACATAAGATCTGGAATTTGTTTGCTCATCAGCAGCTCCTGGGAGGTTTTGCGACTAGGCCTACGTAAATTTTGCAGTGAATGACAAAACCATTACAAATGCCTAACATGCATACTTTTTTGTTTAACACATATTCATATTGCACAGCCAAATTGAAATAGACATTCTTTTAATAAGAAGATGAGACTGAAATGACATTCAGTGCACAGTCAGAGAGTTTACCATGTGCTGAGTACTCAGATGTGCTCAGTTCCAATGCGGCAACGTTTTGCCTTGTAGCCCAGCTAACGTTTCACTTGGAGCTTTGGTTGATGGTTTTGTTATACCCCTATTACTGACCTCATGCCTTTTTAAAAAATGAAATAGCTATGGTGTAATGGTAGGGCTACACAAGCTGCTGAAGTATCTGATCTTTAAATTATACTTTATGGAATTGCCGATGTCTATAATGTCAGGATATTTTTTAAGCTACCAACACATTTCTGGATGTGCAAGCAATATTGATCCATGAGGAAAATGCAAATGTTATCTGAACATGTGAGAAGCATAAACCAATGAATATAAGTCACTCATTCGGACATCATGTCAAACATGACATACTTATCTACTATAATAATAAGGAGCAATGAATATACACGGAGACGTCGGAGAGAGGTGTAAAACAGCTTCACACTGCATTCTGGGAGTCATAAGTGTAAATAAAAAAGGCTCATGCGTTGTATTTTTTGGTGTATTTTCCTTTTTATGCAGACAGACTCATTGGCATTCCAATCCACATATTTATGAGAGCACAGAGTGTCATATTGCAGATGTGTACTACAATGAAGTTATGATGCCATAACTCAGAATAAGGAATAACATGTGGTGGCTTTTAAGAATTATTTCCCCTTTTTTATGGTTGTTTAAAACCATTTCTCCTTCAGCAAACTTTGGAACAAAGTTAAACCAAATAAAATGAGGAACTTGAAAGTTAATGTCAATGAGGTTGGCTTTCAGAATTAAGTATTGACCTTACTGGCTTACCAGCTCACTGAATTTATCCCAATACATCCACTTGAATAACTTAGAAAGCAATATTTGTTTTACTACTTGGAGCTTGCAAAACACAGAAGAAATTGTACATGTTACAGGGATGCACAAGTCACCTTTCTAGAAATACTAATATATCTAAATCTTCATTGATGAATGGACCAAAATAAAAGTAAAGATATTTATGACAAAAGACAAAATAATAACAAAGATCTGAATGCAGTAACTATGCACCAAAGGACCCAGATAGAAGGACAAGACATCTCTTTAAAGCTGGACCTTTGTGATGTAGATATCCTTTCAAAATGGTATTCTCAATTTTGTTTGATCTTGAGGTGGAACAATATGTGGAAACTGGAAAGGTGTGTCCTGTGCATTAGCTTGCAGTCTCTGGTGTCATAAACTGTGCTGTTGTTCACTTCAACATCCTTTTCTTGATGCCACATGTTTTTTTATGTTTCACCACCATGAAGGAGAAGGTACCAAAAAATACAAAATTGTATTCAAAGATCATATTATTTGTGTTATATAATGGATCTTACAAAATATAAACTGAACCAAATAAAAAACGCAAAACTGTTTCTAGGGCTGTATATTTTTGTTTCAGTTTCAGATGGACTTTTGAGTTGATGTAATATTTATAATCAGGTGTCAAAGAACCCATTGGCTTAAAATCATTCAATTGTGACCATTTCTTGTGTATCTGTTGCTGGGTTTGTCACATTGGGGTATGGCCACTGGATGGGGGTATTAGGCAACCCATAGGGCAAATCTAATGATTTCATGTGAAAGCTTGAAGAAAATGATGAAAAAGGCCACATGATTAACTTCAATAAGTGCCATCTAACTTGTTAAAAATTTAGGTTTTCAGGAAGTCAGACCAGAGTTTGTCACACACAATGATATTCCTATGGAGCAATGCAGCAATGGAAACAAGTCCTCAAACAGCCTGTACAATAGCTGTGGCATCAAAAAGTCTTACAGTCTATCAGAAAGACCTAACACAACCTTTAGAACAACTTCACAGGTAAAAATTGGCATTTTGTTTGCCGGTGTGCCCTCTTTTTGCTATTCTCACAACCTGGCATCTGCCCCCGCAAGAAACGTCATGCGGAGGGTACACTTGGTACTGCTGCTTGTCCTATGGCTGCTATACAGGGTGTGTAAAGTTTTTTTAGTGGACCCTAAGCCTTTTACCACTCTCAGACTGTTTTAGGACCTGTTTCCACAGCTGCATTGTTTCACTGGAATATCATTGTGTGTGACAAACTCTGACATGACTTTTCAAAAAACAAAATTTTAGCATGTTAAGTGATTACAACTGAAGTGAATTGTATGGCCTTTTTCATAATTTTCCTCAAGCTTTCACATGAAATCATTAGATTTGCTCTGTGGGATGCCTAATGCCCCAGTCCACTGGCCATACCCTAATGTGATAAACTTGGCCACAGACGTGCAAATAACAATCACACTAGAATGATTTTTTGTAACTGAGTCCTTTGATACCTGCTTACACACATGCATACAATAAATAGCCCATCTGAAGCAAATACAGAAAAATAAATCCCTGAGAATAGTTTTGTGTTTTTTATTTGGCTCAGTTTATAATTTTATGTTTAGACATTGAGATATCGTTTATAGATATTAACTATGTACATAATAGGCACAGGTGGAATTGGCAAAGCCCATTTCACCAGTGAGCTATGAAGTACAAAGTAAACAATGGCTTAAGCAAAGGCTCGTCTTGACGATCTCATCATGGTAGTACTGCTTGCCATGTATTTCACATTTGTGTGTAGGACCTGTTGGAAGACTATATTATTGTGCATTGAGGAATTAGGAGGACAAATATACCTCTGCTAAATAATGCATCACAATGTCATGCTGGCTCTTTTGTCTGTCATCCTCAATTTTGCACTTGTCAATTTTAATGCATTTGAAATCTATTCCTTGCTCCAGGCCATCAACTCTGTCCATCCACAGTTACGTCTTTACTGGACCCAGAGGGACAGTGATCTGTGGTCAGGTGTATTGGCTGTGATGCATGGGCTCAGTTGGGTATTTGATAGGAGTAAACAGAATGGTGTTCTTTATAAATGATCTATGTAATGATGCATGTAATGGTTTCTCCTGACAGTACTGAAGTGCAATGCACTGGTCGACAGAAAAAGCTGACGTGGAAGCAATCTGACAGAAGTTGGTCAATTTTGCTTCTGGCAAGTAATTGACACACTCAATATGTTAAAATGATGTTATCAATCAACATGATCAACTCTTCAATTATACACCATGGGTAGTAGTACATTTTATGCTTACGAAAGTCAATGTAATCTAATACTGCCAATGTCCTAAGATCACTAAACCTTTTAAACATTATAAAATTACAAATGCAACACCTGTTGTTATTGCCAATATCTTGCTGGTGTTTGCACTAAACAGCTAAGTATTATCTCACATCAAGAGATATTGACAAATCATGGGGTATATTTGTCCTCCTAATCCCTCTATGCATAACAATATGGTCTATCAACACACAAACGTGAAATACATGGTAAGTAGCAATGCCATTATGTCATGATGATGAGATCATTGGGATGAGCCTGTCATGGTGATAAGTGATAAAACAGCAATACAAAGGCTAATGTGTTCTGTTCAACCTGTGCTATATATGTTATAATTTAAGTAGAGCATAGTAAATTCCCCAAATCTATTATAGCTGTTGAAACTGGCATATTGTTTGGTTGTCTGTCTGTTCCTAACTGTGAGTCTGGTGTTGTAGCAGTTTTCCATATTGTTCCAAGGTACATGGTTTGCCTCTTAAGATGACAACACAGCCCAAATGGACAATTTATGCAATGAAGAAGTTGATGATAGTGAAAGACGAGTATTTTGGGAAATTGATGGCTGCTGTGTGACAGCTACATGACCAGTGTCACCATTCATTTGCCTGGGAGGTTTACTTTGCCTGTTGTGGCCAATATCTGCCATCGCCATTTAATTAAGAATGATTTCCTGAGGTTCCCCACTGATTTCTTGAGATTTCTTATCATTACTTTGATTAACAGAGCACCATTCATTGGCTTTTGGCTGCAATCATTCCTTTTAGATTTCCTTATTGCACTTTCATCGCCTGTCATTTCTCACTTGTAGGGGACCCTTGATGGAAACACTTCCTGTAATTCCTGTGACATTATGACGATGTCATTACCAAATCCACTCTCCTGTTATGGAGTAGGAGTTGCACATGCAGTCATGCACTCAATCAAACACTGACTTCCTGTCTAGGACCCTTGTAGTTCTTGACGCTTTTAACAAGTGCCAAAATTGACAAAGTGGTCCAATGTGCCAAGCAATATTTCTCTGAGATATCAATAGAAGTTTGGATGAGAAACTACATGCTGGGTTGACTTATTTTTCAGTTTGTCAGATTTAATGAAAGCCTCACGTTCTGGCTTGGGTACAACTGCTTTGGGATGCCAGGCAGTAGTTTTAATTGTGCACGAAAAGTTCAATCTTGATTCATCTGTCTCAGGGCACGGTTCCAGTATTCATTCTATTCTCAAGATGCTTTTTGGCAAGGTTCATTTGGAATTCTGGATGCTGTTTGTTAGGTATTAAAAAGCAGGGAATCCCACCTAGCTCTACATAGACCTTGTAAACACTTTTACTGGAATAGAAGTATTGAATGCTTTTTATTACACTCTGAAGGGTAGGAGGTATCATGGCTTCTGCTCCATGTAATACTTATCAGCGAAATACCAACAGAATTTATGTGCTATGGATGGCATGAGTAATGTTACACCCAGAGTTATAAGAGGGTTTTTGATTAATGGTATAGAAGTGGTGGCAATGTACTCTGAACGGTTACTAGGTACATTTGATTAAGGAATGCAAGTAATAGCATGTCTGCATACTCATCAGCAAATGTTTTTGCTGCCATTGACACTGGGTCAATCAATTCCCTCATGTTAAACTGTGGTAATATAGTTTAATTTTGGAATTGGTCATATTGGGACCAATTTCGATTAGTGCAATTGGATACTATGAATAACATTCCTGTAAAATGATTCAACTTTCCATCCTGCTGCAGTCAGGACTTGCTGAATACAACAAAGTTTCTGTTTTCATTGACCGTTGATGTTTTCATTTAAGGAAACCGGGATGATTTTATCTTCCTTGCTTTTTTTGCAGCCATACTCAAATTGAATGAAGTGTGCACAAACTATTATTCCATAAAACAATGGAATACAATCATGTGATAATGTCTTAACAAAATTTTCACCCCAACAATCTATATTCCTATTATACCATGTTAGAATTTGTTAAAACAATTCTGTGGTCGGGAACCTGTTTATTGGACGACCTACATTCAACTTTGCATCTCATCCAAACATCTATATTTCATAAAAATGTATTCCCGACTTTTTATTGTAATACAATTCTAATTGGTCTTATCCCCTTTTTTCTTTACAGATTGCCATGGCAACTGGACATGGAGTGACCAGAGTGAGACCACGTGCCATCATGACGTCAATGATGTATTGCGGCTCAATGTTTATGCTGTGGTCAACCCCTGCACCCACTTCATGTCACTTTCAGTCATCAGATTAGTTACCGCCATTTTTCAAATGCATTTTGGATGGGCTTATCTGATTGTTATGAAGAATGAGAATTGTTCATTAAATGTTTGCAGTTAAAAGATTTGTTTCATAAGCCTACTTTGCTTGATCAAGAAAGGATTAATTTTCGTTTTGGAAATTTGGCTATATGTCGTTTGTAGTAATATCAGCTCAGTATGTGCTAGTCTAGTGATGATGAGAAAAAGTTAATCTCTTATAGAGTCAAGGATGGTAAATCCGTCCACTTTTGGCTGCAACTGCATTTCCAGGAAAATGAAAATTGACACAAAAATAAAAACAAGTCCATTTGAAAGGGCAAATTCCGTATTAACAACAACAGTCAAAAAAAGTCAAATGTTCAAATAATTTTTGCTGAAACCATGGCAACAAAGATTGGAGGTCAGGTCATCTAAATCCGTCCACCTTGCTGGTAAATCCGTCCAGCAGGGATGCTAAATCCGTCCACAGAGCATAATAAAGCCCACACCTATCATATCTCATATTTTTTTCAAGTTTTGCAATTTATTAAGTCTTACAAAGGTTTTTGTGTCGATTTTAGAATAATGATTCATTGATTACACTTGTAACAGAAGAATTAAATAATAGAGGTTAAGTTAAATTTGAATAATTTCAATTGACCACCTCAATTACAATTAAAGAAAAATTTAATCGAATCAAAGGGGTAAAACTCTTCCTATCTAAATTCTGTAATCAGTGTTATGCAATTTTGAAATTTTTAAAGTCATAAAGTACTTTAAAAGTCGATTTAATATGGTTGGACGGATTTACAGATCCCAAATCAAACCACTTATGAAATATTGATGGTAATTCCGTCCACTTTTGTTTCTATTGTATTTCCTTTCAATGTGTCACAATTTTATCTTAAATACATTTAATTGTTCACGAAAATAGGCCTAAAATCTCGAAAATGTCCACCATCTGAAATTCTCAAAATGGCTGTGATGACGTCACAGAATTTGATTGTATTTTATCCAATGTTGTTAAATGTACCTGAAATATTATTGAAACGGCTATAAAAACCAAAAAACGTTGTAAGTAGTTGAAAAACGAGTTTCTCTTTCTTATGAAACAAACTCAAATATAACAGATATATCTATATCATCATATGAAAGGGTGGACGGATTTACCCTCCTGGACGGATTTACCATCCCTGACTCTAGTAGAGGAAATATGAGCTCATTTTTGAAGATGACCCCGCACGGAAGTACAACAGGCCAAATCATATACCAAAATGTTCGCCAGAATGTCAGCTATCTGAATCCGGCTAAGAAAATTACTGGTTCTGGGTACTAACAAAGGGAGAGCCGTTGCCATGGCAACAGATTTATTATAATTGTAATTCTCAAATTATTCATTTTTAATGATTTTCTTAAACACCAAAGTTCACAGGTGAGGTTTTTGTGCCTGATCAAACTAAAGTTGAGACAGACTTCCCACTGTCAGACCAATTTAGCTTTAACATTGTATTGGTTGCCATGGAAACAAGAAATCATAACAAGTTTGAAGTTTCCAGTAATTGTCATACACTGTGATATCTTATCCTCCAAAATGATTTCATTAAACCCGCTAGTATTTTATGTGGAAATGTTGCTGAGAGTGTCGTCTTTTAAAACCTGAGCGAGATTTTTATGTTTTATGTTTATTTATTGCACTACAATGGTTTCCAAGGCAATAAGTCAGGACAAACAAGTTTATAAGAATTTTGGAATTTATCAATATCTCAACTAATAGACATGCCATAGTGCTTATTTTTAAACATAATCATTGTGGCAGGATGACCTTCAGAAAAGTGAACCCTCGGATGTGTGGCATGGTCCTGGTTACCATGGAGACAGGATATCATAACAAATTTGAAGTTTTCAGCCATTGTCACACACTTTGATCTCTTATACTCCAAAATAGTTTTATTAAACCTGCTAGTGTTGTATATGAAAATTATGCTGAGAGTGTCCTCTTTCAAAACCTGTGTAAGAATTTCATGTTTTATGTCTAGTTATTGCACTAAAATGGTTTCCAAGGCAATAAGTCAGGACAAACAAGTTTATAAGAATTTTGGAATTTATCAATATCTCAACCAATAGACATGCCATAGTGCTCATTTCTGGACATAATCATTGTGGCAGGATGACCTTCAGAAAAGTGAACCCTCGGATGTGTGGCATGGTACTGGTTGCCATGGAAACAGGATATCATAACAAATTTGAAGTTCTGGTCATAATTGACACATTTAGAGCTCTCATATTCTAAAGTGATCTCATAAACCTGCAGTTGTGATACATGAAAATGTTTGGGAGAGTGCCCTCTTTCCAAATATGGGTTAAATTTGTATGTTTCTTGGAAATTTATTTCATTATAACTATTTCCAAGGCAACATATCGGGTCAAACAATTTTGATGAATTTTGGAATTTCTGAATATCTCAGAGATCATAGAATCTAATATGCCATCTTGCTCATTTTTATATATAATCATTGTGGAAGGATGACCTTCAGAACAGTGAACCTTCCATGTCATGTGCCTTGGTTGCCTTGGAAACAAGAAGTCAAAACAAATTTTAAGTTTCCTGTTGATTTATAAACAACACACTTTGGTCTCTTTTGCACTAAAGTTATTCATAAAACCAAAAAGTGTTGTGAATGTAAATGTCTGTCAGAGTGTCCTCTTTCAAAACATAGACAAGATTTGCATTTTTTATGTAATTTATCTTACAAAATCGTTTCTGGGACAACAAGTGAAGGCAAACAATATATTTGAATTTTGTAATTTATCAATATCACAACCTATATCCTGACTATCATGTTCAATTTTATGACAAACCATTATGTAGCAATGACTGTCAGAAAAGTGACCCTCAATTGGATATTGTGGTCCTTGTTGCCATGGAAATGCATAAATCTTTAGATATTACAGGTAATTTTGAGAGTTTAACAAACTAAATTTTGTGAGATCAATGAATGTCCAATCAACAATGCATTAGTACATAATTAAGCATTTTTCAATTCCAGTGTGTCAGACCTATTATGTACCCGTGTTTTTTCAATGTATCTCCAAATTAAAAACACCATTTGGATATGTTTTACACAGGTCATATATGTGCCATGGAGCCAATACACCAATTTTGTCAAAACATGACAGTTCCATGAGGCGTTGTGACAAACAGTCAAGTTTTGGGTGTTCAGACTTATTATGCAATTTCTTCAAATTCCCTCGAAAAGAAACAAAAATCTATCCAACTGATCATAAATACCATGAATGTTTACCTCATAACACAGTGAAATGTATGACCATCATTTCAACCATGGATGAATTCATGATCAAAAAAGCACATAACTATCCTGCATTGACATAGCATTGAAATGCAATTATTGCAATGAAAAGATCATGTAAGCCAGACAAAAAATGAAACCATTATCAAACTTATACCTTGCTTTCCTTAGGTTAAGAGCTCACCCCAAACCAAGGAACATCACATTGCAACAATGACTGGCCATGCAATTGAAAATATCTTGAAATTGGTGGAGCTCATATGATTTGACAATACTTTTCCTATGGATAACTGAACCGGGAATTTTCCTCTTGCCATTATGTTTCCGAGAGATGCAGGATTTGATGGTTCGTCACACAGGACTAAAGAAGGGTCCTAAAGACACATTCTAAGGAAAATTTGCTGTGATAAGATGTGTTTTGACAGCAAGATGGACTTCTGTTTTTGAAAAATGGTACTTCCAATGGTTTTCTAATACAATTGCATAATTTTTATTACTTGATCATGAAGGTATCCATGTTTATTATGACATGGCATTTTACGATCAGTTTGGTCAATTTTTTGACACTTTCGAGGAGAGTTTGGGATTACAAGAGACCATGGCATCAAATATGTGAAATGCAAGATGTAACTGCTTCAGTTTAGGTTTGCAAAGTTACACTTCAGTAGATTTTCTGGGTGCAAAATTATGACACATGAAAAACTTGCAGATCAAGAGTTATCACTTTATATATGCAAATTCCATCACCTTTAAACTGAGAATCTGCGTCATTTCAGCCAGTTAATCGGTGAAAATCAGCCAATTTTGACATTTCAAATTACAGGAATGTCTTGAAATGTTCACAGAATATATGTTTTAAAGCACCTTCTACAAAGTCATACCTCCCTTTAGACTCAAAACAGCCCCAAAACAGCAGCGGCAAGATACCTTGTCGCAACTGTTCTACTATGCTTTGTTTCCCATCTTTGACAGCTGCACTGTCCAGGAGGATCTTCCTATTTACCTCAATGGTATCTAAAATATTAAGGATACCCCTACAAACCTTTAATTCAATGCAGGACTGGAGCACAAGTACTTATTTGTTGAGACTATGTTAAGCTTAAATTAGATTAGTGATAGGATGACCTGAAACGTGCTAACAAGCTTTCCCAGCATCTAAATAGCAAAAGTGGATGCTTAGTGCCACTAAAAATTATTTGACTTTAGCGACGTGACTCCGGTGACAATTTGTGAAGTCAATTGAAATGATACATGGTTAATAAGTTATCTATAATATCAATAATATGTATGTGTTTCCATTACAAACAAGACTGCAATGTCCCATGGAGGATTCACTTTTCTGAAGGAGATACATACACAATGATTATGTCATAAAATGAGCAAGTTGTCAATAGTATCAGTTAAGATATTGATGAATTCAAAAAATCCTTCAATTGTCTTTACCTATTCCATTGTCTTGAAAACCGTTCAGTGGATAAATTTTACATCATACATAAACATCTTGCCCAGGTTCAGAAAGAGGACATTCTCACAATGCATTTTAATGTTCAACACTTGCTGGTTTTATGTAATTATTTTTGAGTAAAAGAGACCAAAGTGTGTTAATTATGAATCCCCTCGAAACATCATAGTTGTTATTTCTTGTTTCCATGATAACTAATACTTGTAATAAAATGTCATGGATGGTTCACTGTTCTGAAGTTCATCCTTCCACAATGATTATATACAGAAATGAGCAAGATGACATGTCTATTAGTTGAGATATTGATAATGTCTCAACCTCATCCAAATTATTTGACCCGATACGTTGCCTTGGAAATAGTTTTAATGAAATAAATTTCCATGAAACATACAAATCATACCAATATTTGGAAAGAGGACACTCTCACAAGCATTTTCATGTGGCACAACTGCAGGTTTTATGAGGTAATTTTAGAGTATAAGAGTTCAAAGTGTGTTAATTATGGCAAGAACTTCAAATTTGTTATGATATCCTGTCTCCATGGTAACCAGGACCATGCCACACATCCGAGAGTTCACTTTTTTGAAGGTCATCCTGTCACAATGATTATGTCCAAAAATGAGCACTATGGCATGTCTATTAGTTGAGATATTGATAAATTCCAAAATTCTTATAAACTAGTTTGTCCTGACTTATTGCCTTGGAAACCATTTTAGTGCAATAACTATACGTGAAACATAAAAATCTCGCACAGGTTTTGAAAGAGGACATTCTCAGCAACATTTCCATGTACAACATTAGCGGGTTTAATGAAATTGTTTTTGAGTATAAGAGATCAAAGTGAGCGACAATGACTGCAAACTTCAAATTTGTTATGATTTCTGGTTTCCATGGCAACCAAGACCATGCCGCACATCTGAGGGTTCACTTTTATGAAGGTCATCCTGCCACAATGATTATATCCAAAAATGAGCACTATGGCATGTATATTAGTTGAGATATTGGTAAATTCCAAAATTCTTATAAACTTGTTTGTCCTGACTTATTGCCTTGGAAACCATTTTAGTGCAATAACTAGACATGAAACATAAAAATCTAACACAGGTTTTGAAAGACGACACTCTCAGCAACATTTCCATATAAAACACTAGCGGGTTTAATGAAATCATTTTGGAGTATAAGATATCAAAGTGTGTGATAATGACTGGAAACTTCAAACTTGTTTTGATTTCTTGTTTCCATGGCAGCCAATACAATGCAGAAGCAAAATTGGTCTGTCAGTGGGAAGTCTGTCTCAACTGTAGTTTGCCCAGGTACAAAAACCTTGTCTGTGAACTTTGGTGTTTAAGAAAAGCATTAAAAATGAATAATTTGCAAATTACAATTTTAATAAATCTGTTACCATGGCAACAGCTCTCCCTCAGTTAGTACCCGGAACCAGTAATTTTCTTAGCCGGATTCAGATAGCTGACATTCTGGCGAACATTTTGGTATATGATTCGGCCTGTTGTACTTCCGTGCGGGGTATCTCCTTAAATATTGGACTTTTTGGCTTCTGTTTCCTCTACTATTACCAGATATCTGTCATGCATATTCTGTTCTGTTGAATTTGAAAAGGATTATGATTGTCACCAAGAAACAAATGTTCTTCAAATATCTACGTCAAGAAATATGATGGACTGAGCGAAACATCTTCATAATATTTTTTTCTCACTAAAAGTTCTGGTTCACTGGTTGGGGCAAGGGCTCAGTCAACTAGACTCAACTTGTGCCCAACATAGTATGCTACTGTAGCAAAATTTCAAGTCAATGATGTTTCATGAAGAGAACTACGTAATCTTTCCTAATTTCAAATCAGTTTTAGAGTAGAGCATCAATTGGCTTTGAAGTATATTCAAAAGATTTTTTGCAGTTCATTCACAAATCATTGTGCCCTTTCCCTAATCCTTATGTTAGTGAGAAAAAAAAAACACATGGGACAGTACACTTTGTATTCCTTTTGGTTTCCATGGCAATGAGACTACTTCCTTCCTAGCTGACCCAATTGTTGACCAAACTGGTTGCCGCAAACCATTTCCGGTTCCTGTTTCCGTTGCTATGGCAACATGTGATTGCTATGGAAATGGTCGCGTGGAGCTTGCAATTAGATAAAGGCCCTGCTGAAACTATTCCCCCCTCATGTTCCTGGGGTTGGTAAAAAAAAGCTTTGATCTCAATTTTTATTATATAGATTAGCTCAATTTCTTTTTTCTGCATACAGAAAATCTGTTGGGTCGGTCGGTCGATCTGAGTTGGAAAAAATCAAATTTGACTTGCCTCTGCAGTCTTGTTAATCATCAGCATTAACATGATTAAATGGCTTTAAAATCTGCTCTCTGCATCTCATCTTCAGCATTCATGTTTTCTTTGACGATTCTCAAACACAACTTTGTTGTGAAGTTTTGACAGTTACTTTGACTTGCTGACCACTGACATATTGCCTTGAATCTCATTGACAATGCCTGGTGTTCTTCCTCTGGGAGCCTTATTGCTTTTGTAGTCTGAATAATTCAACTTCTGTATTCTAGTCGCTTTCGGCACAGTCAAGGCTTTCATTTGGCTTAAATTAGAGGTTTTCTAATAAACTGAAATAACATATTTTTGCAGTAATATTTTTGCAGTATGACAATAACAAAGAAAGAATTTGAGTTAAAGTGCACTGTCTAGCCTTCTCAGCTCATTGAACGGTTGGTGCTTTGGCAGCCACATTGCCACCAGCTCTGTGATGTGACATGATACATGTAGATTTAATCTTCTTTTGGTGCCTGGGTCCTTCAATTTTGTGCAATTGTATTGTTTGCATTCCATTCATTATCTTCCATTTGTGTAAAATGATGATATTGATGATATCCTTTGTTTCATTTTGTTCATTCTGATTTTCACCCATGATAATTTGCACATCCTTTTAACTTCTCGTGAATGAACTTTGACAAAAAGGTTCTTTTTCCCTTCCAGGCTACAAACATGAGCTGGACCTGGGAATATACATTTGTCAACCCAGATGAGACACAACCTCTCCAAGGACTTCCCTGGGATATCGCCCTCCGAGTAGTTCTCCAGGAGAAACCAGGTGGCAGCACATTTGTGCATGCCCAGTTCTTCAAAGATGGTCTTCCTCGTTTCATGGACCAGACGATAGCGCCCAAAGCATGTAGACACCACAGTAAGTGATAGATAAATTCCCGGAAGAATATTTTACAATGTTTGGAAAACATGTTGTATGATTGAATTAAACCTTCCTTATCAAGTTTCCCTACATTGTATGCTAACACTAAGTGACAATATTGGGATTTTTTTAGCATTGACAGTTTGTATATAATTGACTTTATTTTGCTTAATTTCAGATAGCCTCAAACAGTATTTACCATTGGTCATTTTCATTGTTCTGCTGGTTTTAATTCTCACTTTGGTTATTGGAATGATAGCGTTCCTTCGCCAAAAGCACCGAAAGACTACCAATCGGTTGCTAATTCACATGGAGATATCGCCACAGCAACCATATCTGAATGAGCCAATAGCTAGCCAGTATTTTGACAATGGGGGTCAGACCTCAACAGTTATTAAGAACTCCTTGTATGGAGATAGTGTCACTAGTGTCAATACCGAGGGAGAGGTGACACAAAATGGAACAGCCAACGGTTCATTTCCTCCTGGTGCGGTGGGAGGAGTGGCAGAAGAAGGAAAAGCTAAGCTAAAGAAGAAAACCAAGAAGAAGAAGAAAAGGAAGGAAAAGCTAAAAGAACTTCTTCCCAAATATCAAGAGAAGGAAAAAGACAAGGATGAGGTTGTTTTGAGAGTAGACTTTTTGAGGTAGCGGCCATTTTGGTTGTTTTCAGAACAATTTTCTATCTTGAATATCATAATGTCAGTATCTTAATCTCATCATTTGTACATTAACATTGCACAAATCATCATATTTTATACACACTGCCTTTGTAATCTGTCATTTTTATAGGAGATGTAATAACCAAATCATTGACATTGAATTCAGTGATTCGCATTGTGTTCAACTAAAAACATAAATGATACTATACTACAAATCTCACTTGTCTCTTTATCATTATTTTACTTTTTTCCCCTGTTTTTAGTTCCATCCAGGTCTTGTTTCACCACAGAGTTTGTGGTTCCCTCTGAAAGCTGCTGCTTCAGTTGCTTTTTTCAAGCACCAGAGCACTGCATTTTGTAATGGCTACTTGCTTTAGTAACTGAAAGAAAAATTGAAATTACACTTTCGAGTATGAATTGTACTGAAAATAAAAATGTCAGTATTGAAATCAGCATTTGAGTTTTTTTTTAACTCATTGGATTCTAACAATAATTTATGAGCTAGAAATAAAATAATGATATAGTAGCTTTAGGCCTTCATCAGAATTTTAAAGACATATGTGTAGTCTATATTATTATTATTATTATTATTATTATAATTATTCATTCGTACAGACAGTACAATTGTATATGATTAGGTAAAATCATTTAGTAAAATAATTATAAGAGTTAATTTGCACAAAGAAATTTCAAAAGTTCATCTATTTCACTGACAGGAAGTCCACACTCAAAATTTGAGTATTTGCAGTAGAGCAAGTCTGTTATTGCCACAGCAGTGACACGGGTCTCCGTAGAGATGCATTTATCCTGGAAAAGCCTCATGACCTGACGACTGAAGTCCGGGGGATTATAATGCATTTGAACGCCGCATCTATTATCGCAGTAGTGGCAACTTTTTGCAAACAATGAAGAGGGCACTTTGAAAGAGTTCTTTAGGATATATTTAACAACAGGGAATACATGTTCAAGTCCAGTTTTTGAAAATTTAAGAAAGCGCTTCATAAACATATGGTCAGTGCACAGTGAATCTGACAAGCAGGGGATAAGTTGGCAATGAGTTCTGTATTGCAATTGCATTAAACGTCTAAATTTCTTTCTGTAGCCAACACACTGTGTACCGTTTGCTCTATGCGAAGCGACCTAGTTAATCATAAAATCTTAAATTTTAGGCAAGAAACCAATGTAATTACAAATTAATATAGCCAGTATGCTGTATTTATGTATTAGACATCTTAATGTGAAGTTTCAAGCTTTAAATATCTAACAATCAAAAGATTTGGTGATTCTAGTAAAAAATGCACTAAAATTTACTAAAACTGCCTAATCTCCCAGAAAATGTAACTGATTGATTCCAAATTTTTTATGTGCATTACTTGTACTATAAGACAGCATACTGGCTATAATGCTATATATGAGAACTAGCAAAATGTAAACAAAAAATATTCCTAAATTAGGTCACTTGGTTGGTACACAGTGAACATGCAATTTGCTACATCAATGTGAACTGCCCTGCCAGACATTTTAGCGCCACCCTATAGAATGATGAAACACACTGTTATATCGACTGTCAAGTATTCCCACATTTTCTTGGAATATATCATGAGACTGGGCGGGCGCAGAAGACATAGAGAATCAAACAATCAATTTATTACCGAGACAATATTTAACTAGGACAAGAAATTGACTTGAAAATGGCTAAGGAATCTTACTGAAGCATATTATGGAATAGGAAGATATAAGAATATCTTCAAGAAGGATCAATATATATTCCAGACATATCCGTAGAACATTTTTCAGAAACTATCTCTGAAGCATATCTTGAAATCATTACACTAACATATATCTCGGAGATGTTTGGTGATAATATCAAAATAGATGGGTTGAAATAAATAAATGTTCAAACCAAAATGGCATTGTCATTTGTCAGCCCAGCATAATATTATAGTCTTTCAATAAAAATTCCATTGATATCACAGAGAAATATAGCTTGACATATTAACCTACTTTGCAATATTGGCTTTTATTAAGATAGTTTAACACAACTTGCCCTTAGACCTCATGAACAGGAAGTCAGTCTTTGATTGAGTGAACGTAAGTCTCCTACTCCATAACAGGAGAGTGGGTAGTTAATGACTCATTATGACGTCACAGGAATTTCTGGAAGTGTTTCCATAAAGGGTTCCCTGCAAGTGAGCAATGGCAGACAATAAAAACACCAAAAGAAAATCTATAAAAGGATCTGATTGCAACAAAAGGCAACGGACGCTGTATCTTTAATCAAAGTAATGATAGGAAATCTCAAGAAATCAGTGGGCAACCTCAGGAAATCTTTTTTAATTGAATGGCAAAGAAAGATATGGGCCACAACAGCCAAGATAAACCTCCTTAGCAAATGAATAGTGACACTGGTCATGTATCTGTCATGCAGCAGCCATCAGTTTCCCAAAAAATACTCATCTTTCATTATCATCATCTTCATCATGGTGCATTGTCCATTTGGGTTGTGTTGTCATCTTGAAAGGCAAACCATGTACCTTGGAGTAACACAGAAAATGGCTAAAACACAAGCGCAGAGAGAGTCTGAGAGACAGACACGGACAGATGGACTGCCAAACAATATGACATCCTTCAGAAATGAGACATTGACACTTTCGCAACTTCTATTGCAAAGCATAAATTCTCGACTCTCAACACATTGTCCTACAGTAAATGATATTTACACAGTTTCATTCTTACTTGATGTTAAAGGTCACTAAATCACCACATGCAACATAGAAAACCCTTTGTTACAACTTCTTGTTTTGGGCAGCACAACTCCCTACAGGCCAATTACTCTACAGAACCCTCCTTCTGGTCGTACCTGGCAGGCAAAGATCAGGAGGTCTAGGGGAAATAGGGTTCCCCTGGGAAACCCCAACCTCTGTTGCAAGCCCTGGAGAACTAAAATGAGCACCTGGGGTATGGCACATCAATATCTTGAACCCTATACTGAACCCTGTGATTTGGTTAGAATGGATCTCAACACAAAATGAATTGGAATCTATTTTGTCTTGTTTTTTGTCTTCAGCAGTATTAATAGTATTAATATTGGCAGTCTCTGATTTTGTTTAGCCGGTTATGGAAAAATGAAGAATAACATTTTCGCATCAATATAATTTATATATCTCATTAAATTAACTGTTCCCTATTTACAGGCTTTTCGTCGCCTTGCTCTACAAATGTGCACATATAGTTTTTGGGCTTAATTTTGAAAATCCATAACTTTCTTAGGTGTGTGGAGTCTCTAGCCATTTCTCATCAATCACAATCAACTTCCATTAATTTGAATTATGTGTCACCACTGTACAAATTTAATTTCAACAATACACAATTTTCAGTGACAACTATCTCTGGTATCATCACATAAATCATTAAAGGCAATAAGACACACAATTCTCTCATGATCTTTGAATACTATATCACTGGCTGAACACTGAACAGTGCAAACACATCACAGCCAGTGATTTGTGGATACCTTACCATTATTAATCTCTGTCCCTCTGCGTCCAGTAGAGACATAAATGTAAAGAGACAGAGTTGATGGCTTGGAGCAAGGTACAGATTTCAGGGCATTAAAATTGACAGGTGCAAAATTGAGTATGACAGATAAAAGCGCAAATGCCCATAACATTGCCATGCATGCATTATTTAGCTGTTTGAAGTGTTTAAGCCCAGACCTGTGAAGGAACTCAATGATGCTGTTATAAAATTGACCAAAGACGTGAAGGAATAAAACGGATAATAAATAAGCAGTTTCAAGTAACACTTGACAGAAAACTGAAACTGTAATAAAGATGCTGTAATATTTACAATCACTTTAATTAAGTGTCAGTTAGTGAAAGATTACTCAAAATATGCGAACAACAAAGATTTCTCAATGATCGAGTACACCGACTGGTGCAATTATCCACCAAGGAACATATATTGTGTACAGCTTTGTTTGTCTATTCGGAATGCAATGATGTGTCCAAAGTGTAATGTCGCCTTTATTTAATTTACAGTGTGCAGTAGCCAACCGTTATGGTTTTGGGCGAATGTTTATCATAAATTTTCTATTTATTCAAAAGCACCGCTTCAGACACTCTGCATGAATTATTGATAGAAATTCAATGGATTTATTTAACCCTTCCTGTGAATATTGACAAATTTCAAATGATCAGTGACATTTCACATGCATGATCAATGTTATTGAAAGATGTTTCCAAAAATAAAGTCAAAATAGAGATGTCTCTCATTTTGGTATAAGTGGTTTTTGAAGCTGTAGAATATAAACTAATGGGGAGATGGCTAAGAGGACACTGTATTGGGAGACACCGATCAGACTAGAGTGAACGTCAGACGGAGAAAAAGGACGATACCAGATGTTCAGATGTAAATCGTTTTATTCGTCATATTCTCGAATCTTAGAATTTCCATAAATTTTCCGTTCACTAAAAACATGAAACGTGATAAATTACTAAAAGACAACAAAGTACAAACAAAAGACTAAATAACATAAACTGAAGATATATCAATAATATTAAATAATCAAATATATTTTTTAGGTTTTTGTAATAGACAAACAAATAATACAAGTCCAGATTCTGAATCATATCAATCCAGTCAAATAAATAAATCAATAAAGATGAACGCCATGCAAAACAACTTACAATCTCTGTGAGATGCAGTGTCACCAATATGTGCTAAGCACCAGTTTGGACCAGATTCAGTTCACATTCACATGTTCAAGTCCATATCCTATAACAAGGATAAAATTGCAAAGTTGTATTCAAAGTTTGTATTTTCAAACATAATATTTAAAGACCAGTGAATAATATTTACAGAAAATATGCATGAAATAAATAAGCTACATAAAATAGACATAACTTTACATTATCTCATTAAATAAATTAATTAAATTTGACAGGTGAATTTCAAACCAATATGGCTGCTCAAAAATGACAGATTGACATCTGAATGACCAGAAATTCACAAGAAATACATAAGTAAAATAAAATGAGCATAAACTTGCTCCATACAGAAAATAATGCACTATTACACTCAAAATGATTTTGTAATAAAGAATTTAGAAGAATTAGATTATATAAAAAGCCATACTCACAGCTAATGTTACAGATAAAATCAGATAAAAGTTTTCAGGCCTCCTGAGGAGCTCATGGCATGAACTGGCAGTTTGATGAGACAGTAGGAAATGACTGGGTTCCACACAAACTTGCAGACTGAGATAAAAACTCACCAATCAATTTAGCTAATTAAGCTCCACCTTGTGTCAATCCAATTAAACAAATATTCCAGCCTGCTTTACACAGTCCTACCAAATTGCCAATACACCGGATGGATGATTGGGGATTTACATCCTGTATGTATGCCCTTGGCAGGCTAATTAGAACGACACGAGGACACAACAATGAGGCAAAACAGCCATCCTATACCAATACACCGGAGGGGACAGGGTTGCTGTGATATGGCTTCACTCTCCCTCAATGGGGACAAGTAAGGCCAATCGCTGAACACTACGAACAATTGTGGTATCAGGAACACCACTGTACTCATGGACTTTCTCACCCACTTTGAAATTCTTGTAAGAGAGTGATACTTTCCTAACTAACCCATCTTCACCAGGAAATACTTCTCTCACAACACCAAGTCTGTACTCACCAATAAGTGAGTTCCTGTCTGAAACCAACACAACGTCACCAGGCTTTAGATTACGCTTGGCAGTGTACCATTTGCTTTGTGAAACCAAAGCTGGGGCACACATTTCTATCCATCGCTCCCAAAATAAGCTGACCACATTCTGAACATAATGGAAACGAGCTTCTCTACTGTGAACTTCCATTTCCCAACCTCCTGGATTTCGGGCAGTAGCCCTACCTAACAGCAGACTGTTAGGAGTAATGACACTCAAATCAGAATCCTGTCCTGACAACGCTCCAATAGGTCTCTCATTGAGAAGATTTGCCACTACAGAACACAACGTGAGAAACTCAGATGCAGACAAACGTTGATTGTGCACAGCAAAGTGAATTGATCGCTTTGCCGACTTCACAAGAGACTCAACCAAACCTTGGTGCCATGGACTGTCGGCAGGCCCAAACACCCACTTAAGTCCATTCTCAGCGCCATCTCTTATCAAAAGATCACGATCAACAGCTTCCCAAGCTTGCTGCAACTCCTTCGCAGCACTGACAAGTTGCGACCCTGGATCACTGTATATGACACTAGGCCATCCCCTGATTGAAGTGAACCTTTTCAGAGCTAAAAGAAAAGAACCAGTATCATAGGCAAACACACCCTCAATGTGCACTGCACCAGACACCATGTCTGCAAAGAGAACACCATAAGCTTTGCCAGAAACACGTTTCTGAACCTCTCCCCGCACTTTGTACGGGCCAAACAAATCAAGCATGACTGTAGTGAAAGGAGGGGAAGGCTTAAGCCGCGACATTGGAAGCAGTCCCATTCCCTGGCTTAGCAATTTAAAATCTCTAAGCTTACACAGCTGACAGGATGCCTCGACTCTCCATGCCAGTTTACTTCCATGCGGAACCCAAAACCTCTGCCTAAAGCGAGCTAAAGTAGAATCCCTACCACGGTGACCACCTTTCACATGAGCATCCTGCATGAACAGATAAGTTACCTCGTGACCTGACGGAAGCAAAAGTTGAGCCTCAGATTCTGGAGTCATTGGATTATGTCGCTGGAGACGGCTACCTACAATCCACATCCCATCTTCATTCTGCACTGGGTTGAGCTTCTGATAAGTGCCATTCTTCTTGGTGAGTTCAGTTGACATGCTACGCTGTACATCCTTCACTATCAACATCTCAGCCTCCTGGAAGACACCTGCCGAATTCTGTGTACTAGCCCCACTGAAGGACTTTGCCTTTGCAACACCCAGCAAACGAGCAACCACCCACAGCAAGGACTCCAATTTGCTGAACCTTGAATAATTAACACATTCACTCAACTTGGGACAGATAGACAAGTTTCCAACAACAACATTTGCAGACTTTGCTTCTAGTCTTTTCTCTCCCGGAGAGACGGAATCCTTTTGAATGCCGAACTTTAAGCCCCAGTCCTCTAGAGGAGTATACAAGAAAGGAGGCCCATTCCACCATTCGGAATTGTTGTCTAAGTCTTTTGGACTACATCCACGAGTGACAAGGTCCGCTGTGTTTACTTTTCCGCTGATCCATGCCCAACAAGACATATCTCCTTTGGTGGCAGCCTGGATCTCACCGATCCTCACACCCTCGTACAACTTGAACCTGGTGCTAACTTTATTCAGCATATTCAGAACCGTCTCGGAATCGACAAGATGCAGAATTTTGGCAAATTTGAAGCGAGACTCAGCCTGAATTACTTTTCTCCCTCTCTTGGACAATACGGCACCATTGAGCTCCATTTGGGGTGTCGTGAGCTTGTTCATGGGCGCAATCCTACATTTCGACATAATGAAGCGACACCAATATGTACCATCATCAAGCGTCCAACGAATGTATGCCACAAAGCCGTAAGCTAAGTCACTGCCATCTGACATAAGTATCAACCACGGATCTCCCACAGCATTGGGAGGGTGCAATTTCCGATCATACCTCAAGGAATCTAACTGAAAAAGCTGACTGAAAAATCTAACCCATGGATCTCTGAGATCATCTGGAAGCGGTTGATCCCATTCCAGTTTTCTGATCCAGGTTTCTCTCAAATGCTTCTTAGCCATGAGAGTAAATGGACTGAGGAGACCTAAAGGGTCAAAAATATTCATGACCTGTTCCAGAACCATTCTCCTAGTGAGCACTAGTGGTATTGCGCCAGGAATATCTGCAGCAACCAAATTTGCACCAGTCCTCTCACCCTTCTTCTTGGGTGAAAAATTCAGAACAACCTGAAAAACAATAACATCATCAAGGGGAATCCATCCTACTCCCAACACTCGTGTCATGTCCTCAGAACCCTTCAGTAAAGACACTTGAGCCTGACCATCAACTTGAGAATCTGCCTTTGAAACAACACCAGCTGAACCACTGAACTGCCAACACTTAATTCTGAAACCACCCTTCTTTAACATAGCTTCTGCCTTTTGGGCAACTTCAGCAGCTATAGAATCATCAGGAAAAGAATCAATAATGTCATCGACATACGTGGACTTCGTTAGCAGTTCAGCTGCCCTGGGACACTCATCCTTGAACATGTTTGCAGTTTTGTACAAAGCTTCAGTACAGATAGCTGGAGCTGGCCTATCTCCCATGTTAACACGCGTCATGACATAGACGTCCGGATTTCTATCAGTCATGTTGCGCCACAGAAACCTGTGACAGTGTTGCTCCAGGAGGTTCAAATGCACAGAATGAAACATCTTTTTGATGTCCCCAACAACCGCAATTGGTTCTTCACGCCACCGGAGTAGGAGACCAATCAGATTATTCAAATAACAGTCTGGTCCCTTTGCAAGGGCTGAATTCAAAGAGACACCATTACATGGCTGGCTGGAGTTAAAGACTATCCTAACCGGTGTAGACTTATAATGAGGATTCTTCACAGCCAAGTGGCTTATGTAGAAAAACGGTCCTTTCCAGGAACTGATTTCCTCAGCAGACAGCCTTCGAGCAACTTCTCGCTCCAGCATGTCTTGAATCTGCGAACCATACAAAAGCTTCCAAGCCGCATCCTTTGACAGAGTGAACTCAGTGCTTTTAAGAGTAGCGAAGGCAACATGACGATTGTCGGGCAAACACACCGGATCTACTAGCCAAGGATAACTAGTTGTCCAACATTGCAATTCTGGCTTGTACTGTAAATTGGCACGAATCATCTCCAGCTGTTGCTGTTCAATAAAGGAATAGGTGTGTCCAGGTAGTGGACACTTACCACACTTACAATTTCCACACCTGGGAACAATTTCAGTAGACAATTCCTCAGCTTTGACAAAATTGAACTCTGGATGCAGCAACTTTCTTTGCAAGAGATGACAATCCCCTCTAGCACTGAAATAGTGCACTGTCCTAGCCAAATTGGCACTAATGACGGTGTCTTCCTGCAAGTCAGGATGGCTACCTAACACGCAAACCCCTAATTCTCCTTTCATAATACTCAAATTGCCTGACTTGGAAACCTCCTCCTTTGGATGCATACCAAAGTAGTCACATCCCAATAGAATGTCTACATACTTGGACCTACGCTGCAAGACTGACACATCAAAATCCGGAAATAATCTAGAAAGACAACTGAGATCCAACTTGGAAATGGGGCCAGTTCTTTCATCCATGCCAAAAGCCAAAATCGGAACAACCTTCCCAGATTGAGTTCGAAGAGACAACTCATAGAGCCTAGTCTGATACTCCTGATTTTGATTGCCTACTGTTGTGAGATCCATAGTATACCTCTCTAACTTCTTGGCCTTCAAACGATCTGCAGCAGCATGTGTGACATAAGTGGTGTTTGACCCACTGTCACAAAAGATTGTGGCCCACCTGCCACTATTCACAGCAAGAGCTTGCTGTATCGCAAACAAGGAACATCCCGCAGGATCATGGGCAACATTGCTGTCACCACGAACAGTGTTACCATTTGACTTCACAGACCCAGAACTAACACCTTGAGAACCTACTGACTGCTGCTTACACAACAATGGATTATGATTCCTCTGACAATGAACACATTTCCCTCTGTCCTTACAGTTTTCACGTCTGTGATATTCGAAGCACTTGAAACAAGCATGAACCTCCTTTAACACTTTGAATTTTTCATCAAGAGAAAGTTTCTTAAACTCGACACAATCGGAAGTCTTGTGCTTAGCTTCCTTGTGCACAGCACAGTTGGGTCTACCCGCAGACTCACCACCAGCAGACTTGCTAAAATTAGAGTTCCCTTGGTGACTCTTATGTGGACTTTGTCCCTCAGCCAACCTTGCTACAGATGCCCTCTCAGACCTGAGAAACTTTAGAAAATGTCCTAGAGGCTTCAACTGCTGTTCAGTATCTAGCCCATGGAAAATCCTGATCCAGACCATTCGAACACTAGAGGGCAGCATACCACTAATTCTATCAACCTCTCTCATTGTGAGCAAACTGGCGTGTCCCAGCTCATCCAGCTGAGCATGAACGGACTCAACAACATCAACCAAACTAACTAAGCCTCTAAAATCCTCGTCCTTCACAGGCTTTAGCCTTTGCAGGCCTTCAAGAGCAGCCTGGACACAAGCAGTAGTATCATCATAGAACTCTGACAACCTCTGCCAAATAAGATCATACGCCTCCGACTTAGTCACATAAATACTCTTAACTTTCTCAAGAGCTGGACCTTTAAGACACCTTTTAAGCTCATATGCCAGAGCAGAACGACTACGAATGCTACCCTCTGCCAAGTCGCGCCAGACTGTTTTAAACTCAGGCCAGTCACGACGCTTCCCTGAAAATTCAGGCAATGATACCTTCTTGACATGAACTCTAGAAGAATCAAACCTGGGAGCACGGTCTACATCACCATAACTCCACAAACCAGTGCGAGGAAGATTAGCTCCAGATGGGCTAACATGCGCAGCACTACCAGACAGACTAACTTGTGCAGCACTACCAGACAAACTAACTTGCGCAGCACTACTAGATGTACTACCAACTGTTTCCCCAAAATTGTAAAGATGACCCATGCTAGAAGGGGTATAAGTAAACGTGGGAAAAACAGAAGAACGACCAGCTGAAAAATCACCAGCGAACACCTGACTACTCGTGACGCCACCTGCAGCACTCGCTGCACTGACAAACCCACTCACGAAGGTATTACTTAAACTTGACTGAACCACTTGACCAGACGGACTGGATTTTGAAACACCAAAGTCAATGTCGTTTGCACTGACTGCATCAAACTTTGCCCTGTCACTAGCACCCTCAGAAAGAGGATGAACATCAGATAAATTATCAGAATTGTGAGTGACACATAAAGATTTAAGTGTAATATTGCATTGTCTTTTGACATCATCTGACCTACACATCAAATCACTGATATGTCTAACTTTGTCTTTAACATAACCATCATCAATAGCCAATTCACACAATCTGTCAACCAATTTTGCGACATCATCAGTTTTACATACAATGTCATCAATATAACAAGTCATCTCTTCAGCTTCAACCATTGTTTCTCGAACCACAGCTTCCGCTTGGTCACACACGCGTGACAGCCTAAATGCTTCAGAATCCAATTTCATTTCAAGACGAACAAGCTCATTTCGCTTTATCCCATTGTTACATGAACTTTTTAAACTTGAATACTTGCTTTTCACATTGTCATATCTTTCACAGACATCATCATAATAATCTTCAAGATCCAAGTTATTGACCACTTTGAAATCATCAAGTCCATCATTGCATTCTATGAATGTACAGTATTCATTGTGAGCTTCAATAAACTTTTTCATTATTTTCTCGAGTTGCTCTATTTCAATGCGAATTGTTTCTGTTAGTTCATCTTTGGCAAAAGTTCTTTGTAATATCTTACATGTGTTCGTCACCTTACATTTAGCGCTGGTCCTCTCCAACTTGAGGCGTTGTATTTCAGCGATCTTCTTCTCCTTATCTTCCATGATAACAGACGATTGGAAATGCACCTTCCAACGACGACAGATGATAGGGACTGTACCTTCCAATGACGACAGAAGATTGGAACTGTATTGGGAGACACCGATCAGACTAGAGTGAACGTCAGACGGAGAAAAAGGACGATACCAGATGTTCAGATGTAAATCGTTTTATTCATCATATTCTCGAATCTTAAATTTCCATTCCCTAAAAACATGAAACGTGATAAATTACTAAAAGACAACAAAGTACAAACAAAAGACTAAATAACATAAACTGAAGATATATCAATAATATCAAATAATCAAATATATTTTTTAGGTTTTTGTAATAGACAAACAAATAATACAAGTCCAGATTCTGAATCATATCAATCCAGTCAAATAAATAAATCAATAAAGATGAACGCCATGCAAAACAACTTACAATCTCTGTGAGATGCAGTGTCACCAATATGTGCTAAGCACCAGTTTGGACCAGATTCAGTTAACATTCACATGTTCAAGTCCATATCCTATAACAAGGATAAAATTGCAAAGTTGTATTCAAAGTTTGTATTTTCAAACATAATATTTAAAGACCAGTGAATAATATTTACAGAAAATATGCATGAAATAAATAAGCTACATAAAATAGACATAACTTTACATTATCTCATTAAATTAATTAATTAAATTTGACAGGTGAATTTCAAACCAATATGGCTGCTCAAAAATGACAGATTGACATCTGAATGACCAGAAATTCACAAGAAATACATAAGTAAAATAAAATGAGCATAAACTTGCTCCATACAGAAAATAATGCACTATTACACTCAAAATGATTTTGTAATAAAGAATTTAGAAGAATTAGATTATATAAAAAGCCATACTCACAGCTAATGTTACAGATAAAATCAGATAAAAGTTTTCAGGCCTCCTGAGGAGCTCATGGCATGACCTGGCAGTTTGATGAGACAGGAGGAAATGACTGGGTTCCACACAAACTTGCAGACTGAGATAAAAACTCACAAGAGGGCGAACCAATCAATTTAGCTAATTAAGCTCCACCTTGTGTCAATCCAATTAAACAAATATTCCAGCCTGCTTTACACAGTCCTACCAAATTGCCAATACACCGGATGGATGATTGGGGATTTACATCCTGTATGTATGCCCTTGGCAGGCTAATTAGAACGACACGAGGACACAACAATGAGGCAAAACAGTCATCCTATACCAATACAGACACTAGCAGGTCTTTATGTCCTGTATGATTGCATGGATGATGCAAGTCTTGCTGGGTCAAGAATTAAATTAAGGGTTCAGAGATGTTAATAACATTTTGCAAAACTGTGGTCCTCCTCACACAAATAGACTTTCTCTCGAATTTCACTGGAGTTTTCCTGGGCTCCAGGCCACCTGCATGTCTGTTCTAATTGTTTATATATTTATATAGACTGTACATACAGATAAAATGCAAGTCTCATTTTATAGCAAGGAAGACAGCTTCAGTGATAAGTGTGTTTCCACATTTTGTCCCTTGTTAGAAGAAAACACATTGTTAGGCTCTGACAAAAACATATGAGCTTTCAGTTCACAGCTACGCTGTCTGTCAGGCATACCTTTGTCTCATTCAACTTGCAAAAGCTTTTTTACCTTCAGCGAACGAAGTTTGAAGAAGGTATTGTTATCACTTTGGTAAAATGTTGTCCGTCCGCCGGGCGGGCGTCCGGGCGGTCGGACGGTCGGGCGTCCGGGCGGTCGGGCGGCGGGCGGATAGATAGTTTCCGGGCCAGAACTCGGGCCCTATTGCATGTATGAAATTTTGTACACATATAGCCCATATGGTCTGGTTGTGCCTTTTGATGGTCTGCTTGATGGATAATTCATACTTTTTGAAATATTAAAAAAAAAAGATAAAAAATTATTTTTTTTCGTTTCCGGATCAAGACTCGGTCTCTATCGCATGCACATGGATGAAATTTGGTACACATATAGCCTATGTGGTCCAATTGTGCCTTTTGACGGTCGGATTGATGGGTATTCTATAGTTTTTGAAATATTGAGAAAAAATAATAAAAACAATTTTTTTTTCATTTCTGGCCCAAAACTTGCCCAGTATTGCATGTACATGGATGACATTTCGTACACATATCACCTATATGATGCTGTTGTGCCTTTTGATGGTGTGATTGATGGTCGTTCTATACTTTTTGAAATATTGACAAAATATATTGCAAATTATAATTTTTGGTTTCTGGTCCAAAACTTAGCCTCTCTTGGATGTACCTTGACAAAAATTCATCCACATATTGCCTATAAAGATCTTTCACTGGTCTCATTGATAGGTAGTTGTAACACTTTTTAAATATTTATAAAAAAACTGAAAAATATAAATTAATATACTTATTGGTTTTCGACCCACAGCTCCCTGTGCATGTATGAAACTGCAACATAATATGTGTAAATTTGTCTAGTTCAGCCTTTCCATGGTTTTACATACCCTGGCAGGCAGGTGGGCAGATGGTAGGGCAGCAGGTATATAGATAATTTCAGGCCAAGATTTGGCCACAATTGCATTATACCAATTTTGTCAACATCGCTTTTATGACTTTACAGATGTCTTTCGCTGAAGGTTTGCTGCTGCGCAGCCTATGTTTATTCTACATATCAAAATGTCAGATGTGCACAGAAAAATTCACTTGGTATCTCATAATTTCAAAAAACAACGACATAAACACATGCATGTTCAAAATCCCTTTTGTGAAACAACTGAAGAAATTGTCAAGTCTGATAAAGTATTTATCAAGGAAATTTACATTAGTATATATCTTACTTCCATATATTCAAAGAAGAGTTTATTCTTTTCTAAATGTTTCTGTGACAAAATGGTCGAATGGTATGTTTATCTTTTGACTAGGCACAAAACCAAATTCAGGCAATTGATGGGGTGGATATGATAATGAAGCTGGGGCCAATAAATTGCAATTTGGCAGATATTTGCATTATCAGAGACACTCAGTCCCAAGATCACACGTAAAAAGCACAGACACCAGTCACAAAGACAAGCTCACACTGTAAAAGTGTCAGCTTAGTCCCACAATATCATGATCCATATCAGTTACAGTAATTCTTCTATGTGATATTTCTCGACAAGTACCTACAAATCATGCCAGCCAACCTTGTTATTTTGCCTTCCCACAAATCTTTAGAAAGACACAGACAAACTCTCCCAGTAAGCAATAGACGTTAAAAAAACCATTCGAAAATAATAATTATTTGTTTTATTTCTAAACATTTAATAACATTGCTTCAATGTTTTTTTTAATAAATATGTCAGATGTTGGGTTATGTGTGCAAATATTATATAAAACTGATCAAGGGAATTAGCCTAGTACTGACATTTTCCATTAATTGTCACAAACCCCATTCTTGCTGACTTAAAATTATATCACAACTTAAATAAGTATTGCAGTGTGCATCCAGTCACAGTATAGACCTAAATTTCAGCTAAACATAAAGGACACCTAGGCTCATTCTGGAGTTTTCCTGATGGGACTAGGGCTATTTGCAGTTTCATCAGAGTTAGCAGCAAGGCTATGACAATCCTAATCTCAACGATAAGACCGTCATGTTCTCGAGCTTTCTTCCACAAAATTCTCAGCTGGTCAGCCAGTATTAGGTTCCATAGCTATACCTTTTCTTAGGACTGGTTTCTGCTAAGAACAGCCCTGTAGGATCAGAGAAAGGCTGGCTAATTTGCAAGTCACTTTCTGATAAGGAAAGTCACAGTTCTGACTCACAAGTGCAGGCTAAACCAGAGCAGGGCTCATGCAGTAGCAAATTGGCAACCAAAATCCATCAAAGGAATTTCTGTTATCTGTTGTATATGACTGCGATTTTCTCCTTGCGCACATTGTGTGGAAGCAATAATCCATATGTGGCTATGAAAGAAGAAACAATTGATTATGTTAAGGTGAATTCCGTACAGTTCGGAATCCATAAGGAAGACAATTTTGGAATTTCAACAAAAATTCTTGGGAAGTCCTATATAGAAAAATGACATTTTTGTGCTACACATTCTGAATTCCTTTAGGAAAGGTAGGGTAAGGTGAGGTAAGGTAAAACTTTATTAAACATCGATGGTGAAAACATTAAACGCAAGCTATAAGCTTTCTACAGACAAAATGTTTCCAGTAAAATGTCCAATGCTTAACATAAGGAACCCATAGAAAAAAACAACAACAAATGGCCAGCTAAATACATACTGTTAATCATTGCCAATTTGTCTATTGCAGATAGGCCTTATTATTTGGTGTCAGAGTTCACTCTGTCTAGGAATCTGAGATCCTTTGGCTTCCAGACTGTCCAGTTTAACTCCATGGGGACCCAAAATAATTGCCTTTTATCTGTTACATAATGTATCAAGATTGGGACCCTTCCCTCAGATGAAAGAAGATAAGAGAAGACAGGAGTACCAGGGCATCACATATTCACAAACTACTATACGGTAGTAACTCCAGAGCTGTGAGTGTGGCAAGAGTGGCAATAGCTTGGGGTGCTGAAAGGGTGATCAGAAATTATGCTGCAAATCATTCTGGCTTACATGCATGATCCCTGAGAAAGGTAACATTTCCCAAAAGCCAGTTTGCAAGCTATAATTTTCAATTCCAGTTTTAGAGAAAAACGTTTATTACAGCTCTAAATCAAGACCTTGTCAAGGAAACTTCTGATGTTTGGGAAACATGATATTAGTTGAATCGTTTCACTTAAGTTTTGAGTTGAATGCACTGAAATCAAGACCTTTTGAAAATATCACAAGCAGCCAAGCACAAATATTGAAATAACAATACTTGATGAAACATTATGTTTCAATGATTTCAATTACAATGGCCTGAATTTTATTATAAAACAGGCAACTGATTGATTACATTTTTCATCAGCTTAATCTATTCGTCATAATGTTCAGAATTACTCCCAAGATTTATTAGTTAAAAAGGATGCTGTCTTGTCTTCTGTATGTGATCATATAACTTTACTATCTGACAGCAAACCCGATGCCCTACATCTAGTGTTTGGTGATATGAATAACTGTGGACAGGATTTAGCAAATGTTCTGTATGGTTTCAATCAAAGTGTGGATTGTCACACCAGGAAAACTGCTACTATTGACTTATTCTTCTGCAATGTTGCCAACTGTTACAAATGCCACCAGATGCCACCTCTGAAATCAAGTGATCATTTCATGCTGCGAATGCTGCCTGTGTACAAGTCGAAACTGAAACAATCAAAACCAACTGTGCTCCACAAACAGTGTCTGAATGACGAAGCAACAGACAAGCTCAATGCATGGTTCGATCTCACAAACTGGGATCTTTTTGTTGAAGACTCCCAGGGTGATGTCAATAAATTGGTTGATCTTGTGACTTCTTACATATCCTTTTGCAGAGACATTCACATAATTAAGAAGCAGGTCAAAATATACCCCTATAGGATTTTAATACCCCGAAATACATACAATAATACAAATCACATCAGTTCAAGTCCGTGTCTCCATTGCTTCTGCCGTAGCTGGCCCTGCGCATGCGCCGCTTGCCAGCGACGGCAGCACCCCTGGCGGCGGTGGGCTTTGCCGCCAGATTCCCTACACTCTCCCCCCTGATGTTTCTAGGGCGGGGGAGTGTGGACATCATTTTCGTATTTCAGGTCTTGGATGATTCGCCAATAGACATCATTTTCATACATCGGACTTGGATGATTCGCCAAGGAGCATCATTTCCGTACATCGGACTTGGATGATTCGCCAATAGACATCAGCTTCGTACATCGGACCTGGATGATTCGCCAATAGACATCATCTTCATACCCAGGCTTGGATGGTTCTCCATTGGACATCATCTTCATCCTCAGGCTGGGATGGTTCTCCATTGGACATCATTTTCATTCATCGTCAAGGCCACAACCTGCCAGCACCAGGCCGCATAACACCCATAGGACAGGCCTGCCAGCAATTGCATGACAAATATATCCTCTTCTTCACAATTTGGCACATGTTTTTAGAAGCGAGACGCTTGGACAGACATGAACGAAAGACAACACCAGCCAAACCGAACCAACTGAATCCTCGTACTATCTACCGACCCGAGCCGTGACACTAACATAAGCAACAATATGGAACAACGAGACCTGCCCTCTAATTCAACCCCTGTATTTACAAATCCAGTATGTACACCCAATTCTACACACAATCAACATAACCACACAATGGTAACACACACTCACATAGCCGACATTCACCATTCGACCAGACCATGGGCTCCTGGGCACCCGACATGAGGAGGGAAAGCCCACCCGCAATACACGGACACAGGACGGACGCCCGTCCAATACCCAAAGCTGTACACCAAGATGTCTAAAGAAATTCCAGCTATCTACTTGGTTGGAATGCAACTGATATTGAATACACAACAGGTCCCTAGAATGTACATAACCCATTTTCGCAACAAAACTGGTTAAGAGTACACTTTGGCAGGCAGAGCCAACCACGATGCCCGGGCCGCGCCTATGGGCGCGGGCAGGGGACCGTTAGTTGCCACCCATCTGCTTAGGGCAACCCAACTTGGAAAGCACAGCCGGAGACTTAACAAGAATCTGAGGATTCCGTACCGAGGTTCACCAATTCACAATCAATCACATTTCTGCAGTGTTAAGCGCTTGTTGTCGGTTACCCGTTGAAAACATACAATTTAGAGGGGAAGTTGGCAATATAATCCCTTCAACCGAGGCACATATGCGCAAGCCGCACCACGCAACCATGCCGCCCGTTTGGCCTGCGGAAGAGTAACTGTACTGTTTCCCCTATCTGCATGGAGGGAGGAATGAACGGCGGATTGGAAATTTACTTACTTAACAACTAATACTTATACACCTGGGGGGGAGGGCTTACGGTAGTACAACTGATTTACCATACTTGTGAAAGAGGCAAGCCCTCTTCTGGACCCTACACCCAGCTCCTGCATCGCACCACGGCTCCCACCAGGAGACTGACTCACACAAGCCGGCCAACCCGGCGCCAGAAGCACACCAGACCAGCCGGCGGCCACGGGGCCCCATCGACCCAGGGTCCGCCGCATAGCCCTCAGAAAGCCCCTTAGCAATTCAGTGTCATGGGGATTCCCCCACTACAGGTAGAATGCTATTTGCTGACATACTGAGTTATCGTCACCATATTACCCACTGCAACTCCGCTGTTTCAATCCGTCTGTCAAGGAACCACCGTTCGCATTCAGCTCCGAAGATCGACACTCCCGAGTATTACTCATTCTCTCAGTCACATGACCCGGCGTGAACCTCGGCGTGAACCTCGGCGTGAACCTCGGGTCATAACCATAACACCCAGATAACGGACGACAGCAGAGGCCCCCCAGCCCTGGGTGTCACCTCCGCCGACCCAAAAGTGGCAGAGTCATCAGCGGGAGGCCGTCTGCGTCATCACCGAAACTAGGTATTAGGCAAGTATGAGCACCGCACCCTGCCCATGGAAGAAGGTAGCGGCCTATGATCACATGATCTGTCTCCGTTACTGGTGACCATCCGGGTCAAGGACACGGCGCCTGTGTCCTTGTTCTCACTCCACCATCCCATGACCATCGTGATCACGGAGGCCAGGGGCAACAACCCCGGAAGAGCCAAAGCTCACCCAGGGCCAGACCTCCCCGGCACTTCCGTGAATGTCGGCCATTGGGATTGCGGAGCGTCACCGAGCAATGGTGTCCCGAAAGAGCCGAAGCGTCCTCAGAGACAACATACCCGGCCCCTCCGCGCAGGAGCAAACAACCAGTCTCTGGCCTCCCCTCCCCTCCCATCAAATTTTGACAGGAAAAGGACCACACTCCACACAGAAATTATTCAGACAAGCAAAATATCCCCTAGTACTATTGTGGTTCCGATATTGATAAGCAGCCAGAGATATGGCCTAATTAAATCTAATGAACACTAAAATTTCGGATTGCATGAACAGAATGGTGCAAAAACTCCCAACAAAATAGTTTTTACGGCAGAGTAACAGAATACTGAGAATGAGCGCATCAAGCCAGTATGAAAACAATCATAAGATGGAAACAAGCATAGACCAGGATTGGGGTGAAAAACAACAAAATGTGACAGGAAAAGGGGGCCACCCTACGCACAGAAACTATCTTAACAGACATACCCAGAATGTTCTCACAACTTCCTCAAATTGCCACCAGTCTGAAATGACTAACTGAACCGACTAACCTGCGTACTAGCAACATGATCAAGGAGGCCAACCCACCGATAATCAGCCACAATAAGAAAACCAGAAAATTCGAACCCGAACAGGAGAATTGACAAAAGTTCAATGTATATACAGACATGGTCCCCATCATATCATTGACACCATCCCCAAAATAGTTTCTAATACTGCTGTGGTTCCGATTTTGATGACCCTTTTGCACGGCTTTCCTGTGCATGTCGGCACTGATTGCTTAGTTATGAGCAGCAATAGTACTTTTTCCCTGATCCCATCGGACATATGCCGAGACGTCGGATTGCATGACCAAATGTCACAAAATTCACAAACTAATTTCTTAACGGCAGAACAAAACAGTAAGTCCGAACTGGTCAGATCAAGTTGGTAAAAGAACAATCACAACAAGAGACGAGCATAACCCAGGATTATGGTGCAAGAACGGCAACCAAGCCTAAATAGCTTATAAATGTAACAATAACCAAGAATAGATGGAACACCCAAAATAGTGCATAATATTACCAACCCAATGGTTGGTGCCAACAACATAGATAAAATAGATCCCCAAAATAACCGTTTATATACAATCCAAGTCAGGCTGTTGCGGCCACGTCGTTACCAGCAAATCCCCCGTGTTTGCCTCGCACTGGAGCCCGCCCTATTATCCTATTGAGAGCAGTTTCCTCCTGCACTGCATTTAGCGCATCGGCAACCGTGGCCGGATGAGTGCGGGCTACCTCCCGTGCAACAGCACTATCCCTGGTCCCCCGCAGGAACGCCTCCGTTGCCACCTTATCTCGGAAAGGTGGATCAACTTCCTCATACGCAATGGCGGCTGCCTTTTGTACCCGATCCGCAAACTCTTCTATCCGCTCATCTGTGCGCTGTCGCATATCGTTCATCTCTCCCCGTACTACTTCCGGCCGGTCCGGTGCGCCAAAACGTTTGCGCAACCGGTTCCGTAACCTGACATAATTCTCAGTTACAGCACTGGGTAGGGTCATCATGTGATCCACTACCTTGCCACACAAGCAGTTCTTAAACTGGTTCAACTTTTCTGCTTCATCCCACCCAAACCTAGTTGCCAATGATTCAAACTGGTACACACATGCCTCATAACGGCCCTCTTGCCCAGAATATTCAGGCATCTTAGGCTTGGGCCAATCTGGACCCCGCGGCCGATGAGGATACTGCGATCCCAGGCCATGGTCACCTCGAGGAGGCTCTAATGGATCTAGGAAGTCCCCTCTGTCCTCAGTACCTGACCCCGTTGAATAAGCATCTCCCGAAGAGAGATCATTGTAATCGGAGCACCCATGGCTAAGGGCCCCGCTACGGAAATGCCCATCTTCGACTCGCACATTCCGACCATGATGAACACCTGCGGCTGTGTCATACAAGAACCCGGCCGGGTTATGAATGGATCCAGATGGACCGTGGGTGCGACCCGGTGGATCATGAAATGACCCCGTTGGGTTATGAGTGGATCCGGAGGGATCGTGGGTGCGGCCCGATGGATCATGAAGCAAACCCGCTGGGTCATGAGCGGCTCCGGATGGACCATAAGTGTGGCCCGCTGGATCATAAAATGACCCCGCCTGGTTATGACTGGATGTGGCTGGGCGGTGGATATGGCCCGAGGGGTCATGCAGTAAACCCGCTGGGTTATGAGTGGATCCAGATGGACCGTTGGGACGGCCTGATGGATCATGAAATGAACCCGGGGGGTTATGAGCGGATCCGGATGGACCGTGGCTGCGGCCCGATGGATCATGAAATGACCCCGCCGGGTTATGAGTGGGTCCGGCTGGGGCATAATTCCTCCCTTCCGCGGGTCCCACCAACCCAACAACATTGACACAGGCGACCGGGAAATGGTCCTGCTGATTGCTACTCACCGATCTCCCAAAGAACTGATCATCATGACATCGATTTCCACCATTCCCCCATCGACCCATGTTATTGGCCTCCCCCATGGCCCGCTGCTGTGATATTCCCCCTAAACCCCTTGTTCCTTTCTCGGTATTGGGATCAGCCACCGGACCCGCCGGAGTTTTCCGGGAATCAGGGCCCCGTGACGGGCCGTACGGCCGTGGGATCTGATTAACTAGGAAAGATGATGGACCGCCTGTTCGTCTACATTCTTCTTGCAATTCCTTAACCCCTGCGGGTGTAACTGCCCCACGTCTCTGATTAAAGCTAGCTTGCGCAGGCTGCGCGTTTCCCGATACACCCCCAAAAATTTGACGACGTGACATACGCACCCCTGGTGCAGAGTTCGCAGATAAGGGGGCTAAACACTCCTGACCCCGCGAACCCATCCCGATCTCGGTTTTCACTGGAATAGGCGGAGCGTTAACACGAGTACTTCTCTCCGCTTTAACAGTGGTGGATGTTAGTGGATAAGATTGTGGTTCTTCTATGCGGCTTGGCCGCAATAACTCAAAGTTGGAGACCCCGGTTAGTTCAGCCACCTGTGATTGGGCCTCAGTCATCCACGCAGGCCGATTACGTGAAGGACTGACCGGTCCGGGCAGGGTATAGCTAGAGTGCCCAGGATGTGGAGGTAATTTGTCCCTGCCGAATTCGGAAATTGGAATGGTCTCCCCAGTTTCGGATCGGTGGTGTGATAATGACCGCGCACCCGGAGGTACTTCCCCAGTTACTGCAAAAGACTCCCCATAATGGGTGTCATCCGCGGGACCGGTGGAGAAAGCGCCGGCATTAGGTGGAGTTACAGATCTTAAGCCGCAGCCCCTCACTGGAGACGAACCTTTGGTTAAAATAGAGGACCCTCCTGCCACCGGAGTTGCTGGATTAAACGTTACCCGGGGGGGATTTGATTCGCCCACCCCTCTGGCCATTCCTGGCTGCTCAGGAGGCCTGTCCATAATGAATGAACTATCAATCCTTTGTGAACTATCCACCCTTTGTGACCTAGCCATACCCGGACCCCCCATGGCCCCGGGATGATTCCTGGTGGATGATTGTAGCATCGGCTCCCCACTCGTACCGCCCTGGTAAACTCCTGTGGATGGCAACCTATCCACCCTTCGTGAACTATCCACCCTTCGTGAACTATCCACCCTTTGTGACCTATCCATGCCGGGACCCCCCATGGCCCCAGGGTGATTCCTGGTGGATGATTGCGGCGCCGGGTCCCCCCTCGTACCACCTTGGTAAACTCCTGTGGATGGCAAACAATTCAAGATGGCACCAAAGAGAGCCTGCCGGTGAGCTTCTGCCCGATCCTTACCAGGAATTAAATCCTCCACCGGTCGGTCTCCCCTAACTTCCTCCGAAGCTTCTACAGCTTCCTCCGAAGCTTCTACAGCTTCCTCACCACCGCGATGAGGCGAGTCCCTTCCATCGGACTGATTCGCATCAGGCTCTGCAAAAGCCAAGCCCAAGTTACTGGCCCGATCATCAATATATCTCTCGTTATCAGATAAGGACTCCCCTGAGACACCCGCTGCAGTTTGCAGGTCCACGGGATTAGGTGGTAATGATGAGGCAGTCAGACCTTCCCCTGACCTAGCTCCAGCCTCGGACTGCTGTGATCGCGTGGACCGATGTGATCGGCCTGACCCGGGGGTACCCCTGTGACTCCTACTTAAGGACAACCGTTTTACCTGCTCTGACAGCTGACCGAGGGCATGATCAACTTTATTCATAGATTGTCTCAGTTCTCCTTTTACCGCGCCTACCTCTTTACGCATCGCGGTATGTGCCTCATTTACAAAAAGCTCCAATTGAGTCTTCTGATATATGACAAACCGTTCCGTCTCGTTTGCCTTCTCTAGCGCCCGCTGGGCCATATGCGTACGCGAGACCCCTCCCGAACTAACGACGGAATGTCCATCGTGTTCATCGGATGAGTCTCCAACATTAGATCTTTCCATAACCAAAGACTCTCTATATTCCGATGCAGACAAGTGATTGGATTCATTCTCCAGCGTGTAATTATCTCGCAACCCCTGGATGCTTTTATCTCCAGAACTCGAGATAGCCCCCGCAGGCGAGGATGGCATCGCGGAGGAATCCGCAATTCCCCCTGCAAGGGCGGACCCCCCCAGGGTGAACCGTCGAGGTCCGGCGTCGAAAGAGGATGTCGATTGGCCCGCCCCAAACGATAAGGAACCACTCCCCTCAACCTCCCCTTCCGGAGACCCGAAACTAATGATCCCTTGGGCATGCAAAGAATTCCAATGTCCCCCCTGGGGAATGTATCGATTCAAAAGCTCCAATGTCAACACCCCATGCGCTTCACGGGTCTGGATTATCAACTCGGCGCGCGTCAGACCAACTAGCGGTATCTCGCGCAGCTGATCCCGTGATGCCGTTTGCAAATTAGTGGGCGCCATGATAATTCAAGGATTAAGCCTCGCCCCGCAAACCACCACACAAATACAAATCAAGGAATGCCGTGCGGAGAACGGAACACGTGTAATTATTGAGCACTGGGTTAGCGAACGACACGACTGCAGTTGTACCACAATGAACTCATGCCACCAGCACGCCGAGGGAGCGTCAAGAGCAGCCACTCACTTGCAACAGTCGGACGAACTGCCTCAGTGCGTCCGGCCCCTGCAGGTATCCAATGACCACAGATGCGTCCCAATTGACCAGCCAGTAACCAAACCACGATACCCTATCTGCCCCCTCCCCGACAAAAAAATTTTTATCCAAGGAGCAACTTTGGTTACCACAACAAACAACCCGGATAACCAAGTTAACCTCCAGTAGTGTCAACAAAACCCGGAAAATCAGAAGATTGATAAAAGGTGCTTAATTACAGCAATCTCGGATCAAGATCATGTGTGTAACAATACCAATGAAAATATCCAGTAATACTGGGGTTAAATATCAAGTGAAACCAGAATTTGTAACCAGGAAACAGCTGTCACAAGGTGAACCCGAATCACAACCAACAAAAACAACACAAAACAAAACTTAGAACCACAAACTGATCAATTGTCAAATAACAAATTTATCCTATGTGGGAGAAGCAAATGAAAAGATAGCCATGAACAACTGCACAATCTGAATTCAACGAAAATTAACCCTGACAGATATATATATCCACAACGAATCAAAAATCTAAGAAAATTACCAAAAACAAGCTGTATCACACAGCCAACAGGCAAGTAAATGCAGCACCACTGGGGCACTGGACCAGAAACGCACGTGTCTCGTCCGTCAAATACACGTGCTACACAAGCAAAATAGCCAGAGACCTGAGAAGAACCAGGCCAGGAGCTCAGCAAATCTGGATAACCACCATATCCCGGTAGAAACACCACCAAGAAACGGCAATGACAACCATTAATAATTACGAAACAAACTTATTAAAATTTGTCACCTGCACAAGGCAACTCGGTAGCCACTGACAGGCAGCCAAGTCACGATTCTGACAGCGAAAAACGAGCCAATTTCTCGCCAAAAAACGCCAGGATAACGCCCGAAAAACCAGGCAATAACGTTCAGGCAGTCCTATAGAACGTCCTGAACAGCTCCATAGGTTCTGACACCAATTATAGGATTTTAATACCCCGAAATACATACAATAATACAAATCACATCTGTTCAAGTCCGTGTCTCCATTGCTTCTGCCGTCGCGGGCCCTGCGCATGCGCCGCTGGCCAACGACGGCAGCACCCCTGGTGGCGGTGGGCTTTGCCGCCAGATTCCCTACACCCCAATAACAAACCATGGATTACCCCACAGCTAAGAAAAGCCATCATTGAGAAGCACAGGGCCCATGGCAGTGACGATTATAAGGACAAACAAGTGACTGTCAATAATGAGATCAACATAGCCAAAGAAAGTTATAAAAATAAGATTGAAGACCACTTTAAAAGCAAAAACTCCATAGATGCCTGGAAGGGGCTTAAGGTGCTGCTAGGGACAGACACCAAACGTAAAGACCCAGCCATCATTTGCAGCCCAGGTTCAGCTGAAAGACTCAATAACTTCTATGCAAGATTTGATAATCTTGATTTTTCCCATGAACACAGGAACCTGGCTACTCAGCTTAGGAGTAGTCTCAGTAATGACGAACCATTCAGCCTTCCCATTGAGTCTGTGCAGAAGGTTCTTGCCAAAGTTCAAGTGAAGAAAGCCTCTGGTCCAGACAAGATCAGCGCAAAACTTATTAGGTCATGTAAAGACAGTTTGCTATATGTCATTCATAAACTGTTTGAACTTTCTTTGTCATCCTGTGTTTTCCCATCTATCTGGAAGGTTGGTGAGATCATCCCTGTAGCCAAAAAGGATCTTCCGCAAGCTGACAATGACCTCAGGCCTGTCACACTGACCTCTGTCCTCTCCAAGTGCCTGGAGCGTGTTGGCTTGTCACTGCTGATGCCGCATGTGGAATCGCATCTGGACCCATTGCAGTTCGCTTACATCAATGGTCGGTCAACTGACGATGCCAACTGCAATCTGATTCACCGCCTCACGAAACACCTTGATGCCCAGTCCAGTAACACAGTGCGAGCCACATTCATCGATTACAGCTCAGCATTCAACACCATACAGCCTCACATCCTGATGAAAAAATTGAATGCCCTGGAGGTCCCCACTTATCTGCAACTGTGGATACTAGACTACCTTCTTATGAGACCACAGTATGTGAAAGCAAGCTCCAAGTTGTCATCCATTGCCACGCTCAACACTGGTGCCCCTCAGGGGTGCGTCCTGTCTCCAGTACTGTTTATCCTGTACACCAATGACCTCAAATGGAATACACCTGGTGTGATGATCCAGAAGTACGCTGATGACACTGTGATTTTGGGACTCGTTAGTGAAGATAATGATGGAGAATACAGACTCTGTGTAGAATTTGTTAGTGACTGGTGCAAGCAAAACTATCTTAATTTAAACATTGGTAAGACCAAAGAGATTTTATGGGACTTCCGACGTGTAGGTACTGATGCTGTTCCTGTTGTTATTGATAATATGGCTGTTGAAATTGTCCAGTCCTATAAATATCTTGGACTAACTGTTGATGACAAATTGTCTTTTGAACCACATGTAAAACATCAATTGAAAAAGGTAAATAAGCGGATGTACTGCATAAGATCTATGAGAAATGCTAAGGTTAATCCTTCAATTATTGGTATGTTTTTTAATGCTACTGTACCCAGTGTATTGTTATATGCATGTGTTGCTTTCTTTGGGCTTGTAACTGTAGCTTTAAAGAAAGAAATGGCTCGACCTTATAAGTTGTGCTCCAGGATGGTTGGACCAGCAGTGCAGCTACAGGATAATGACTCTCTGGTTAGGAAAAGACTGGCCTGCATGGCACACAGCATCACAAAAGACAATAGCCATGTTTTGTACCCTGAATTTCAGAGGTTACCCAGTGGCCGCAGGTGGAGGGTACCGCGTGCCAGAACGAATAGGTTTAAGAACACGTTTATTCCGCAGTCCATTAAGGTGCTTAATGAAATTAATTGATTTTTTAGTAATTGTATGTACATGTATGTCAAGCTGGGAACACAAATTTCATGTTTTTCTTAATGTGATCAATAAATACTATTCTATTCTATTCTATAATATTGACAGGCACGAAGAGGCTTGTGTTCACTTCCTTGTGATTGTGAGAATATCATATTCAAACGAGCCAAGATGATCTTGCCCACTCAAGAGACAATTGGATAAGAGGTTTATTGTGGCATACAGTCAGTTTAACAACAGTTTCATGTCAAATCCAAATGCTTCAAGATGAGATATATCATCTATGGCATTCTGTACAATGATAAAATATTTGGTATGACAATTTAATTAATGGCTACCCATTGGTCAGGGCAATTAGATGATACAACTCTGAACTGGACATTCCAATGGCCATTATTGGACTTAAGAGTGGACATTGAATGGCAATATACATCATGATATTGTTCCTTACCACTAGATGATTGGGAACTTACAAGTGGCGTTTTGGTGGCCAGGCAAAAGACCTTGTTGCTAGCTTTGTCATGCAGCCGAAAGACTTATCGATCAATCGATCTATGAGTGATTATAGCAACATAGCAAGCAAACGGAAAGTGGCAATGCCATTGTAATGGCAAAGTATTGCTCTTTTAAGCTTTTCAACTGGCTGGAATATCCAAATTCACTTCCAATGTTTCAATTGCTTTGCTTTATGGTTGATTTTCACAGTTGGCATCTCGAATACTAATTGTTATTGACTGGTCCACACCAATGGATCACAAGAATTTTAGTGTTGTTGGACTGATTTGTGTGGAATCTCACTATAAGGTGACTAATTTCTGTTTGAAAATGCTGCAGAATTTAATGGGTTGATAACTTCATGGCTGCAAAGCCATTTTTAGGGCGCTCTCTGCTAAGAAAGCTCCCTGTTGTCATTGAAATCCTGAAGAATCTTGTGGGTCAATTTATGGGCAAATTACTGCTCAAATTGACTTCAAAACTTCACACATTGCATTATATTAGACAAGAATGGATTGATCAACTTTACAGGGACATACACATAGTCGAAATACCATTTCAGAGACCCAGGAAAACCATCCCAGAAAAACTGGAAAGAGGGAGTCCTGTGATGTCATTCAGGGGGGTTTCCCACACCAGATCTATTTATAGCTCACTCAGAATTTGTCAAAACAACAAGAGGTCAGCAATTGGGACAAAACACCTCTGCATGCTTCATCAATGTGTTGTAGTAAGTTGGATGGAAAGATATGTGGAAAGAAAGATAGACAGCCTGACATAGAGAAAGAAGGAAAACAATGAAACAGTGAAATGGATTAGATGGTAAATGGTTTCTTTAAAGTGCCTTGTGCACGTTATTTTTTAGAATCTCTTGCAGTTTTCCGGGCCCGAGGTGCTGCCCAGTTGGCCATAGGGTAAGTCATGCTCTTGATTCTATCAAATGCTTGCAATGCTTTGACTAAGACAGAAAGGCTACAAAAAGAGGAAGACCTGAGGTAATAACCCGAAGGCAAAACACAAACTCTGAGAAGCTAAATGTAAACTGCAAGAGGCTAAACACAGAGCAAAGCATGGTCCATTAGTTGGCATTGATCCTGAGTCCACTTATTTCTGGCTTGTGGTTTACTCCATGTATTGTGGCTTGATATGAGGAGAATTATGGACATGGCCATCTGACACATTCACAGGTCAAGTCCATACCCAAAGCCAAATATACGTCACGATGGGCCCCGTAATAGAATGCCATGGAAGTTTGGGTCAGCAGGTTTAACACCTGGTCAAAGCATATACATTATGTAGGCCTACTGATGATGTGTTATCTGCCAAGTACACAACAAATCCTCTACTAGTAGTGAGCTATCTGTAAGCTTATTTGGCTAACTTGGGATGGAAGTCAAAGATTGTTAAGTCAGTGACAGGACACTTGATTTTGTGGTTGGTAGGTTAAAGTCCCAAAGCAAGGGTAAACTAAGAATGTAAAAAACTACAGATGCAAGCTGCCTGTTCATAAGTGAATTCCTCTTCAAAATGAGGCAACTCTCCTCATATATAATTTGTCCTGAAATTCAACAGACTGACTTTGAAATGACATTCATATTGTAAGTAAGGATTAGAGGTTCAGAAGGATGGTTGTTACTATTAAGTGTAATACAGTGGACATTGTGATCAGCAAGTTAAAGAAACTTAAACTTGGTGCATGATACCAAAAGTAGCATGGAAGGAGGCCAATTCTACCCTCTTTGGCAATTGAACCATTTTTAGGTGACTCTCTATTAGAAGGGAGTCCCTAAACAGTGGCTGCCCGTATGTCCTGGTAGTAGAATTCTTTGAGCCAAAGCCAAATGAAGGGTAAAACAAATGTCCTAACTGTCAGTCTGGTGAAACTGAGAACTGCATGCTGCTGCCACCTGGCACAAAAGTTGATTTCCTATGCTACAGCATTGCTGTCCCAAGAAATAGTTCCAATTTCATTGCACATTCACAAAATTTCTATTCAACATTGATGTATACCAGAGTCAGAGTCGGCAATCACATTCTCTAAGGAAGTAGACAAGGCCATCAGCACACTCAGAAACAGCCCCGGTGTCTTCCAGACAAAATTGTGTGTCTTTCCTCTGGTCGAAAGTAGGTGGACGATCGCAGGAGCTCGCTGAATAGCACACTAGTCACCAGGTGGCAACACAAGACAGCATATGTTCTGATCTATGGCAATGCAAGAGCAGTCCACTTGTAGACAGCCTAACTGTAGTAAGGGCAATGTACACAAATTGACCTCATAAGCTGTGTAGAATATATTATTATGTTCCACAACTCCGACTCCCGACTCCGACTCTAAAGCCCTGGCTTAAATATCGAAAACGGATATCAAATGATTTCTTGATGTGTCTGACAATTGTGTTTGATTTATAGAGGTAACTAACAAGAAGTGGTCTTGTCTTTTCAGCTTCTACAGCATATTTTGGAAGTTTGCTTGTAAATGTGTTCACAAATAGTATTTATGACGAAGAGTTAATTCTACATCTGAAAGAAGCATTTTTATGAGAGCTAAAGATGATATTTTTGGTGTACTTAAAGTAATTCCCTCACTCCTGGGATGGCACAAATTCACTTTAAGCTGCTTATATGGGATGAGTTTCAATACTTATGATACTTGTGGTGACAGGTGACGTCATAATGCCTGGGACATCTTAGCTTCAAGCAGGGGATTGCGCAAAAAACCACCAATTTTTTGTTTTTTGCATCAAAACCCGTGTATCTGGCTTAGATATTTCCAGCAAGGGCTCAAAAATTGACAAAATTCAAAATCGTTAAAAAGGTGCTGTTACTTATTTATTTTGAGAAAATGGTTAGTGACTCAACCATGTAATTTTTTTCTGGCTTTAGCATGACCAAAAGAGTACTTCCAATTTATCAGGTGAGTTTTGCATCTCAAACCGTTGCTGTGAGGTAATTTTTGCAAAATACAAATTATGTAATATTCACAAAAAATACCTGTAATTCAACCCTCAAAATGACATGGTTGACAGTTATCAATATTGTCAAAACTGGTGTGTGTAAACATGATCTTCTTGCACTATTTATATGTTTGTAAAAATGTAAGGCCCACTATCCTGTCCTTTGTCCTTTACGGCCTCTAGTGGTGCCGGGTCTTATGGTATGGCATACTTTCCTTGTGTTATCAGATAAAGCAGTTCTTTGAGAAGACTGCAATACCATTTCCTTGGAATGGAAATTGTCCAACTTATAGACAAGTCCATATAGTGTTTTGACAACTGCATTGACTTCATATTTGAAGGTTCAAAGATGGTTGACATGGAATGACAGTTTGACACCTAATATCACCTTTTGTCACTCCTTAGGAACTGAGTCACTCAACTGTTCTGCTGCAAGTTTCAGTTTTATTTGTATTGAAATTCATACTGATCATAGACTTGCAGCTGAATATGTTGTGTCAATTGGCATCACTAAACAGTCTTGAAATCTGTATTGTCAGTTGCCTACTTTGTCAACGCCTATATTTTCCTCATGATGTTGGAAAGTCTTCAAAGTCATGTACATGTAGGCAAACCAACAGTCAACACATATATTTCCGCCCTCAGTTGTATTTTATGAGCAAAAAATTCTTCCACTTTGCCCTATCTAATATCCACTGTGGAGTAGATGGAAAGGTTTGAAAAGATGAACAACAATATCTTAAAGACCAAAAATGTCAGCATTTTGCAAAACCCTCCATTCGAAAAAAAAAGTTCCAACATGATACGTGTACATTGATACATCATATTCGAATGAATTTGACCAAATTTGCAGATTTGACGGAGAAGCCATAGGGAATCAGACAATTATAGCTGGAATTCTCAAGTACGAGGTGAGGCTTCTTGATTACTTAGTAATCTCCTTTAGACTGAAGTTTGGCTGGAAAAATAAATCTGCAGACTGGAAAATGTCATGGGATATCTTCTGGAATCTATGCACCATACAGTTTATCAGTATTTGTCAAATTTTGTGGATTTGGTGGAGAAGCCGCAGAGAATCAGACAAAATTTATAGATGGAATTGTCAAATGCAAGATGAGGCTTCTTCTCAATTTCAATCTCCTTTAGACTGAAGTATGACTGGAAAAAATGTCCATTGTACATTTACACAGATGACACTGAAACAGCAACTCGAAGACCAAGCTTGGTTTGAACTCAGGTCTGCCATACATGTGGTTTCTCATCCACTTTTCATTTATATCTTAAGGAAATATTGCTTGGCATACTTGACTGCCTTGTCAAATTTGGCACTTATTAAAAGTCTCAAGAACAACAATGGTCCCAGATGGGAAGTCAGTGTTTGATTGAGTGAAGGTGCACTTCCTACTCCATAAAAGCAGAGTGGGTTGGTTATGATTTCATTATGGGGTCACAATAATTGCTGGAAGTGTTTCATCAAGGGTTCCCTGCCAGTGAGCAATTGCGGACAATAAAAACACGAAAAGGAAATCTAAAGGAGCTGATTGCAGCAAAAGGCAATGAACGATGCATCTTTAATCGAAGTAATGATAGAACATCTCAAGAAATCAGTGGGCAACCTCAGGAAATCTTTTTGTTTTAAATTAAATGGCAAAGAAAGATATGGACCACAACTGCCAAAATGAACCTCCTCATAAATGAATGGTAACACTGGTCATGTACCTTGGAACAACATAGAAAATGGCTAAAACACAGGCGCAGAGAGAGTCTGAGAGAAAGGTGGACTGCCAAACAATATGTCATCCTTCAGAAATGAGATATTGTGCCTTTCGCAACTGCTATTGCAAAATTTAAATCTCGACTCTCAACACATTGTCCTACATGATTTTTACACAGTTTCTTTCTTAGTCTATATATTGAAAGGTCACTAATCCACCTCATACAACATAGAAAACCCTTTGTTGCAACTTCTTGTTTTGGGTAGCACAATTCCCTGCAGGCCAATTACTCCAAAAACCTCTACTGTTGGTCGTACCTGGCAGGCAAAGATCAGGAGGTCTAGGGGAAATAGGGTTCCCCTGGGAAACCCCAACCTCTGTTCCAGGCTCGGGAGAACTTTAAATGAGTATCTGGGGTATAACACATCAATATCTTGAACCTCATACTGGACCTTGTGATTTTGTTAGAATGGATCTCAACAAAAGACGAATTGGAATCTATTTTGTCTTGTTTTTTGTCTTCAGCAGTATTCTTCAGAAGTATTGGCAGTCTCTGATTTTGTTTGGCCTGTAATGGAAAAATGAAGAATACTGTTTTCTCATCAATATAATTTATATCTCATTAAATTACCTACCCCCTATTTACCAGCTTTTCATCTCCTTGCTCTACAATAGTGCACTTATAGTTTTGGGCTTATTTTGAAGTCTCTAGCCATATACCATAAATCTCAATCAACTTCCATTAATTTGAGATTTATGTCCCCACTGTACAAAATTAATTTCAACAATACACAATTTTCAGTGACAACTATCTCTTGCATCATTACACGAACCAGAAAGGCAATAAAGCATACAATTCTCTCATGATCTGTCAATACGACATGTATATCAATGGCTGAACACTGAACAGAGCAAACACATCACAGCCATTTGTGGATACCTTACCATTATTAATCCCTGTCCCTCTGGATCCAGTAGACATAATTGTAAAGAGACGGAGTTGATGGCCTGGAGCAAGAAACAGATTTCGGGGCATTAAAATTGACAGGTGCAAAGTATGACAGATAAAAGAGCCAGTGTCCATAACATTGCCATGCATTATTTAGCTGTTTGGGGCGTTAAAACCTCAGACCTGTGAAGGAACTCAATGATGCTGTTATAAAATTGACCAAAGACATGAAGGAATAAAACGGAAAATAAATAAGATGTTTCAAGTAACACCTGACAAAAAACTGCAACTGTAATAAAGATGCTGTAATATTTACACCCACTTTAATTAAGTGTCAGTTACTGTAAGATTACTCAAAATATGCAAACGACAACGATTTCTCAATGAGTACAGCAACTAGTGAAAATGTCCACCTAGGAACGTGCATTGTGGACAGCATCATTTGTCCATTCGGAATGCAATGAAGTTTCCAAAGTGTAATATTGCCTTTTTAAAATTTTTCGGTGTGCAGTTGCCAACCATTTGGGTTTTGGTTAAATGTTTATCATAAATTTTCTATTTATTCAAAAGCACCGCTTCAGACACTCTGCATGAATTATTGATAGAAATTCAATAGATTTATTTAACCCTTCCTGTGAATATTGATATTTCAAATTATCGGTGACATTTCGCATGATCAATGTTATTGAAAGATGTTTCCAACTATAAAGTCAAAATAGAGATATCTCTCATTTTGGTACTAGTGCTTTTTGAAGCTGTAGAATATATAACTAATGGGGAGGTTGCTAGGAGGATAATAGTAGGTCTTTTTGTCCTGTATGGTTGCATGGATAATGCATGTCTTGCTAGGTCAGGGATTAAATGAAGGGCCCAGAGAAAAGTAAATGGCATTTTGTAGAACTGTGGTCCTCCTCACACAAAATAGATTTTCACCTGAATTTTACTGAAGTTGTCCTGGGCTCCACACCACCTGCATGTCTATGCTAATTGTTTATACACTGTAGATCCAGATAAGATGCAAGTCTCATTTTTGAGCAAAGGAGACAGCTTCAGTGATATGTGTGTTTCCACATTTTGTCCCTTGTTAGAAGAAAACACATTGTTCAGCTTTGACAAAAATATATGGCTTTTCAGTTCACAGCTATACTGTATTTCAGGCATACCTTTGTCTCATTCAACTTGCAGGAGGTTTTCATTCTACATTACATAATGTCAGATGTGCACAGAAAAATTCACTTGGTATCTCATCATTAAAAAAAACAACGACATAAACACATGTAAGTGAAACAACTGATGAAATTGCCAAGTCTGAAAAGTGTTTATCAAGGAAATTCACATTAGTGTATATGTGCTTTCCAAATCTATTCAAAGAAGAGTGTATTCTTTTCTAAATGTTGCTGTAACAGAAGGATCGAATGGTATGTTTATCTTTTGACTAGACACAAAACCAAATTCAGGCAATTGATGGGGTGGAGATGATAATGAAGCTGGCGTCAATAAATTACAATTTGGCAGAAATTTGCACTATCAGAGAGACACTCAGTCTCAAGATCACACACAAAAAGCTCAGATACCAGTCACAAAGACAAGCTCACACTGTAAAATTGTGAGGTTAGTCCCACATTATGGTGATCTATATCAGTTACAGTAATTCTTCTTTACTGTAAAATTGTGAGGTTAGTCCCACAATATGGTGATCTATATCAGTTACAGTAATTCTTCCTTATGATATTTCTCGACATGTCACTACAAGTAATACTAACCTAATTTTGTCTTCCCACATATCATTAGAAACACACAGAAGAACAATTTAAAAATGTTAGTTTTCATTTCTAAACATTTCAATAACATTGATTGTATTTTTTATATGTTAGGTGCTTGTTGGTCTAAACGTGCAAATATTACATTCCGCTAATCAGGGGAATGTCTGACATTTTGCATAAATTTTGACAAACCCCATTCTTGCAAACTTAAAATTACGGCACATCTAAATAACACTTACATTGTATATACAGTGCATCCAGTCACAGTACAGGCTACACCTAAATCTCAAACATAAAGGACATCTAGGCTCATTTTGGAGTTTCGCTGATTGGACGAGGGCTATTTGCAGTTCTATCAGAGTTAGCAGCAAGGCCATCACAGTCCCAATATCACAAAAAAGGTCTCAGCAGGTCAGTCAGTATGAGCTTCCATTGCTATGCCTTTTGTTGGCTGGGGAGAGTTTCTGTTGAGACCAGCCCAGTAGTATCAGAGAAAGCTGGCTCATTTGCAAGTCACTTTCAGATAGGGAAAGTCACAGTTCTGACTCACAAGTGCAGGCTAAACCATAGCAGGGCTCATGAAGTAGCAAATCAAATGAATTTCTGTTTTCCATTGCATTTGATGAGAATTGGTCATTGCAAATGTGTGAAAGCAATAATCCACAAGTGTCTATCAAGGGAAAGGAGAAACCCTTGATTATGTTAAAGTGAATTCTGTATGGCTAGGAATCCATAGGGAGAATTTATTTTTGTAATTTTAACAACGATTCTTGGGAACTCATATATAGACAAATGACTTTTTGATGCTACACATTCCAAATTCCATAAGATAAGGTAAGGTAAGGTAAGGTCAGGTAAGGTAAGGTAAGGTAAGGTAAAACTTTATTTAACGTCGGTGGTGAAAAGAATGAACTCAAGCTATAAGCTTTCTACTGAAAAAATGAGAAATAATCCTGACAAAATGGCCAGGGTAGATATAGATGATCGGCTTGACAGAAGGAACCTTCATCGTATAATTCCATGCAGAGCGATTCCCTTATAAGAGGATCTTCATGACGCTTTTGGACATATGTAAGAAAATGACAAAGACATCGATGCCATGACACATTTATCCATCTAGACAACTGGTAGACATTGCAGGCTAAGTTGATATAGCCTACTTATACAATCATTAAGCCATGCAGTCTGGCTACCAGTCACTATATACACGTAACAGCAGAAAGGCACTCCAACATACCTCTGAGGGACAGTCTCAGGGATATAAGCCCATGAAGTGAGTAGAGGTCTCAAGCATTCTTGACTACTATATTTTCGTTCTCAGTAAACTATCATATCTGTTAATCTCAACTGTTGATTCCCATTGTTCTCAGAGCCAGGGTGAGGCGACTTCATCTGTGTGCAGTGCAAAGGTACCCCAAGGCTCCGAGAGGCTCCAAGTAAATCTCCATATAATGTTTCCAGTAAAATTTCCCACGTCTAACACAAGGATTCCATAGAAATACCCTAATAAGTAACTAGCACCCCACATAGCCTTTGTTATTAGTGTCTAGGTGTCTGGGGTCCCTGGGCTTGTGCAATGGTCAGTCAACCTCCAGGGTGGTCCAAAAAATACTCTTTTGTCAATTTATCTGTTACATAATATAGCAGGGGCTTGGATCTTGCCCTCAGATAAGAGAAGATAGGAGAAGACAGGAGTCCCAGGGCATCACAAATTCACAACCTGCTTGCCACTTCAGGGCTGTGAGGGTGGCAAGAGCTTGGGGTGCTGAAAGGGGTGATTGGAAATTACGCTGCAAATATTCTGGCTTACATCATGATTCCTGAGAAAAGATACATTTCCCAAAACTGCAAATTTGTAAGCTATAGTTTTCTATTCCTGTTTTACATAGGAATGTATTACAGCTCTAAAGCAAAATGTTGAAAAGGAAACCTCAGATGTTTTGGTAACAGGATATCAGTTGAAATGTTTCACTTGAGTTTTGTGTTGAATGCAATTAAATGCATACCTTTCAAAAATATTGAGAGCAGCTTGGAACTAATAACAATACTTGATGAAACATTATGTTTCAATGATTTCAATTACAATGGCCTGAAACAGAGCAATTGGTTGATTGCACTTTTCATCAACTTAACATTTTCTTCTAAATGGGGATCTCAATCAGGGTTTTGGAGTCGGAGTAGGGAGTCGGAGTCGTGGAGTCGGAGGTTTTTGGGTGGAGTAGGAGTCGGAGTCGGAGTCGGAGTCAAACTTTGATTTTCAGGTGGAGTCGGAGTCGAAAATTAATTTGTTGACTCCTGACTCCTTAAAAATAATTAATATAATTTTTAAAAACCCAGTTACAACAGCCTGAAATGTATCTTGAATTTTAAGCAAAACTTCCTAAACAAGTATTCAAGAACAAAAGCCAATGGAAAATTTGTGGAAGTACGTTTGCCCCCTGTTAATTGTGTAACATTTGTGTGAAATTATGCTGATAAGCGGAGTCGGAATTTAGGAGACCTAAGGAGTCGGAGTTGGAGTCGCCTTTCAGAAAGTGGAAGGTGTCGGGAGTTGGTTCACTTACCCTGATCTCAATATAATTATTCAAAATTATTCTACAGATTCCTTAGGTAATATTAATACAGTGTAGGCAAAAAGAGGCACTGCCCAGTTGGCTGTAGGGTAAGTCAAGCTCTTGATTATATGAAATGCTTGCAATGCTTTGACTGAAACAGAAAGACTGCAAAAAGAGGAAGACCTGATACTCTGAGAAGCTAAATGTAAACTGCAAGAGGCTAAACACAGAGCAAAGTATGGCCCATTAGTCTACATTGATCCTGAGTCCACTTATTTCTGGCTTGTGGTTTACTGCGTTCATTGTGGCTTGATATGAGGAGACTTATGGACATGGCCATCTGACACATTCACAGGTCAAGTCAATACCCAAAGCCAAATATACCTGGGCTTAGGAGAGAGACAACGGGCCTAGTAATAGAATATTATGGCTGTTTGGGTCAGCAAGTTAAAGACCAGGGCAAGCATAAATATTCTGTACTGATGTGTAATCTGCCCAGTTCACTCTAGCAATGTCCCACCACAAATAGCAAGCTCTCCAAAAAGCTTATTGGGCTAACTTGGGATGGAAGTTGGAGATTGTTAACTTAGTGATAGGACACTTGATTTTACGGTTGGTAGGTTAAAGTCCCAAAGCAAGGGTAAACTAAGAATGTAAAAAACTACAACAGCAACCTGCCTGTTCATGAGTGACATCCTCTTCAAAATAAGGCAACTGTCCTCATACATAATTTGTCCTGAAATTCGACAGACAGACATTGAATGACATGTATAATACAATGTATATACAAGAACTAAAGGATCAGAAGGATGGTCGTTGTTATGTAATACCGTGGACATTGTGGTCAGCAACTTAAACGCACTTGGCAAGTGATACCAAAAGTAGTCTTTGGCAATTGAACAGTTTTTAGAGTGGTTGACCCCCTATTAGAAGGTAGTCCCTAAGCGGTGGCTGCATGGTGGTCTTGGTAATAGAATTCTTTCGGCAAAAGGCAAAAGATGGGTAAAACAAAAGACCCAACTATAAGGGTAATGTACACAAACTGTAGCTCTCAGTTGTCACTGGGAAACACAGTCTAGGACCGGTATTATGTTAACATGAGATTGGCAGGCTCTTGTAATAGGATACTATGGACATAGGCGGAGTTAGGTTAATGACCCTTCCCAATGTGAATATCTATATCAAGTATTGACTATGCCATTGAACAGCAGCTTACTTCCAATCTATCAATATTTATGAATGACAAACCCTGGAGTTTCAAGAGCTGTGAGACTGGATATTTTCTGAGGCACACAAAAGATTTGTTTTCTCTCACTTGTAGAAAATTGTTGGGACACAATTAAAAAAAAACAAACACAATCACAAAATGATGAAGTTACCCCGAGACTCCTACATGTTCACATCATTGCGCTTGTGCAATGACAGCTACACAGCACAGTGACGCTGATGTGAAGAAAAACAGAAAGTACTTTGATAAGCTAACAGTTGAAAGCACATGAAAGAGGGTCCTGCAGTACTGTAACATGACAGACCATTTACTTAATTTGGTAGAAATCTCTAGCCCCCATCAGCTTCACATAAATTTACATGCTGATACAGTCACTTGAAATCTACAATACCACAATTTAGGCATTAATTCTCAAAAGCTCCATAAATAGATTATAAGTTGTCCGGAAATGAAGAAACGAATGTTATTTGTCCAATTTAGCTGTTGATCACAGCAAAAGACTAGAACGATGTGGAAGTTGAGTACAATCCTAAAATTGTTCACCAAGAATAATAACATTTTTTTTAAACATATGAAAGATTTGAACACACGACTGACTTAGGCAAAAAAACATAGTCAGTTTACTGGATTGGCTGTAATCCATAGTATATAAAGAGATTTTGACGGCAGCATCACAGAGGGGAGGAGAATTTAATGCTAGCTTACTCTCTGCCACATAGTCTTGAGGTAATATTTGTCTGGTTTACAGCCAATTACTGTTAGCTCAGTGTTGTCCGGGTCCATCAAACAAACTTAACTCACACGAATTTGGCTCAAGGATACTTGGCAGTCAATAACAGAGCGTGTTTGTCGTTCCGGAGTGGCCTGGGTTGCACAGTAGAAGGCTAATGAGGACAGAGTAGCTCAAAGTGTGTTACCCAGTTCAAAGTGTGTTACTCCTGAACAACTGACCAAATTACTATCTCAATCAAGCTGCAGGCACCTTGGCACTTCATTCTTCTACAAAATCTAATCAAAAGTTGTACTAAATTGAGTGATGAAGCCATAGAAGTTAGACATCTACAGCTCAAATACTTTGAAAGAGTGTTGATTACTTCAAAACTTCAAGGATACAATGCCTTGGAAACCTTTTCACTTAAATATCTGGATGTTTAAAACTGGGGAACTTGAATCATCACTCTGACACAGAAGGTTTAATTGAAAAGCTTGCTCTTGAGAAAATAAAACTTTATAGAGAAGCAGTATTTTTCAAAGGGTACACCATAAATCTAACTGATTCTTCATGTTCCTTGCAGATATTCTATTTCAGACACTCCCTGTGTTGTTTCACTTCACTCAGCCTAAACAATGTAACATACATAAACTGTATCATGACAGTAACTGTTGTTTATAGCATGTTAATTGTGCTGCAACTGAAGTTTAATGCTTGGAAGTGACATTTAATAACATAATTACCAAAAGCAACTGAGGAAGCACATTAAATCTAAATGTCACTTGAAGATAATATCTATTTTTAAAGTTACACTTATAATGCTAAAGTTTTACATTTTAAATATAGTTATGGTGGTGCTCTTATTTGTTTTGGAAGGGTAATATTTAGGGGAGGGTTTTGAAATTCTGCAATTGTCATCTTTTCCCACAAAACCTTCATTAACGTCTAATTTCGCTAAACCCAGTTTCATGTTTGTGACATGAAATTCTGGAAATCCCAATCTTTACATTTGAAACAATTTAGTCATGTCTTCCTAAATGTTCTAAATATTGATAATTTAACTCTTTAACCATAAAATGCAGCTGCTATTTCAATTTTAGCATTTTAGTTACAAGTACGAACTGTTAAAAATTGCAGTAAATCATGCAGTGTTGTTTAAAACTGCAAGCAAGTTGTGCAAGCTTCTTAGTGAAAGATCTACTCTGCTACAACGTTCTCTTACTAGCTGTAAATTCTTGAAGATTATTGGCAAATTGTGATATTATGATATGATTATCATGACGTTATTGTGTAACCTCATGTGGCAGCCATGCTAACTGCCCACCCAGATGACAACAGAATGTACCCTCTTAATCCTATATTCTTTAGATTCAAAATGAATGTGTGCAGATCTGAATGGGTCTCAAGGGTGTATGATAATGAAAACATTGGTTCAAATATATAAAAAGATATATATGTTCATTATACAACTATGTGTACAATTTCAACTACGGAATACAGTCTCGTTTTGAATATTCCATTTACAGAGTAATTTTACAGTGTACAAAGCCACCAATAATTATTAAATGTGTTAAGGGAATTTCCATGAATCATGATAACTCGGGATCTGGGAAAACAGTTTTAACTAATTAATATTACTTCAGCACGAAAACCTGCCAGGAGATTGCAGTGAAATATAAAATCCATAATTGGAGTAACTGAATTTAGATATTACTAGGAATTGTGGAATGTTACAACTTTTCCACTGTCTTAACTGTATTTAAGCGCATGTAAATATGTCCATGTTTACATGATTATAACAAGCACATTTATTTGAGTTGTACTAAAAAATTATAGATGCCAGGGAAGTAAAAATATTGCTTCTAGCTGAAACACTTTTTCTGGAATAATATTTGTTTTAGATATATATTTATTACACTCAGATCTCTTAAAAAAAGATGGAAGGTAGGACAGAGCCCTGTTTTACCCGTTGCTGCTTGCTGGTTATCTTACCAGCAAAAATACCAACACAACTTATTTGCAATGGACAGCATGTGTGGTACATTTAGAGCTACAGGCTATAATTTGTAAGTTTTTTAAAATTAATAATGCAGAATGGTTGCCAAGGAACAAGGGATTGAGGAATGCTGGTCATAACATGTGTACATATACTCATCAGCAAATGTTTTTGTTGCTATTGACACTAGGTCAATCAATTCCCTTCAGGTTAAACTGCAGTGGGGTCATTCCAGGGGTGCCAGAAGGAAACTAGGGCGGCAGGGGCGGTCGGTCGAGAAAGGGCAAATCTGATTCGCGCGACAAAAATTTTATGTAGCGGCAATAATAATTTTGAATATACTTGAAAATTTTTGCCAAAATTCACTGTAAATTAAGGCCTAATAATGTTTTTTCTTGGAGATCAAAAGGGCAGCATTGCTCCCCTGCCCCTCCTGGCCAAGGGCAGGAGGGGCAATTGCCCCCCTGCCCCCCCTGTTCTGGCACCCACTTGATGCACTTTTCAACATTAAAATTGTTAGGAATTTGCAACAATTAGGAAAAGTGAAAAGAGTAATTTTGTATAACATCATTGAGCATTCAGAACTAACTCTTGCTGGTTAGGTTGCCACCATACAGTGTTGTTTGGAAGGAAGTGATATTGGGGATGGGTGGCAAGGATTGTTCTTTCAATTTTTGTATGTAAAAGCAAAGCAAATGTCCAATGGCTCTATACTTCTCAAGAAAAAAAAGGCTAATTTTAATTCTGGTAATTGATATGCTACTGTAAGTCTAATTTGTAGTTATTTCAGATGAATTCATCTTATTGTCTCACATTAAAATCTGACTGATTCCTTTTTGAACTTAAGTCTCCTACCAAATTGCTGTTGTGCCTTCTGTTCTTTTGTGAATACATTGTGATTTGAGCTCAGAAACAAAATGTTCTTCACAAAAAGGTGTGTCAATAAATGATGAAATCAGATATTGTTGAAAGTGTCCGCTCTGTGGTGCATTGTTCATTTTTGAAAGGTCCAGAAAATTGAATGATTACAAAAGTGCGAGTGAAATTATGAGCCAGTTTACAGTACACAATACTAGCAGTGGGTTTCATTGCAGTTTCTCCTTAGTGTACATTTTTTGTAAAGTTTTTATTATTTATGAACTTGCCTGGCAAGAAGTTAAGCCATTCATTTAATATGAAAATTCAATATGGAGGTTGAACACATTTTCTTTGATGTTTGAGAAGAAAGAGATATTAATCACATTTAGTCCACTCTTTTGATGTAGCTTCCAAATGTGTGTAATTTCATTAGTTGTAATGCATATGGAATGTCTTATACTTTAAGGTATTTCTTCCTCTGAAGTGATAGTAACACCCATCAGTGACTAGCTTATGTGAAACCAACAAGAGCTCAAATATCGAAAGCGTTTAAAGATATTTCTTTATTTGAAATATCAATAACATTCATCAGTGACTAGTGTTATTAATATGTTAAAAAAAAAGTCGTTATATACCTGATAATGGGTGTGTGATGCATAGAGGTGACTAACATGAAATAGTCTTGTCTTTTCAGCTGCTGCAGCATATTTTGGAAGTGTGTTAATAAATGTGTTCACAAATAATTGTTTGGAGTTAATTCTATAAAAACAGCCATAAAGAAGAGCTAAAAATGAGAGTACTTGATGTAATTACATTTTGGTGTACTTAAAGTAATCTCCTCACTCTGGGGATGGCACAAATTCACTTTAAGCTCCTTATGGGAAATTAGCTTTAAAAGCTAATGACACTTATGGTAGTATGTGATGTCATGATACTCATGAAACATCACAGCTTCAAATAAGGAATTGTGGGATAAGGCTGCTTGTCATGAATGGGAATGAGTGTGTGCTTTTTTATAACGTTTTGTGATAGTCCTTTATTTTGACATTGAGCATGGCTTAGTGAACCCTCGCTCCCTCAGGGAGTTGGTTTACAGAGAGAATATACTGAAACATTGCAATATACTGACATCGCAATATATTGAGTTATACTATACATACAAGTTATGAGATTCCCTTTATGCACATACTAGTCATACTACATCCTACATAGATATCTGCTACACTGTGCTACCGTTAACCCACTTTGCTTTCTTTGATGGAAAGCCTGGGGCGGAGGAGTCCAATATCTGTTATCATTCCATCCTTATTACTTCTCTGATATGTCAGGATATTGCCAGCTGTGAGTTACTGCTCTCCTAAACCTTGTGTCGCAATTATGGTCAGTCTTTTCTGCTCAGGACTGATTCGGTCATCCGTATTTGGTGTAATTTCAGATTTCTGTTTTATGGAAAGAAAGAAAAAGCTTTGCCCTTTTAGTTATGTAGGCATCAGGTTTTCTCAGAAAGGGGAAGCAAATTATTTGTTTCTTGTTTCACCCATGAATAAATACCCCAACCCCAGTCTGATGATGTCTCAGCTCAATCTTGAATTATGTCTAATGAGGCCTCAGCCCAGTTTGAAATGGTGCCTCCTACCCTCAAATCAAAATCAAAGCTGATCAAGGGAGGTAATGAATCTGCCAGTTCTTGTCATGCTGTCCTTAAAACATTGTGAGCTGACACACCCTTCATATTTTGGTCTGTAGTTGTTTTAATAAAGAAGTGATTTTACAGAGGAATAAATAGTCACTCTTGCCTTTCAGTATCAACAGAACTAAGTCTGCTGCTCAGAATTGCATGGGAAACCATACATTGCACATCATGCTCAGATGTGTGTAAACATGAACTTCTTGTACTGTTATATATATTTCTAAAACATCAAGCCCTATCCATCCCCTCCTTCATCCTTTAAAGCCTCATACTTTCCTTGTGTTATCAGATACAGCAGTTCTTTGAGAAGACTGCAATACCATTTCCTTGGAATGAAAACTGTCCAACTTATAGACAAGTCCATATAGTGTTTTGACAACTGCATTGACTTCATATTTGCAAGGTTCAAAAATTGTCAACATGGAATGACAGTTTGACACCTAATATCACCTTTTGTCAATCCTTTGGAACTGAGTCACTCAAGGCACTCAAATGATCTACAGGAAGTTTCAACCCACCTAAATCATAAAAATGTCAAAAATAGAAGACAGAATCTGATAGACATTATTACACAATAAATATTGCCTTGAAGCTTCTCGAAAATGGCTTGTGTTAGACCTTAGGGAGCTTGGTTGTGTTTGAGGTGTCACAGGGACTGCTTTATTGCTTTTGTATTCTGAATCATTCGACTTCTATATTCTAGTCACATTTGTGAGAGTCTGGGGTGGCCCATCTTCCTATCAGTCACTGTAGTTTATTTCTATGGAGACTTTCCTTTACCTTTCTTGTAGTGAAGGATCGAAGTGACAAGCAGATTTTCACAGAAAGAGTTTTAGAAGGTATGTTTATAAGATAAGCTGATAGACCAAATCAATAGCCTATTTATTGGTTCTCTACTGTTTCTTTAGACACAAATGGTCAGTGTACTGGTAGCCACATTGCAAATAGCTGAAGTGCTGCACTGACATCTGACAAGAAAATATGTAGCTTGAATGTTTGCATGCTATTCAAAATCTTCCATTTTTGTGTTTTGTAATGATCAAAATATCTCATAAATACTTCAATATACCGATTTTCTGAAGCTTGGAACATTCAGTTTTGTTAGTGATCAACCACAATGATTTACTTCCTTATAATTTCTCTCGATTTAACTTTGACCACCAGATTTTTTCCCCTTCCAGGCCAAACATGAGCTGGTCCTTAGATTAAACCTTTGTCAACCCCAACGAGGCACAACCTCTACCCCTACTTAAACTTGTCGTTGAAAAATTAGTACCCCCCTTCAAACAAATGTGGGCAAACTAACATTTCCCTAGTCATAAATTCTGACCGGTTCCTTATAGAGAGCTGTGCAGAAGTAGAAGGCAGTGCAGGATCACGACACCAGAAACTGCAAGACAATGCGCCTTACTACCTTTGTACAAACTCAAAAGATCAAATGATATGGTAAATAATGCCTCTTTTGTAGGATACAGTGTCACAAAGATGCCACAAGATGCCAGATTCAAAGGGATGTCTTTTCTTCTATCTCTATTCTTAGATGTATGGTTGCTTATTCAGATCTTTGTTGCATGAAACAAGGTTTAAGATTGCCGTGATGCAGGTTTACTTCTGATTGTCTGAGAGAGACACTTGTCTGGGTTGAAAGAGACAAATAATATTCATAATAATGGTTAAAATTCTGAGGTATTTCTTAATCAGACCTACTGTAGACACTGATAAATAGGAAAATCATATCAAAATTGAAACTATTTTGAATTCCACCAGAACCTCAAACCGTCATTAAAGACAACCTGATAAAGAAGAAGTTTGAACCAGGTCTCTGTGTCAGCCCAGCCTGATTTTTCTCAACCAAACCTTCATTAATATTTTAGAGAAATACTGCTTACCATATTGGACCACTTTGTCAATCTGGGCACTGATTAAAAGTGTCGAGAAAAACAATCGTCCTGGACAGGAAGTCAGTTTTTGATTGAGTGAACGTGAACCCCCTACTCGATAACAAGAGAGAGGGCAGTTAACGACATCATTATGATGTCACAGAAATTACAGGAAGTGTTTCCATCAAGGGTCCCGCTGGCAGGGAAGAATGGAAGACAACTAAAAGGATGATTGCAGAGAAAGGCATTGAATGGTGCTTCTTTATCAAAGTAATGATAGGAAATCTCAAGAAATCTTTGGGGAACCACAGGAAATCATTCTTAATTGAATGGCCATGACAGATATTGGCCACAACAGGAAACTACACTTCTCCAGCAGATGAATTATGACATTGGTCATGTAGCTGTCATGCAGCAGACATCAACTTCCAAGAATATTCATTGTTTATGGTCATCATTGTTCTCTGTCCATTTGGGCTGTGTTGTATTCTTAAAAGACAAACGATGTAATTTGGAGCAATGCAAAAAATACCTAAAAACAAACACATCACTGATGGGTAACCAAACAATACATCAACTTTCATGCTTAATAATTGTTTATGCACTTGTCTCACACCATGTTCAACTTTACAAACTTGTCTGAAAAAAGTTGTTAAATGATTTGATTCCATGTATCTTTAGACTGAAGATGAAAAAAATTCTATCAATTGATTGATTTGACAAGAATTCACCTAATATATAAAACAAAGAGACAAAATATCTTACACTGTATGAGGGATTCCCAAAGATGTTCCAAGGTACATGCAAGAAAGTGCTGTCACCGTTGACAGATGCGGTGACACATTTACCCATCTAGACAACTAGCAGACATGCTGGGCTAAGTTAATAAAGCTGGATAATTCCACCAATAAGCCCTGCAGTCTGGAAGAATCCTAGCAGCCTAGTCTCCCAGATTACACTGAGAGACAGTGATGATTATGAGACTTGGAGCTATACGGAGTGTGGAGAGGTGTCTGGACACCCCTGTGCCCTTTGGTTCCTTGTGGATCCATTCAGTCAAACTTCAGGCAGGTCCCAAAATAATCCTCTTTTATCTATTACATAATGCAGCAGGGATTTGGAACTTGCCCTCAGATGAGAGAAGATAAGAGAAGACAGTAGTCCCAGGCCATCACAAATTAAGTAGGGCAAGGGCTTGGGGGATGGCAATAGCTTGGGGGATGGCAATATCTGGGAGGATGGCAATAGCTTGGGGTGCTGAAAAGGGTGATTGGAAATTATTCTACAAATTATTCTGGCTTACATGCACAGCGCTGGGAAAGGCTACTAACAGTTTTCCAGTAGCCAATCTACTGGCTAGCTTTCTATTCTGCTAAAATACATTGGACATACTGTAGAAAGAAATTTCTGGTGTTGGGCTGCTATGATATCATTTGTACATTTTCACCAATAACTTTGGATTATTTTTTTGGTTCTAGCAGCAGCAGGCCTCTCTCATTAGTAAGTCAGAAGCAGTAGTCCGATGAGATGAATAACTGACTTGGGTCCACATGGATCAATCAGAGGTTATCAGTCAATTTATTGATTGATTTATGACAAATTCAGTCTCAATGTCTTATAAATGCAGCCCACAAAACAATTTTTTTTAGCTTCATCAAGTGTTCTGAATATCAAAGAGAGAAAATCAATCAATGCAATATTCGAAAATACCATTTTTTATTTATATTCAGTTCACAATATGGCAAACCATGTGCGATTTTTTAATGCATCAGTTCTTATTTTCCTATCACAACATCGGATTTTCATGAATATGTAGCAGAATCCCAATCAGTTTCTTTCTCCAAAACAATATACATCAATACCAGTGATGCATATTAAGTGAATACTTTTATAATTTGTCTTTTGTAAGAGTTGCTATAAATGTCAGACAAAAGTCTACACATTTTGCAAAGTTCGTAAATGTGAAATTGTTACAGACGATTGTTGCTCTTTAAACTTGATTTGAGTAATGATATGATGTTGTAAAACCTCTTGATTTATCACATTGAAAATGTAACTTCCAGTCATTCCATGCAGCCTTTGTACAACGATCCCCATAACCATGTTTGCAACTTCTACTGAAATGCAAACCGGTGAAAATATCACATGCAATTCAGAATAAACATGATTATTTGAAGAAACATTATGTTTCATTAGTTTCAATTAAAATTCTCACAAATTTGATAAAAAAAAGAGAGCAATTTATTGATTATGTCTCTATCAACATTATCCTTTCCGTTTAAATGTGGGTCTCAATAACTGTTCATTACAAGTGATAACCCTGGCAAATTTTGGGAACTGATACGTCAGCCAGCTGGGCTATAATTGTGAGTGCTTACTGAGAAAGAGAAGAATAAATGACACAGAACAATGATTGTACAGCATTTTATATAGCACCATATTGACAGAAGCTCCATGCTCTACGGCACTTTACAATGTGTTTATAAATACAATTCAATGTGACTGGAGGTCTTCATGTCTGGATGACTCCTCTTCTCTTGTATTCAGTTTTTCACATCTCCTTCATATCTCAGGTCCAGTCAGCCAGTCCAGGGGAGTCTGGCTGGAGGTGTTGCTGATCACACCTGACAGGAGGGTGACCCCTGCCTACACAAGTGGCCACCCTCCCCGGCCACAGCCACAACCAACTCACTCCAATTGAGTTCCAGGAATAGGATTTGAACCCGCTTCCTCAAGTGCCATTGGATTCGCAGTCAAGCGCTTTAACCGTTAGGCTATGGGAGCTCTCTATAATCATGACGCAAAATTTACAAAACTGGGCTTTGAAAGGTAAATGTTGAATGTGAAAGTTCTATCATCTTGCAGTTACATGTACATGCAGTGTATTTTTGTGTGTGAATCAATGAAGGTTGACATATGTATGTCTTTAAATGCTAAAAAACCATAAATACCCTAAGTCGTGCTCCTGTGTGAATGTAGCCTTGAGGATCATATTGAAAATTTCTGGAGGAAAAGTAGAGGAAACGTAGATACTCATTTAGTTGATCCATTAAAAAAAATACTGGCTCTACGTTTTATTAATATCTGGTTGTCAAAAAGCTGATATATATATCGAACAGAGACTTTAACATTTATTAAATATTTATAATTCCTGTGCATGTCAATCATATAATGACAACTCATTATCTAGCTGTCATTGGTAAATTGTCATTGATATGTGCCAAACTTGTAAAGATCCCATGCTTATTAAACTCTGTCAGTCCTGCTCTCTTTTTTTTGCAAAGGACCACAAAAGCTGCCTTCCAATGCAATAGTCACTTGGAAGTCCTTGAAATTCCCTATTAGCCAAAAACTCGTATATGTACATTGTTGCATATTTTTTTTAAACTGCTTTTATGTAACATTATCGTTTTCTCACATTTTTAAAAACAATTCTTACTTTTTAATTTATCAATGTTTATAGCATCATTTTATCTACATGGTGGGAGCGGGATTGTCTCCGAACATGTATATGTGACCTAGCGATCATGGCAAGAAAGAACCTTTTCTCAAAGGGGATTCCATGCGGAAAGCATTCCATAAAGAGAAAAGTAATAATTTGGAAACACTATAGAAATGCACAGACACTATACATAAAGACATTCCAAGGTGTCTTCACTTTCACTATCTTTCAGTATACAAAAATCGTTTGCTGTGAAAGCAGTGTCTTGTGTTTCAAAAAATACTTTTATTACTTTTTTAGTTATCAATGTTTATAGTACACCATTGCTCATAAATTTGGAATACTTCAACATTCTCCACTGAAATTGACAACTTTTAAAATCAACTTCTGTTGGATCACACTACAGTCTGATTCAATGGTAACTACTTCCAATGACCGCTTAAGCGAAGAACATGCTGTCATTTGTAATGCATGCTGCAGCGTTAACCCCAAGAAAAGTTACAGCGGCACGAAATATGGAAATTCAGAGTGTTTCTTAGGATGAGGTAGATTCAACCAAAATTTAAAAATTCTTACAAAAAAATATAGTTGAGGCTTTTGAAGAGTGATAAGAGAAGATGACTTGACCTTTACAATGGACCTTGATTTCATTCACAATCTGAAATTTATTTTTATCAGACTCTTTTTTTCCAAAAAAGGATTCCATATTTATGAGCAGGAGAGTATTGTCTCCACAAATACATGTATTATTGGACTTTAGAAATCATGTCAAGAGGAAAAATCCTCTAAAGGGATTCCATGCTGAAAGCATTCATTAAGGAGGAAACTCCAATAATTTGGAATCCTTACAAAAATTCACAGAAGCAAAAGTCATCTTATATGTAAAACAAAGCAGGAAGCAAATACGCATGCAGAAAACGGACCTTTTCAAAATTATAAGAAACCTTATAGCGAATATCCAAAGAGGCATTACCAAATATTCTCCCATGCAAGTAAATGTTGTCGCCATTGACTCATATTGGGACACATTTATCCTTTTACACAATGACAGACATGCTGGGCTAAGTTAATATAGCTGGCTAATTCCTCCAACAAGCCCTGCAGTCTGGATAACATTGTCTTACAGCCCAGTCATAAGCTGCTAATAGGTATAGTACAACCCAAAGTACTGCTATTATGACAGCTGGCAATGTAATTGCAATTTGCTAGTGTGCAATATCAAAGAAATCAAACATAATGCAGATGATGGAATTGAAATCGCTGCTGATTAAAAATACATTCAACAAAATTTTGAAATGTAGGTCATAGTAGGTAATATTAGGAAGTGATTATGGAGTAGCCCAAAGGTGTGAAAGGGTAAATTAGTGGCTGATTCTTCCTTCCTGCAAAGGTTGTCATACTTTATTTCGGGTTGTAATATACTCTGACATAACTCTTGAGAGGTTCAGTCTCCTGGTGATAAGTAGTTAAATGGAGTGTAAAGAGGTGTTGGGGGTTTTATGTAAATTGTGCACACCCTTTGGGTTCTTTGTGAAATTTGAATTTGATTGAACTCAGTAGATCAAACTGGGAACCCTTACTCAGCACACTATTCAGAACCTTTCTTACAGCTAGGTGTGATATCCATGAGGTTGAGGTGGTTTCAAGAGTTTCCTGGAAAACTCCTAGAAAATCTCATATAATTTTTTTTTGAGACAGAACCATGCAACCAATGGTTGTTGTCCAGAAAAGGCAAGATTACAAAGTTCACAATTTACCATTTACAATTTGTGTACCCCGAGAATGGGTCACTTGACATGTAGGACCACCGTCCACCGAGCTTTGGCACTATTCAATCAAACTGGGAGCTCCCAAAATAATTCCGTTTTGTGTGTTACACAATCCAGCAGTTGCTTCAATTTTTCCCTCAGATAAGAAGAGATAAGAGATAAGAGAAGACAGTGGTCCCAGGGCATCACAAATTCACAGCCTGCTGCTGCTAAGGACCAGTGCTGTGACGGTGGCAATAGATTGGGGTGATAAGAGGGTGATTGGAAATTATGTTGCAACTTATTCTGGCTTACATGCATGAGCCCACGGAAAGGGTAGAATTTCCCAGTAACTAGTCAGTCTACTAGTTTTTTTCTATATGCTGAAATATATTGATGACACTCTATAGGGAAATTGCTGATGTGCCAAAATTAAATCAATAGATATGTTTCAAAGACAACATTGTTTGTTTTGATAAATGATTTCAGTTTCAATCAAGAATACAATTTTTGCTGAAATCTAAGAACCGTTTAATCTTTTTAATTTATGCAAACATTCTAACCATGTGAACTGGTGAATATCTAACAAATTATTTTGGGAATCTCAGCATAACATGGTCATGGTGTGGAGTAACATACTTATCAAGCATTATCTTAAATTACACCTGTCAGTCCTGACACTCAAAACAATTATCTGTGCAACTCAATCCCAGTCCATTCAGAATGACTGCTGTATGAATGTCATGCAATTGGTGTATGAATCTCCTGGTGATTATCACTGCATGGGCTACATGTAGGGGCAATTCCTGTACTAGTCAGTGATACCACAATGGAACTTGATTAATCCCACATGGAACCGCAACGAGTCCACACCTAAATGATACCCACCCATCTTCCTCTGAATTGTCCTTAATTTTGATGGCATATCTCATCTCCGTAAGCATACTGCACTCAATAATTTCATATAACAACGTCTTTTCCAACATGTAGTTGCCTTGGGGTTAGTTGGTTCTATCAATGGAGTTCTAACTATTCTTTCAGGCCAGAATATATCTTCTGGTCTTAAGAACATTTTTACTCTCTATTGCTTTGGTTGATCAGAAATTATCCCCACAGCATGTCATGGCAGTAGGCCAAATAAAGATTTAGCACCTGAGCCAAAGATTCTCAATGAACCTCCAATAAGGACCTCGATGTATTGATAACCAATTGGAGGCTGAAAGAGCATCTTATATGTGTAGCAGAGCAGCCCTCAAGCAGGTTGATGTTAGTGAAGGGTTTTATTGGAGCACTAAGCTGCTGAGAGAAAGTTTGTGACTAGCATATTTATGATAATCTCCTTACTTACAACTGTTTATCACAAGATTTTTGTAACGGAGGGGGGGGGGGGAATGTTCCAAAATTACAAAATGTGAGCATCAGTTTAGATAGTCCAATTTGAACTCTTTCAAATATCATTCTAACTGCAAATCTGTATACTGTGTGGTCGATTGGGTAGAGCAGTGGATGTGGTCAAGGTTTTAGTGAGTGGCTTAAGGAGAAATTGGCATATTTAATTGTAGCAGTCTCCTAAAATTGTATTTCTGACTCGAACACCATACCTTTTTTATCGCACCCTGGTTATTAAAATGTTCTCTGCACAACTTTCAAGATATTTACATTAACTCTTGCAACCTTGTAAGTGTTTTTCTAGCATAGTACTGGATCAATGGCGTTCATCAGTCAATTTATCGATTGTTTATGACAATTTACTCCCTTTAGTCTATAAAATTCAGCTCACAAAACAAAGTTTTTTGACTTGTTTGAGTCATTGAGTGTTCTGAATATATCAAAAAGTCAATCAATCTCTTAAAGCACTATTGTTTTTAAAATATTCATATGAAAAACTGACAAATATATTGCAATTTTTCAAGGCATTACGTTCCATATTCTTAAAACATCTGGTTGTCATGACAGAATCACAATCAGTTTCATTCTCCAAAACAATATGTATTAATACCAGTGATGCATTAAAGTTCTATTTGTCGTTTAGATGAGTTGTTATATAAATGTGAGAAAGAAGTCGACACATTTTGAAAGTAGACTTCTCAGTTATGGAATTGCAAAACCGTATGCCTTATTGCTGCTTGTGAACTTGAAAATTGACCTAGTAAGTAACACTATTATATGACAAAGCTTTTCAGATACATAGCTGAGCGTGCAACAACTTCAAACTCACAGTTCTCAGTAAAATGAATTACTGAAATGCAAACCTTTGAAAATATCGCAAGTAATTTGCAACAAACACCATCTCTTGATTGAACATTATGCCCTATCAGTTTCAATTAAAATTTCCAAGAATTTGATAACAAAAAGAGAGCAAATTATTGATTACATTTCTATCAATTTAATCCTTCCATTTAAATGTGGATTTCAATAAAAGTTGAAGATTCTCCATTTCGTTAATTAAATGACAAAAATGCATTAATTAAATGGGTTCTTTTACTTGAATTGAATTAGCAGTTCTTGTAAATGTGAGAATAAAAAAATTTTTATTATTATTTACTGTATTGGCTGTCTACCATCATGTTTATCAGTAAAAGCTCATTTTCTTATTACTGGGAAAGAGAAGAATAAATGACACAGAAAAACATTTACTTATTCATGATGCGAAATGAACAGAAGTGGGCATTGAAAGGTAAAAGTTGAATGTGAACTATCATCATGTAGTTTTATTTTTTGTGAATCAATTGAGGTTGACATTTGTCTTTTAAATGCTGAAATACCAAAAATACACTATTGCTTCCTGCACTATTGTGGCTTTCAGTATCATAACAAAAATTACTGGAAGAAAAGTACAAGGTGCTACACATTGATTCAGTTCTAAAAATACTGGATCAACATGTTATATCAATATCTGGTAGTCAAAAAGCCAATATAAGGAATAGCAACTTTTAAAGCATTTATTATTCAAATGCATGTCAATCATATAAAGACAACTCATTACTTAGCTGTCAATGATAATTTGCCATTGATATGTGCCAATCTTGTAAAGATACCATTATCTTACAGTAGTTTCTTACTATACCAGACATGTTCTTTTTTGTAAAGTTTTCACTTCTTCAAGTACTTGTTTGCTTGTTTTTCCTTTTGCTGTAGCACAGATATTTCTCCCCAACAAAAGACTAATGAACCCTCACTGTCACTCAAACTCCTTCTTAAGAGCCTCCCTTATAGCACTTCTTTCTCAAAACTGAGGCGGGAAGTCTGCAGGAGCAGCCTTCAAACTGAATATGGCCTTCATATAGCTTTATTCTACATCTTTGTCTGACTGACTTGTACTCTAGCACAAGAAAACAGACATTGTATATATGTATAGTTTTTGTATAGCATCCAATTCAACTTCAAGCTGAAACGAGGTGATTAATGAACAAATGAAAACAACTCCAATTTTTTTATAGCATAAAATCTCTAATGACAGAATTTCCGGAAGCCTGTAAAGAAATACTTTGATTATGCCGAAGCTACTTTCTGTATATATATCAATCATGCATACAAAAACCTTGTTAATAAAAGATGAAATTGAGAAGCAGGGGTGCCGGAAGGAATCGCAGGTGGCAGGGGCGGTCTGACAAAAAAGTGGAAATCATATTCGCTCCAATTTCACGTAACAAAATTTAGATAGAGAGTTAATAGTAATTTGGTTATATACTTACTAATTTGTGCCAAAATTGATAAAATAAGGCCAAATAATATTAATTTCTTTACGATCAAAAGGGCAACCTTGTCCCCCCTGCCCCCCTTGGGTAAGGGCAGGAGGGGCAATTGCCCCCCCTGCCCCCCCTGTTCCGGCACCCCTGTTGAGAAGTATGGAGGAGATGGAAGAATCAAGGAAGATGCATGTTGACAAATGGGACGAAATGCATAAGCTGGTGAAAGGGGCATAGAAGATGTGGATGGTTGAATTGATGACTCCACAAATATACTACACTTATTGCTACCGCAGCCTCAGAACAATTGGCTACAGATACAAGACATGCAACTGTTATGAAAAATATGAATCACTCATGATAATAAACTGTACATGTACAAGTAAACTTCCAAACTGCAAGAGGCTAAACAGAGAGCAAGCATGGTCCATTAGTCAGCATTTGATCCTGAGTCCACTTATTTCTGGCTTGTGGTTTACTCCATGTATTGTGCCTTGATATGAGGAGAATTATGGCCATCAGATGCATCCCCAAGTCAATACCCAAAGCCAAATATACCTCGGTTGCCCACTGAGTCGGCTGAGAATGGGTAAAAAAAAGAGACAGTGGGCCTGGTAATAGAATACTATGGCTATTGGGGTCAGCAAGTTAAAGATTTGGGCACATCGTAAATAAGTACTGATGTGCAATCTGCGAGCAGTATCCTGCGAAAAAAATACCCAGGCAGCCGATTTGGCTGAATCAGGATGACAAAAAGACAGCCTGTGAGTCCAGTTATAATAATGGGATACTACTGCCTCCGAAGTTGGAATCAGAGAGACAAAGACCCTTGCCAGGAAAAATAAAATGTCGAGATACGAAGTGCCTGTTGATGAGTGTGATCCATGAAAAAGATATAGGCCTACTAGTCATTTTGTACCAAAATATGCTTTGTCCCAACAGATTGTGTTTGCACAGCGTTTTCATTTTTGGCCAACCTTCTATGGCTGACCAACCATTATGGTGCTGTATTGCTGTAATAGAAGACTTCAGATAGGATGGATGGATGCCCCATTATCCCAAGCATGATTATGGGTAAGATACACAAATTAGCACTCCAAACCATAAACCACATTAGGCCAAAGCATTGCACAAGGCTTTTGATTGAAACAGAATAGCAATAATAACAGAAAGGCCAGATAGTGCGACCCTAAGGCAAACATGAAGTACCCGTAGAATGGGTGACTTTGAACAGTTTTCACCTCAATTCTCTTGTCTTTA